>VYXD01010574.1:698236-748602 GCA_013397195.1 Hylia prasina
ATTTCAGTAATTAGAACTTCTAGCCTAAAAGAGATGGCAAAATCTTATACTGCCAGATAGTCAAAATGCCCACTAAAATATAAGGATTTCTCCATGCAGTGGTACAAGATGCTGTTTTCCCCTTAATTTCCAAAGGATATTCTTATTATGACAAATAAAGGATTTTAATTCATCTGGAATAAAAAAAATGTTTAAACAAGTTGAGGCTAACTTAGGAAAAAATACTAAAATTCTTGGAAATCTTCCGTTCACACATACAAAATAAAAGAAGATACAAATTACAAAAGACATTGCTATGCAGAAATAGAATGGATTTCATTTTATGTGGTACATGTAAACAAAACAGTGAATGTAATTCAATGTACAACCTACTGTAATTAGAGGATTCTATCTTAAGGTTCACATAAATATTGTAATTGGAATTATTCCTGCAATGGTGAAGGAGTTTATATGAGATGAATCTTAGCAAGCCTGGTAAGGGTAAAACTTTTCCCTATGGGTTTAATAATGTGTAATTGCTCCTGTTTGAAAACTGAGGACTGGATAACTTGGGGTTTTTATTCAGACTGTCACTGATTTAGTTCTATATTCTTGGTATGGCAGAAAACTATTGCATATTTTGCATATATTCTGGATGCTTTTGTAAAAGTGTTGATTTTAACATTTTTCAACCTATCTGCTGCATGAATTTTTTACATTTATTTGCACTCCATATTTAATGTATTATATGCAATATGGATGAGATACTACCCTTTGTTACTGAGACACCACATAATCTGATGGCTGCTGCTGAAGGAAAAATATTATTTGCTTCTATTTTTCTCACAAGACATGATGAATAGTCAAAAATTAGCACGGAAGACACATGTAAATTCCTAGTTTATCTACGAAACATTTATTCTTTAAGAGCGTCACAAACCTGCAGTTTCTGAACTGTTGTTTTAAAGTAAAAGAAAAATTCTGCCATTGAATATTGGCATACCTAGAAAAGTAAGTTTGACAAAGCTGAATAAAAGGATGTTTCTTAACTAAATATGAGTTTTAAAGAAATATGAAATATTATTATCTTTTTGATGGGTAAAATTATATTTAGGAAAGTTACAGATTATGAAATTATTTAATTTTCCTTTGTTTCTCTGAAAGATGGCTAGTTTGTCTCCAAGGTAGAAAGTTAACAATCATTTTCAACTTAAAAAGTAACTCCAAAGAACAAAAGACCAAACCCAGAAAAAAAATGCTCATCCAAAACCAAACTCCAATTTCAAATGCCCCTTTTCCAAAAGGCAAGAAAAAGCATTTGATATTTTTTAGCAGCTACTTAATGCTAGAAGCTGCTTTAATAATGAAAGATTACATGGATAGCTTTTGTAATGTGCCCAGTCAAGTTAGCCATAAATATGTGCATACAAAACAGAAAAATTCTTTTGTAATGCAAAATATTACTTTGCGAAAAAATATTATTTTCATGAAGGAGTTCTTCAGTCTACTTGAAAGGCTTATCTTGATACTTGCACTTTTAAATTATCGAAGTTGCGGAAAACTCTTGTTGTTCAATATCGTCCTCACCTGCCCCCAGCAAAGGAATCAAAGCAGAAGAGGAAGACTGGAAGCAGAAGTATGTGGGAAGAAACTGAAAGACATCCTGCATCCTGTATATTGCAAAATTACCCTGGAAATCTGCTTAGAGCTACCTGCCATGGAGTATGTTGAAACTTATAGTGCCCTCATGCATGCCTAGAAAATTGGGATTCTTGGAATTAATCCATACAGACTGCAATTTAATGAAGTTTATTAGATTAACTGGGAGGTGGGAAGGGAAGAAAATTGAGAAAGAGAGGAAAAAAAGATGGAGCAGCCCCTTCAATACAAACACAAAAAGCTCTTTTATATGGGATTGACAAGACTGTGCTACAGTTTATGGTAGAGATTTTCTGAACACCACCATTGTACCTGGAAGGAGCCTGCAAGAAAGATGGAGAGAGGCTATTTACAAGAGCATAACAAGGACAAGGAGGAATTTCTTCAAACTGAAAGAGAGTAGGTGTAGATTAGATATTAGGAAGAAAATATTCACTGTGAGGGCAGTGAAGCACTGGCACAGGTTACCCAGAGAAGCTGTGGATCCTCCAAGCCTGGAAGTGTTCAAGGACAAGTTTTATGGGGCTCTGAGCAACCTGAGATGTCCCTGCCTGTGGCAGGGGAGTTGGAAGTTTTATGATTTTTAAGAACCATCGTAGACCATTCTGTGATACTGTGAAAAGTATATTTTAATAAGTCTGTTCTTTTATTTCCCTTCTCTTTCAATACTTGAAATTCAAGATTTTTTCCTAGTATTCACCAACAACAGAGATTTTGTAATTGCTGATAGGTAATGTTTCATGTACAACAGTAAAAATATAATTACTACATACACAAAATATCACTGCAAGGTTCTACCAAGCCATGATACCTCTCAAAATAATTGCTTCTTGTCTTTGTGGAGGGAATTTTTCCTGACTTTAAAATATGCTTTTTACAAAGTTCGCAATACTCAGTTAGGGTTTGCTGATATGACAATTAAACTATTTTCAATTTTCAATATTTGTGCTGTTCTATGTATTCTAACTACGGTCTTCCTCCCTCATGAGACTTGATTTGTTTTCTTACCTCCATATTTCTCCACTTTAGGTTTCTGACATTGTTGTCAAAGTTCCCATGAAAAAAGTTTTATCTGGTATTTGCTGCTTGAATCTTTACTCTTGTAAATATAACATTCTGTATAATGTTGCTTTTACAAAGTTAATATTATAAAATATGTATTTATATACAGAACAAGCTGTTCTGGTATAGTAATTTAAAATAATAGTGCCTATTTATGAATCTTTTAATAAATAATAGAAAAAGAAGTTAATTGATACATCATTTATAATTGAATCATACAAGGTGTGTGTCTATCAAAAATCTCAAACTTCAATATAGCTATTCACAAAAAGTAAAGAAATTCATCCCTAAGAAAATGTTAATCCAAAAAAAATCTGAATTGTGCCCTTTGCGGCTCAGGAAGACAAACAATGTTGACTGGAAGGTGGCTGGTTCCAATCCTAACTGGAACAGACTTTCAAATAAGTCATCTCCCTTTTCTTTGCAAAATGAGTGTTCTAAAAAATGCTGAGATTCACCAACTGTAATAAAACTGACATTCTCTATCCATTCATCTAAATCCCGAGTAAGCTCAGGAAGATGTTAATTAATTAAAAAAAAAATCTACACAAGTTTAATATTCTTGAAAACTCTGTCTGGACTTGGGTCATGGACTAGACTTGGCAGTACACTAGGTGTTGATCTAAAGAGAAAGTTAAGACATTAATTATTCTTATACTTCTCTACTTTTGTATTGTTAAATATTGTCAGCCACAAAATCTATCTAGCCTCTTTGGTCTAGGGAGAATGTCAGAAATTAGCATACCTTTATGTCAGAATGAACAATAGTAGTACCTAACTAAGACCTATACTTGTGGCGAACGGTATAATTTTCAGTGCACCTTCAGGTCTTACATAAATATCATCATTAGATCATATATCATGTATATTACCTGATATAATTCACACAATATGGACTGAAAAGCGAACAGCTTGCATTAGCTGACAGCTTTTTCTCTCTTTATCTCAGGAAAATGATGTTGCCTTCACCAGGGAGATACTTGGAAAACATCAGCTTATGAAGGCATATTTACTAGTCCAGCAGAGCAAATGGTCTTAAAAGACTCACAAAGGCATTGTGAAACTCTCACAACTATATTCTAGTCTCCTGGGATGAAATTCTACCAGTATACAGAATAAAATAATCTGTGTTCTGGGAGGGCTACATTGCTTAGACATGTAAATTGAGAAGTTGGTCTTTTTATGCTCCCTACTTAGTCTGTGGAAAGAGAGAGGCTCTATCGGAGAGAATTACAGTTTAAATATAGACATTCAAATACTATCTGAGTAAACTGCCTTTTTTTTTTTTTTTTTTTTTCCCCCTGCTGCTATCAAAATGTAGGAAAAAGAATCTTTAACCTTAAGAACTTCAAAGAAGCCAAATGCAATACATCAATACCGGGATATGCATGGATTGAGAGCAGCCCTGCTGATGAGGACTCAGAGTTTCTGGTGGGTGAAAAAGTGGACGTGACCTAGCAATATGCATTCACAACCCAAAAAGCCAAAGCTGCATCCTGGTAGCCTGTGTCCAGCAGGAGAGGATTCTGTCCCTCTACGCCACTGTCATGAGACCCCACCTGGAGTGCTGTGTCTAGCTTTGTTATCCTCAATGTAGAAAGATGTGGACTTGTTAGAGAGGGTTTAGAGGTGAGCCAAAAATAGTCAGGGCATTAGAGCACCTCTGCTGTGAGGACAGGCTGAGAGAGTTGGGTCTTTTCAGCCTGGAGAATAGAAGGCTCTGGTGACACCTTACAACAGCCATATCAGTATTTATAAGAGAGATGGAGAAAGCCTTTTTACCAGGGCTGGTGCTGACAGAACCATGATCCAACGTTTTTTGACTGAAAGAAGATATGTTCAGATTAGATGCAAGGAAGAATTTTTTCACAATGAGGGTGTTGAGTCCTGCTTTTGTTAAAGAGATTAGACAAGATGATCTGTAAATGTCCCTTCTTACCTGCCCCATTCTATGACTCTCTGACTACATATGTCATGTATCTTAGATTTTATGTTCTTTATTAGTATGAAGTTGTCACAAACAGCAGTCTATACAGCCTTGGCTACAAAACTGTCTCAGCCAAGGAGCAAGTGGTAGATCCTTGCTCCAGTCTTCAGTTCTCTGTACAACATGTAGTTCAACCAGAACGACAAATTTTAACAAGAATCAGAGTCCTTTGGGACATAATATACCAAAAATGCATTAATTTAATGGCACACTCAACTGTTTTCTCCATCTAGAGAGAAAATGAGAGAACTTAAGAACTTAATACGCTGCTGGGAGGTACTCAGAGACTGCTGTGATGAGTATCAACAGAATGAACAGAAATATCTAATACATAATAAAAGCAGTGTAGGAAAAGGTTGACTTTCAGAGAACTACCTGCTCTTTTCATGATAACTTGGCAGTATATGCGCAAGGCATGCATATATATATATTTTTTTTCCCTACTACACAGTAATTACAGTAATCTCTTTTGCTCTATGCCCATTTAACAAACATGATTTCTTCAGAAACAGATACATGACTTTCACTTCCAAATTGAAAATATGGCTGAAAGTCCTGGGTGCTTTTAGGTTACTACATTTTGCAATAACCAACAAGAATACTAATCATGAGAATGAAATAAGTAACATGAACAAAACTAGCAACAAACCATCCTACTGGATGGCAGCACACTGGAATGAACACAGCATGAAGATTATTATATTAAAGATAAAGAACGAGGTGGATCACTGAGTGAAGTTACTCTTACACTTTCTCTTGTTGGACTCTTGTTTTGAAAAGTAAATTTAAGATGTAATCTGCAAAAAAACCTCAAAGACCCAAAACATTAAAAGATGGTTAGGGCAGGAAGGATTTGGGGCCATTAACCTTCACAGAGCTGTCTTTGGCCTAAGCTGTCTTTGTGCCTTCATAACATGAGCCACCAATGTTCATTTGGAGACTGAGATGAAAATACAACCACATTTCACTCATGTACTAGTACTCATTTCTTAAATGCACCCACTTAGTCACTGATCTAGACCTGATGAACCTTAAGAGAGAATGCAATTATTCAAATGTGAAAACACTAGAATTTTTTTTTTAACTGATGTACTCCAAGAATTTGGGCTGTGCCCAGGGTGATCATGTAATCGCCTTCAAGAGTATTGCCCTAATCTATACAGAACTGACAAGAAGTTGCAAACTTAGACTTCTAAAAAAAGAAAATCACATCATTGTAACCAAGGACAATACAATATGCAAAATACTTACTGGAAATAGAAAAAAAAAAATTAGAAGTAATGTTTCTGATCAGAGAGGAGTGTCATGGTTTAACCCCACATGGCAGCTAAGCACCACTCAGCTTTTCTCAGCCACACCCGACCATGGCAGGATGGTGGAGAGAATTGGGGGAACAAAAAGCGAGAAAACATGTGGGTTGAGATAAAAGCAGTTTAATGGGTCAGAAAATGAAAATAAATTTATGTGTAATGCAACTTCTCACTCCTCACTGACCAGTGCCCAGCCAGTTCCCAAGCAGAGGCCCCTGGCCAGCTTTCCCTACAGTTTACATGCTGAGCATTCCACATACAGTATGGAATATCCCCATGGACAGTTTGGGTCACCTGTCCTGGCTGTGCCCCTGCCCAGCTTCTTGTATCCCTCCAGCCTTCTCCTTTGGGAGAAACTGAAAAGTCCTTGATCTTGGGTTAGCATGACTTAGCAAAAACTAAAAACATCAGTGTGTTATCAATATTATTCTCATATTAAAAACAAAACACAACTTTGCACCAGCTACTAGGAAGATAATGAACTCTTTCCAAGCCAAAACCAGGATAAGAAGTCAAACTAATGGAATGAAGTTAGGGAAAAAAAAGAAAAAAAAAAAAAGAAAGATAAAACTGTGTAGGGAAAAGTGGTGAAAAGATTAAAAATACATACCTTATGTAAAATGACACAAAAGTTGATCAAAAGGAAAAATGATAATTATAAGATCAGAGGTAGAAACAACATACCCTAATTAAAAGGTAATTAGAAGAAAAGTCAAATAACAAGGTGTAAAAAGAGTATGTGATTATCAGGAATGATTTAAAATACTATATAAGAAAGATAGAATAGGTGATACTGTAAGAAAAAGTTATGCAACACCAAAACACATGAAACAGAGGGAATGTTAAAATGCTGGGGGAGAAATGTAATGTCATGATTGGATCAAAGGATTGTGGTAAAAGTCACATAAATGTGAATATGGATAATGATGAAGACATCTGTACAGGTTTTTTAAAAATAAAAGTTAGAAACTCAGAACTGTTATGATGGAAACAAAATCAAAAATCACAAAAAGAACAATTTGATCTACTTGAAAATACCACTAATATCTGTGCAATCTGACTAAATGTATACTTCCTAATACATATTTTAGTGCCCATCAATAGCAGATAAAGTATTATACAGAAATGCATGCATAATAATAACACAAGCCTAAACCATTCAGCTGTATCACAAATAATAATTATCTGGGACACTAAAAGATCATGGCAAAAGCTAATCTAATAAGTCTTCCATTATCCTTTAATACTTTAAAACTGTGCCGTGAGCTAAACAGTTGTCAAAATTGAGTTCTGTTTACACCGAGCTGAGTATCAGTGAAACAGAGATCACTGCTGAGCTCTAACTACAAAAACAAATTGTTCTCTCTGTAATTGAGCTGCAAAGGTTAGTCTCCTTTTCCTTCTGCCCCTCCCCCACTCCCCCAACAGATTTTATGCTCATTGGAGACACAAAGATGGCTGAAAGATCATATGTCATTTTTTGAACAGATAGGAATTGTATGTGAGGAGACATAGTACAACCCCACCAGATAACTCTGATTAGCTGCTGTCATGCAGGGATGAGGTCACAGAGAGCCCAGTGACTACTTTAACCCGGGTATTGTATTTCATTTTAACTCAGCTAATGGCATACTCCCTTTTCTCCAAAGTGCAGTGGCTACTAGAGAAGTGCAGCCCTTGGCTATCCTCCTTCTGAAGGGAAGTACAGACTGCAGAATTTATCCAGAGAGGCACAGGGAGTATCCTCTGCTCAAGTTCACATGGACTTCCATCCTCCATGATGTATATGTAAGAACTGCAGTTGTACACTCTACACCTTATGCAGACGTGAGCTAGCTAAGCATTTGTGGAAAGCTGACTGCTGTGCAAGGCTGCATCAGAGGACTGAGTTCAGATTTAGTATAGTGAAATTCTGCCCACATGAATGGAAGTAGGAGAGTTCAACAATTATCATGTCTTCTAAGTTTTTATTCATTCTTGCTGGGGAGAGTTAGGGTTCTATTTGTTGTGCTGCAACAAAGTCTTATATTCATAGACAGCTTGATATACAGCTCCTCACTTACAGCATTCTTGCCAATAATTTCTTCTACCACAATCACAGGTTAGATAGTGTCTGGCACCAATACAGATTTTCATGTCTGAATATAAAATGCTGATTGTGTACCAATAGCAATGGTTGCCTGTACCACCACATCTATACAGTATGCGATTCACTTGTTAAAAGAAATGCTATTACAATGCAACTAAATATAACACTGCTCCACAGCAGATATCACTGTGGTGAGAATAGCCCATCATGAGATGGTAAAAACTTGTTTTACACAAGCCAGTCTCTGCTTGTTCACTGTCAGAGAAAATACATTTTGCATCATCACTTACGTAGTTTTCCTTATCTGGCATGATAGGTACAATCTATATCTCTCAGCTCTGAGGCCCAAGGACTGAAAGTATCAAAGTAGAAGGAAAGAAAATATGCTAATAAAAATGCAGGACCAACCCATCTCATGAACAGAACCAGAGTCATCTTTGATTTCTAACATGCTCACAGCCCTTTCCAAGACATCTGCTAAATTACTGCTTAAAAACACTGAAAGCAAGCCTGAGAAAGACTCTTTTTTTATGAATAACTGCTACCTAATACACACAGCCTAGCTCAGGGTAGAATAATGTTTCATTACGGCTGGTACTCAGTTTTGCGTCTAGAGCTCAAATCAAAGGAAAGGTTACAGAGAGCCTTTATTACGATGGCAAAGCATACTATTCCTTTGAATGATGAATTACTAAAATGAAAACAAAATCCAAAAAAAAAGGCAATTAAATCTACTTAATTCAACATTCTACAAAAATCACCAGATCTAAAAATCTAAGGCTCATTTAAAGCAAATGAAGTGGGTCATTAACAGCTTATTGAAGATGTCAATCAACTGAAGATGTGGTAAGAATTTAAACACATGTAAGTACTGGCAGTCCTCATGCCTGATTTATTTTTTTTTTCTTTTTGTTCTATTAAGGAGAAAATTTCCATTTTGCACCCTACTGGAACTAGAAATTCCTCCTAAAGTAGATTTGCATTTGTAATTCCTTCATAATGTATCTCGTCCAACAAACACTACAGATGTTTAGAAATTTCATGCCTTAGGAATTGTCTACTTACTTTATCTAAGGTACCTAAATAAAAATATTTTTGCTATTATGAACTTGGGATTTTTAAGACATATGACTAGGCATATTGCAATGGCATGTGTATTTCATTTGCAAAATATGACTTTTATAGATTTAGGAATTAAAGAGTCTTTAAATTTGTTTGTGTGTAGTACAAGTCTGAATTTTCTATTGGGAAATTAATTATTTCACAGTAACTATTTACAGTTTGCAAGAAAAATGCATTATTGTTTGATATCCCTCTAATAATTTTAAATGGTAGAATAGAAAGTCATTACACTAAAAAAAGTAAAAACAGCAGAAATCTGCACAACTTTCTCAGCCCAGAATGATGAAGTATTGGGTGTTTACTAGCAAGATGGGACTTGTAATCTGGTTAAGTCTGTAAAACAAACATAAATTACTACATAATGAATAAGAGTGGAATTTCTAAGACCTTATCTGTAAATATGTTTTATAAATAAAATATGTATTTTAAATGCAAAGTAATACATACACATTCATTTTAAGAGTTTTATGTTTCGTTCTTTACACAATGATAGTTTTCATCGTGGCTTGGTAGCTTGAAAATCTAACCTACTACTTAAACTTTGACGCTTATATTTTTTGCATATGCAGAATGAACATTCATTCATTCTGTGTGCCAAACAAGTAACTTACATGAAAAAGACAAAAAAACCAAAAAACCCCAAAATTGCAGATAATGTAATTAGCTGGAGATTAGCTGGAGATTATCTTGCAATATCTTGCCTATATGTAGCAGAAATTATTATTCAAATAGTGTGATTATTTTAGGAGACATAGGAAGACATTTATCTTTTTTTATTATTATTTCCTGTTGCAGCATCTGTAGAAAAACACATAAAAATATCTGTGTCAAGACATGCCTAGTTTCAGAAAGCTGTTTAACCTGCAACAGGGTAAAGTGACTGCCCACTTCTTCAGTTGCTTGAAAGTAATATTTTTACTCAGATGTGAAAAAAACTCATGGCATTTGCCATCTTTTTGTTTTGCTTTAAGCAGTTTTGCAGTGTGGATTCACAATTTTTTGGGTTAGGAAACATCCCTAATGAAGACCTACCTTCTGACAGAAACAAGCTTCTCCTTTCTTTAGGCTGTGGTTCCACAATATGTAAAACTAAGCCAGATCATTCCTGTCTGGAATCTACTCTTTGTTTCTACCCTGTTTCAATTTTATGGTGAGTAGGTTCAAGTGCCTAAAAGAACATATTAAAAAAAATCAGTTCACCTTCCTGAACCAACTTGCTGAAGGATCACAAGTCCTCTATCCTTTAAAATTCTCATCTAGAGAATGGAGAATGTACTGGATGGAACCAGTATGGTTTAACTGATTTAAACCAGATAAAATTGTGAAAGTAACTTTCTAATGTTGGAGAGACAATGAGACATCCCATCCTTGCTCATCAGGAGCTAATACTTATGGACAGACATTTGTATTTTTATTGCTCCTTTTACTATTAAAAGTTTCCTTCTTCTTTTGAACACATTAATGCCTTCCTAGGAATGATCCTTCCTGGGACCATGAGTTGCAAGCTTGCTACATGCATTACAAAAATCGTGTAAGTGCAGCTGCTATGGGTCACAAACTCATGGATCCCAACTTTACAACTTCTGAAGCAGCGTTGTCACAAAACTGTCACAAAATCTAAAGGGTAAAGAACAGCTGATTCAATCTCAGCCATCTGAAGAAGGATGCGAGCTGAAGGAAAAAAGAACATTCTGAATATCTGCATGTTAGGAATATTTTCTGTTTCCTTAAATTATATACCCTATGCTTACTCAAGTAGTAGAAAGTCTCAAGATCATCAGATATACAGAGAAAGGAACTGAAATTCCTTGTTTTTATGTCAATAAGCATTGTCCTTTTTGTTAATGTCAGATTGGATAGCAATCATCAATGTGATAATCTTGTCTTGCTCATACTATTGTGCTTAGCATTATGCAGAAAACAGGCAGGGACACAAGCATAATATGCACAGAACACAAAAAGTTAATTCTTTATGAGGACAAGCCACCTCAACCTGTCATATCAACAACTCATATTTTCCATTGGTTCTCCATTTATTTTCAATGCCAGTTCAAGAACCTGGCCATAATATTTAAAGCTTTGCTGAGCAGGATGCATCCAAGGATAACTCTCTGTTCACTGCACAATAAGACAGCTGTGTCCCTCTAGGCCACTCTCATGAGTGTGAAGCTCTAAAGACTAGAAATAAAATGTTCTCAGTTGATGTCTGTCATTTGATGGAAAAGACACATCACAAGAAATAAATAGGGGCTCCAGTCAGATTCTCCTACACTGAGGAAGCAATCAAAGAATAATAACTAATGTAAACAACCAAAGAAGTTTCAAGGCACTAAATAAAAGCAACCACGTCTGTTAGCTACAGACTGGAAAGTCAAGCCTCTTATTAACACCTCCATGGCTACATCAAACTTGCTTGCAGTGGATCTGCTGGGGTACACCATGCCTCCTGCTCCTCATCCACATACCTAATTCCCACTCTTCTAATGCAAAACAGGATGCAATGAGATAAAAATTATCCCAACAGAGTTGTGTGGTCCCATCCAGGACACTGTCCCAATAAAAAGTTGAGCACAAATGAGTCTCACAATGATTGAGGTAGTTGGCTCTCACTGGCTACAAAAAGAGGCACCTGGAATTGTGATTAAGGTTTAGGTGAGATTTGAATTCTATGGATTTCAGCATACTGTACTTAAGAAAATTAATGTCCTGTAACTTTAATTGTCTTTTCACAAAGAAATATGATTTCAATTTTTTTTTTTTTACATCCTAACACTTTTCACAAGGAAAAAGGATGGATTTTGTTTCCTTTTTATAACACTGTCTTTTTTAATACTGTCATTTTTTCATTATTTGTCCAAACTCACCCTCCTTGCACACTATTCCTTGAAGTATTTGGAAGATCTCCTATGGAATGAAACCCGTTTCTGCTGGATAGAACAAATGGCAGGATATGCTTGAAGAGTTACACGGCTGGCAGTCACCGCTGAGAGTAAAGCATATAATGCTAACTCTCAGCATGCATCAGGGTGGAATTCAAGCTCAGCTGAACAGAGTTGCAGGTATCCTTGTCTACCTTTGAGCTGTTCAGTCTGACAGAGCAGTGTACCATAACTCTACATTCAGACCTGTTTTGTTCTTTTCAGTAAGGAAATCCTGAATACAGCACGGATGGCATCGCTCGTTTGAATCAGCAAGCAAGCTATTAACCGGACACGTCTGGGTCAAATATTCCACAAGTTTCAGCTGTTACTGTAAGCTCTTTGTAAAATTGAAATGGAAAGAAATTATCTTTTCCCAAGGCTCCAGATGAAGGAATTTTAAATAAATATATATTGTAATTGAATGAGAATCAGAGAAAATGTTAAGCCCCTTAGATAAACTGCGAGACTCCTATCCTTGTCTGAGAATATGAGTGACACTCTGTGGAGCTCAAAATGTTGATTCATTTTCTATGGATCCTTTGGCTGCATGTGGCTTAATAAGTGTAAATCTGCACAGCAGAAAACTGTCTATTTGGTGTAACAGCCCTACCTATAATTTCCATGCAGCTGGAGTCGTGCTGAGCACACCTTTGGCCTGATCCAGCTCTCATGTTGCAGACATGATTCGGAAGTCAGCATAGCCAGGATTCATGTCTGTGTGATCCTTCTTCTTAGCATAACGTTCTTCTTGGATTTTACCTTGAACCTTTACAGAAATTCTGTGAAATGGACCATTGGTGATTATACAGGGAGATGACTTTCCTTTACTTCACGATAAAAAACCCTACAATCTGTGCCTGTGGCCAGGCTATTGAGCTTGGTTTCAGGGTCAGAGAACTCCTGACATCGGAGTGCCATGGTTTATTTACACAAAGTAAGAGTATGAGGGTGTCATCTGATAGGATCTGAGCAATGGGTGAATGAGTATGCATTACCAAGTCCTTCTTTCATTTATATGAAAGACCTTGTAAACACAATGACCTTGTGTTTACCAGACTCCACCAAGAAGATGCAGCAATCCTCACAAAGCTCTGGCAGCCTAGCCAGGAGCTACAGCAACCCAAACAGATCCCACTGCAGTCCATGAAAGAGGTCTGGACATTAGGTGGAAAAGAATCTTAAGGCATTGCTTTGATGAAAGACATCCATAGTGAACACCAGAGCATGAAAAAGCACACCTACTTCTGTCTGAGGCTACACTGAAACACTCTGAAAAATTAAACCTTATCAGTTAAACAGACAAAGAAGATTTGTGCAATTGCATCAAAGCACTAAGTTGATATTCTTATAGTCTTCTTGTTATACTCTTACTCTTTTCATTACTTTTTTCCTAATTCTTATTCAAATCTAAAATGCCCTGATTCTCTTTACTCTTATTCACTTTGGCACTTTGGATTCACTTTGAATTTAAGTTCAGGCACAGTGACTGACTGTACTTTAAGCCTAAATAAAGATAAAAATAAATAGCTCTAAAACGGTTTGACTAATCCACCTATAATGTTAATTTGGACAACTTTTCACAGCTGCCTCACTGTAGAAAAATATAAAAACATTAAGTTTTGTGCTAGATTGAGGGAAAATGGTAATAATAATGGATGTTGGCATTCCTAAGTGGAATTCTGCAACAATAGGGTGTGAAATATCTCTAAAAGTATTTTTCCAAGGGTGAGAAAAGTCAAAATGATAAAAGGATAAGGTACAAGCCTAAAACAGGCATTTGGAAAATTGTGTAACAAGGGAACAATAAAAATATCATTGTTGCCTTTGATATGTGATATTACTGGTATACCAAGGAAAAGTGGACATTGCACTTATAAAGGTTATTCTTATTTTCCAAAACTCCCAGGAAGAGTGAGAATAAAAACGAGAAGGAGCTGAAAATAGAAAATTGATGGCAGTCATCAGAGACAACCAATATAAGGTGTGGGTGTTTTTTGCAGTAAAAAGGAAGTGCAACATTGAATTTTACTTGAACATTAGTTACAGGTATAACTATCATGTCTCTAATAAAAATTCATTATGAAGAGGTAGACTTGAGTCAATTGAATCACAAGCAAAAGATAAAATTCAAGATGAAAAAGAGACAGTTAAGGATCTCTCTTTAATTGACTTAGAATAAATGTGTCTTCTATTTTTCTTTTCTGTCTTACTGTAATGGCCTAAGAAAGAACTGAAAATGACATCACATTTCTGTACCATTTCCACTTCTGTAGGATGCTATTTCTACTTTATGAATTTTAGATGCTAAAGCTCATATATTCTTTTGGGTTAAAAATTGATAAGAGAAGGGTATATTTTAAATAGCAACCAAGGAAATGTTTGCAATGAATGGAACACATTCAAGTAGACTAGGTATTATGCAAACCAGCAGAAGAAAAAAGCTGGTGACATTTGAATTGTCTAGGATAATGTTTTTTAGATTGAAGACAAGTGACAGCTATAGAAAAGCATATAATCTCAGTTAACTTGTCAACTAGAGTGAAGTCACAAACTGTAAAGTGAAAAAGGAAAAATAGGATACAGTAAAAGTTGATGATATTCAGAGAGGGAATAGCAAAGAAGAACTTCAGTAAATAAAATCCTAATTGAACAGGGCACATAAAAATCAGTAGCCAGACCAAAATCAAGTATTTACTTGGTTCTACACTTTTTTTTTTTTTTTAAGTTTAAAAGATAAGAACTCCAGCAGCTGGTTCTAAGTGAGGAATTCGATGTAAAAGATACCTCACAAAGGTAATAGAAAGAAAATAGCCAGTGTAGCACAGCATTATTATAATTCCAAGATACAAATCATATAAGAAAGAATAAGTACATTGCACTTATAACAACTAGTCAAAGAGCTCAGGAGAGAATAAACTTACATGATATGCTTTTTTTAAAAATGCTTATGCTTTTTTTAAAAGTGATTACATGATATGCTTTTTAGCATTTAACCGTCCAGGTGGAAAAAGTAACTATAAGTTGCACTGTAATGATGGCCACTAAGCTCTCAAATGTAATGTCTATAGAAAAGAGAAAAAGGGTAACCAAAAAAAAAAAAAAAAAGGTTACAGTATCATTTAGCTAAAAAAAAAAAAGGGAACTACCTCAACACGACAAAGCTTTTTGAAAGGAAATTGAAGAGGACAACTAAAAGACTAAATCCTTGCAGATAGCATGACAAACTGCCTAAAGATACTATATTAAGAGTTCAGAGAAACTGTATACCACTTATCAAAAATGCTTTTAAAGGACAAAAAGAATAGCCAGCTTGGTGAAACAGCAGACTAAAGAAGGCCATTAAGAGTAAAAAGATACTCAAAAACTGTCAAGATTGTGAGCAAATTAAGATGAGAAAAAACATGAAGTCCAATACATAAAATGCTACAATATTGTAGAGAAGCGTGAAAAAGGTTTTGAAGACTATTTGTTTGTGACACAGAAATTAATAAGAATTCTTATCAAAAAAATCAGAAAAAATAAAAGTCTGCTAGGGGATCAGTGAGGCTAACCACATATATGGAGTGCTGAAAGAAGATAAGGTCACAAGTACTCACTCCTAAATATATATATATATATATAAAGCTTTGAAAGGAAGGAACCCAGGGTGATCCTACCATGCCGATATTTTGGGCATAGAAATGAGTCATTAAAACTGCCTGGAATGAAAAGATTAATAGGGTAAAATGACTACTAACAAATCATCAGACCATATGGAATCCAAAAATGAAATTGGAGAATTGTAACACTATCACTTAAATTAGCTTTGTTGCAAACAAAAGAGACTGTGAAGAGCTGCAGATAGATGTCATGCAATTGAATGACTACAGTAAAATGGCATATGAGATTCAGTGTCAACAACTGCAGGTAATATACATGATGGAAAAGAGTAACAACTCTCAATACACAAACAAGGGACTCTAAAACTGATCTCTGTATTAGTCTGGACAGTTAAATGAAGATGTCAGCTCGTAATTCATCAGGACAGCAGTTAGAATAAGAAGGTATTTTGGAAAATAGAGATTAAACCACAAAACATTACACTTTTAATCTATAGCTGCTGTGTCTAGATTTCTGTATTCAGATCTGCTCATGCCATGTTCAAAAGAATATAATAGAACTGAAAAGACAAAAAAGAGCAGCAAAGATGATCAAAGTTATGAAAAGGCTTTCATAAGAGGAGAGATTAAATAGACTAAGATTTTTCAGCTTGAAGAAGACACAACAAAGGGAAAATATGAAAAGATTTTTGAATTGTGATTGTCACTGAGAAGACTAATAGGAAACAATTATTTACTGTTTCTCCTAAAGCAAGAACTAGGCACTGCCAGAGCCATGATCAGGTGGCTGGTGTCAATCAAAAGCAGTGTGTTTGTACACACACCAAAGTTGTAGAGATTGTTCTCCAGGGCAAGCTAAGGGTCCATAACACCGTATACACAAAGTCACTCAACAAAAATCCTCACAGGTTTGACGAAAAATGTCTTTTTTTATTTTCTTTTCTTTAGACCCTTAATTGCACAATATTGTCCTGAAGTCTTTGTGCAAATGCTGGAGTAACAGGAAATTCCACAAGGTGACTCAGGTGTGGCATTTGGGTGGATGACTGAATTACCTTCAGCTGCTGTAAGTGAAGGGCGTACCTATAGTACAGTTGCCCTAGACTGCACAATGAGTCAAAGACTGTTACTCCCTGTGTAACATCCACATCTCAACCCCTTCTAGACAGGTTGCTCTCATATGCTTTTAAACCCCTACAGATTAATATCTTATGTACCAAAGAAAATGTTTAAATCAGTGTGGTAGTTGCTGAATCAGTGCTTGCACTGCACCTTCCCAGCAATTTTTATTACTCTTGCTTTCATATCCATTATTCTGAATGTCAGGGAGCTATTTTTAGGTACTAGCTTGGTTCAGTTTAATAAAATATATTAAATTATCTGTATCAAAAAATTAAAAGAATTCCTTATTAAGAATTTAGTTTCATAAAATCAAATGCATATGTAACTATCAGCATGACTGCTCCAGACAAGCTACATTTTACAATCTACACAGGAATGGTGAGATAGAAAAAGAAAGATGAGACCTGAATTATGAGAAGTCACAGAAAGAATATAGTTAAAAATTTCATATGTCCAATAGAAAATTTACCTACCTCTTCAACAATTTTTTTATATGTCCAATATTATTACTAAGTTACTGCTTTAAGCTTAAACTCCTTCCTTTTCAAAATCTCTTCTATTTTTTCTATTTTTTATTCTATTCAGGAATAGAATAATCATAATATTGAATTCTTATTGTTCTCAGAGTGAAATTTTCTGACGGTAGTAAATAAAAATTTAGTTAACCTTCTAAAAGCTGAGGGATCTAAAGCCCAAATCAGAAAGGATATTAAGGGATTGAATATTACCTCTATTGATACAAGGCAAGGTATAGAGATATTAAAAGCTGAGTGAGAATGTAAATTGAAGCAATTTTTACACTATTTTCGGTAATAAACATTTTTGCTTTCCTGTTCTGCAAAATAGATAGAATATTTTGTCAGCTACAAATTTAGCTGTAAATAACAAATCATAAATTATTATATGGGCCCTTAATCTAATTATATATTTCCCATAATTTCTGAAATAGAAATCTGTAGTAATTTAAAACTGTCTAATTAATATTTTCACAAGAAATCACTATTTTTTTAACCTTAAAATGGTGAGGGGGGATTTGTTTCTTTTCTCTCTTTGCTCACCCTTTGTAAAGGATTAATGTTTAAGGATCAATATTTAACTACTTTGTAAAAGTAGTTAAATATTGAAGAAACCAACCAAACAAATATTTTATTGTGGGTAAAAAATAGTAAACTGAACCATCAGAAGAAAATACTCAAATTTCCCAGGTAAAGGGGCTACCTTGAGAGAGAGAGAAAAATAATCCAGATAGGATGGTTACTTCACCACTTGTTTATATGCTAACAAAGCTGAAAGAGCAAACACAAAAGCAGAAGACAGTGATAAGCATTTGAGCGATGTACAGTATAAATTCACTTTCTGACATAGCTCTGAGAGGCACAGAGTTACAGAGTTAAAGAGTTGTTATTAGGGTGAATCTGTACATGAGAAGGTGTGTAACATATTCCTGACAACAATGTTCAATTTGCTAAAAATGCAGTTCAGTCTTTCTCTGTGTGAGCCTTGCAAGAAAACAGACTATGTTCTCTATCAATGACACTGATGCTGAATAGCAACTTGTGAGACCAGATCTATATTGTGAAGCATTGCTGGCAAAGATATGTCATCTAGAAGTGTGAAAAAATATGACAACCCAGTTTCTCTCAAGTATTTGGCAGAAAACTCTGACATTCATGTAGTTATATGAATATATATTTAGTTTAGTTCATCTCTTTGGGGACACAGTGTAGAAAGTGTAGAAAGGTTAGAATTGTTCCTCTTTGTGCAACACCTCCAGCAGCTGGCTCTGGTGATGGAGTTGAAAGGAGAGTGGCAGGTGTTCTCATGCAGATAAACCTCACCCTGCCATCATAGTGGCACATCCTACAGTGGGTGTGATAAAATGGGATAGACTTGAAGCATCTTAAACAAATATTTACTTAGATTTAATAGGATGGCTACTGTATGTTTATGAAATGCCAGTTGATTCTTAAATGTATTTGCTGGGGATTAACAGCTATTCCATTGCTATTTAATGAACATACAAATACTGTCTCAGATGTTATAAGGAGCTAGACTTAACAAGTTCATGAATTAATTCCATTCACCAAATGATAAAAATTTACTGAAGATTAACATTATGTAAGGTACAGATATTTTATGCAGAGATTAATCCTTAAATTAATATATTTATTCATCTCTTGATAGTTGATTAACTTAAATTAAAATAGTTCCAGCAGCCAGATAAATAGGTTAAGTTATTTTGATTTTAAGAAGTCCATGTAATCCAAGACCATACATTTCTTTTTTTGTGAGTCATTTCAGTAAAGCATTTCAGCACATAGGGCTTTTTAAAAGGTTGGTCTCAGATTCTAATTTTAAATCTCCAACACACTATACTCCATTGCTTCTGGCACTATCAATTTGGCCACAGGAATCCAAACCAAAAGCCAAGTAGATAAATATTTAAGCAAAACATAAAAAATAATGCACCTTACACAGCCACCCAATTTTGTGAGGGAAAAAACAATTTCCATCTGCAAATACATGGAAGAGGGAAAAATAGCCATGCAAACAGAAATCAAATTTCTGCCATGGAAGAGAGATCAACACCTCTACAGCATGATTGATGAAATGGGAAAGACTTGATAAATAAATTCATGATGATATCTCCAGAATAAACTTGGGCTGGAACAATTGACACCTATAACACAAATAAGAAACACAGAAGCCCAAAACTGGAAATAAAAAATAGTTTACAGAAAGCTCATTCCCTCAAAACCTGAGAAGAAATTCTTCATTCATAGGTTTAGATATATACAGTTATTTATATCAGTTAGTAATCTTTTACTGACAGTAAAGATGTGATTCATCTTAAAAAGATCAAAAGAACCATACTCTAGAAGTATGATACTCTCCTCAGTAATTCTAGAGAGTCTTAACTAATTAACTCTAAGGTATCAGGGCAACTAGCTCAGATGTAGGTGAGATAGTAGG
Source organism: Hylia prasina (assembly GCA_013397195.1). NCBI lineage: Eukaryota > Metazoa > Chordata > Aves > Passeriformes > Sylviidae > Hylia > Hylia prasina. The sequence goes on from VYXD01010574.1 coordinate 718,060, forward strand.
TAAAATTATAGGGACAAGGTTCCTGAGAATATGCGACTGTTGTTCCTTCAACAGAGCTGAAAATGTAGAGGTTTGGAAAGCTTTCTTTTCCTTTTTTTTTTTTTTTTTTTTTTTTTTTTTTTTAAACTAACCAAACATTCATGTCTTTCCAGCTTGTTGGAAAGAGGACTAAATATCTAGAAGAAAAGCTGTGTCTTAGTTTCAAATCTATTTTGGAAATGTACAATTCAGTCTAAATGAAGATGTCTCTAATTAGAATATCTTGGATTTCATTAAGATTTTGAAAAGTACTGTTAACTATCTTAAAATTTTCATTTTCTTTTTTTTTTCCTGTTTTCCAGGAATTATGTTCACACATCTAAAGGAAAAATATCATCTTAGTTTTGTGAAAACTTTTTCTTTAAATATAAAGGTTTATGTAAAAGAATCATATTACCTGACATTCGATTAAAAATAAAAAGTTATATTATGTAAATACAAAACAAAACAAAACAAAGAGCATACTGTATCGATTAAATATGAGCAAGGTGGTACAGGCCTGCTGACCTTGATGAACTTCTGCAAAAAATAAAGCACCTGTCTGATATGAAATATTTCCAGTTTAGAAATATTTAAATGCAGCTTGTCTCTAGGAAAATTACAAATTTTTATCGTTTTTGGCAGAAAACTAAATTTAACAAAAGAACATTACCTCTAATAGTTTCTTACTTCCTAGGAAATCTGAATGTTTTTTGATTGCTTGTTTGGTTTTCTTTTCTGCTCTGTGTTACAAGTTTTGTTCGCACACCCTTCTAAGTTAATATTTTTTTCTTTTGCTGTGTCTAACTCTCACTATGTCTTTCCAGACTTCTGCATATCAGAAAAAAGATGTTTAATAAGTTTATAATAAATCTGAGCTTCTACTGACATCTGAAGTTATGTCTTTAAAGAATTTAAAGTAATCTTTAGGTTCTAAGTAGCAATGAAGTTCTCAGGCTTTAAATACTGGCTTATTTTGAGGCTTTAAATACTGGTTTATTTTGCCATAATACTGAAGGTTACACATCTCCTGAAATCACTGTAAAATAGTGGTGAATTAGTGATTGGGGTAAGATTTCTCAATAACCAAAGGAAGGTGAGTTCACACTAATCAGTAACTGTCTAGCCTGTGTTTGAGAGGCTCTTTTCTTGTGCCAAAATTTTAGCAACATATTTCTGCTATTATCCATGCAATAAGAAAAACAATGTGAATGCACATTGAAATAAGAAATACAAAATTCAAAATAAAGGAATGAAAATATGCATTAATAATAAAGAATGAATAGACAGACTTTAAATATAAGAAAAATGTAGATATTGTTGATGTTTTTGTATAAACAAAAGGTATCAATAAGAAAAATTCATAATTTTATATGTCATAGGTTTAAACACCTTGTGGGATTTTATTTTCACAATCAATATAATGAAAAAAAATTTTTGAAGGAAGTTTTATTTTGGAAATCCAAACTACTTGACTTATTTGCTTATTGCAAACACGAATGCCAAAATAATTTTTGTTTTGCTTTGTTTTGTTTTGTTTTGTTTGGGTTTCTTTTTGTTGTTGTTGTTGTTTTTCTGGTTTTTGGTTTGCTGTTTTTTGGTTTTTTTGTCTGTGGGTGTGGGTTTGGGTTTTTGTGTGTGTGGGTGGGGTTTTTTGCTTTGTTTTGTTTTGGTTTGGTTTTTTTAATAATTTTTATGGTCCAGTTCAGCAATGTGCCCTGGTTATTTATGTGTTTTGTACTCTTAAGAAGCAAAAAAAGCAGCCATAGAACATTGGCAAATTAAGCTGACTTTAAAATTTTCCTCACAGCAGTAGCTTCAGTATTCAGTATAGCCTTTTTTTTTCCTATCCTGCTCTACTCCATGTACTTCCTCTCAAAAAGAAGTAATTTATGTGAACGTTTTTACAAAAAACCAACAAAATACCATAAGGATAAGGGACAGAATCCTTGCTTTAAGTCAAATTAGCAATGTTGAAAAGAAATATGACTTGTTAAAACTAATCAGAGACATGAAATTCAGGAATATTCCATAAAGTGTAGGAATATTCCACAGAGTGTAGGAATATCCATATTCAGCAGTACACACAGATCCCATATACATTTCCCAGGGCCATGAAGATTACAGATGTGCTGCAAAAGTCTCTCCACAGGGTCAGAACAGGCACCGTTCTGTTTGCACAGTTCTGTTTCTGTGGGGTTTTTTTGTTTTGTTGTGGGTTTTTGTTTGTTTGTTTTGTTTTGGTTTGGTTTGGTTTGGTTTGGTTTGGTTTGGTTTGGTTTGGTTTGGTTTGGTTTGGTTTGTTTTTTTTAATATTTGATTTGGACCTTGGGCTCTGTAGCTGCCTAGGGATCTTGTCAATGCAAAACCAAAAGTGCACTTTTTATATAAGAACTGTATTCATTTGTTCAAATAAAAATTGGGTCAGATAATGCTATATATTATTAAATAGATATTTAAAAACTTTATTTATAAAGTGCCTCTTTTCAATTATATACTCTATTTTAATCTGACAGCTTTTGCCTCAGAATTATTATGCTTTCCAAAACAACTTTTATGGTGAAAATTGAATGTTTTGTGTAATCAGATTTGTGAATTGTTCTCATCGTTGCAGTTATAAAACAAGCAAGCATAAAATGATTCAAAGCATTACATTTTCTATCATGTTATAGATTTATATAGATTACAAAATTAAGTTTTCAGGGATGTCAGTTAATGATGCCTTATTTTTGTATTTATGAGTATGTATTTGGACATATATAGATACTCACACTACATATACAATATTAATAATATTGAATTAATAATAATAATAATATATAATAAAATACCATGAATTTTTGATATGTAATTGCATGAAGATCCCCACTAATTTATATGAAACAATTTATGTATTTAAAAACTGGAAGAATAGGGTCCTAAATTTAAAAAATACCTATCCTTATCTTAAATAAAGGGGTATTATCTGTGCCACAGTGTGACTTGCTTATACTGGGCATATGCTCTTCTCCATTTCATTCTGCAGAGGGGAGCAGATGGAATTAAATATAGCTTGGTATGCAGCACAGGGGCAGCCATGGAGCACTATTTTTTAGTACCATGCAAGCATTACCAGCTCTATATACATTAGAGATGAAACACAAGAAAGGGCATGTCACCTTCAGGAAAGGATAGCAGTCAGGGAACATCTGTTATACATGCAGTGTTCCCTGTAGAAAGAACTGAAACATGATGAAATATGCATCAAAAGTTCCCTATGCACTGAGGTACATTAAGTCCCTTTCAAGCCATATGAAGCCCACTTGGGGAAGGGAGGTTATTTGAGTGCAGCAGCTGGAATAGGAGAAAGCAGCAGCAGGGAATAGAAACCAGCTGTTGCTATTCTGGAGATCAGACTGGGCAGTAGGTGCACAGAGGCTGATACATGGCATCGTGTATCACTGAAGTACAGAGACTAAACAAAGTTTCACTAAGTTCCCTTAGTTCATCGTTCTGCAGCTCTGTCTCTGAGCCAGGAACATGTTAAAGGTGGCAAACTGTTGTTGGGAGGCACTACATAATCCACATTCCCTGCAATTTTCTACCATGGTGAGTTCTTCAAGATGAAGAAGATGTTCACAGAGAGAGGCTGAGTAATGGATCAGAGCAAATATTCTCTTTCAATATGTTTTACTCAGCATTAGACAGTGTAATATATCCCCATACTTAAATTTGGCACCATAAAAAGCAGGACTAGAGTGGATCCTCTAGCCCTGGATAGTTTAAAATAAATCTAGACTATCACTGACAAATGTGTATTTAACCTGTTTTAAAAATCTCCAGGAAAGAGCGTTCTTTAACTTATAGGAGTAGCCTGCTTCAGTCCCTATACATCTTTATCGTAAAGTTTTCTCTCAAATATAACTTAAATAATTCTCTCAGAAAATTAAACAAAAAAGAAAAGAAAAAGCAAGCACCATCTTATTTATAACAACTTTATATACACAAAGACTTCTTATGCTTCACCCGAGTCCTTGTTCATTTAAACACGCACAGATTCTAAACAAACACTTTTTTCAAACTTCACCTACAGGCAATGTTTCACAAAACTCTATTTTCTGCTGTAATTGTACCTCTCTTTTGATTTTGAATTCTTCCAGATCTATCTCTAAAATATGCCCACAAACTGTATGCTGTGGATGTATCACTAATTAGAGCCTGCTGCAACTCTGTCCCAAATTAAATTAAACCACGTTTCTCCCTCTGGAAACCATGGCATAGGAGAAAAGTAATAAGTAAACAGAAAAAGGGCTACGAAAAGGATAGTCTCTATTAGTGTGCACAGACTTTAGGAGGTACTCTTTGTTCCAGAAGAACAAAATACAATTAGTTGTATTCCAGCTAAAGCATCGCTGAATGGAATAATTAACTCTGGTCTCTTATTTAAGACACTTCTCTTTTGTCTTCTCCAGCTGGACATAGAACTATTGATAAATACAATCATTCAGATTTCAACTAATATGTATCAGCTTTATGGTAACTCCATCTGCAGAATATTGCTTCTTTTTTGGTAAAAAGAATGTGGCTGCAATATGCAATGGGATTTTGCTAAATCTTGTCCACTATTGCTGTTTATCATATCAGTATTTTCTGCTGAGAGATACATAATAAGAGGAGATACATAAATCATAAAATGACTATTTAAAATGAGGAAGAGAGATGTGATTATTTTAATTGTCTCCTCTATATAACTGAATAAACACAAATACCCTCATATATATGTAGTTTTTTAAACTCTAATTCTTTGTAAGATTAATTAAAAGAAACCTGTAAGTACACCATTCAAGGACGTTTTCAGACACAGAACAAGAGTCAGGAAGAGAATTTCTAGTCCTGTTACAATAGTTTCCTTGATATTAAATATTTATCCAATATATGAATATATGCCCTAAAATATTCATTAACTAAAGTAAGCATGAGTAGAGAACATCCATTTATCACCCAGTGAAACGCATAAAGACAGATACTATGAAAATTCTCTATTTTCTGATTTCCTTGTTTCAAAATTGTTGATCTTTCTATGCCCCCACTTTTCTTTCAATTTATAAAAAGAATCTGAAAAGAAGAAATGTTAGCTGAAGATAATGATTTTGACATGGAAGGACCTCATCTTACTGAGAACTACAAATCCTTCTCTTGCTCTTCTGGTGGGAATAAAGTGAAAAGATAACTTATGGATTCTAAGCCATCCAAGAACAAACTCCAGTACAATAACTGTGCTCAGCCTCAGGAAAGGCAGTGTCAAAACAGAAAGTACAGAAAGGATGTAATGAGATTTCCACTAGTGACAGGTGAAGGATATTCTGCTTTGTTGCCTCTGAAGTAAGGCAGAAAGAGATGAGCACCAACAGCTACAGCACCCAAATATTTTAATCTCAGATATGAGACTTATGGTAATAGATGTGTGATCTTGAAGTGCATGGTATGAATTAATTTGCAAATAAGCTTATCAAAAAAAACTCTTCTGAAATTTTTGAATACCTCTATTGGTGCAATCATGAACTTTTCAGACATTAGTAAGGGCATATCTAAACTGATTCAATAGTGAAGCATCCAATGAAAACAAAACAGGTCAGAAATACATATACTTTTCAACCACTTAAATAATTTTTAATTACAAAATAAGTAGAAATATAGTGGAGGAGAAATGAAATCACCTAAAATGTAGCATGACACACCAAATGGTGCATAGATGAAATGCTGAATGGCTGCAATCCCTTTGTGTCACAGTGACATGTTTGTGTGAACGGATGGAGAAAGCTCTTTCTGTATGTTTTGAAAGTCAGTAATAGAAATTTTCCCCCCTAATCTTTGGCTAAATACATTAATTGTGGGATATGCTGTTCACAAAATTTCACAGCTACCAGATATATGATGGCAATAATCTGCCAGGTGCTGAAACGTGCACCTGATTAAAAACCTGGTTTGGCAGAACACAGCACCAGTTGAAATGCAGGATAATGGGCAATAACAGGCAGCAATAATAGGCTAAGGCAATCTGATGCAAACTGTATTCACTGTCATTTCAGCTGCCAGAATGTTTTCAACACTTCTCTTTTTTGTATCAACATAGGCAGATAAGTCATGAGGCAATAAGTGAATCTATCCCTTCTCTGCTAGGATGCCACTTCACTTTCTTTTCTGACTTTTCTGTTCTTTTAGGACAAACATCTGCTTCCTCAAACTTCTCCTTCCTTACCTGGATAGCGTTGCTTGAAAACAAAAGCTGCTTGTGTACTTCTGAGAAGAGCACACTGTGCCTAGTAGCCGGCTCAGCTCTAACAAAGAAGCACCAAACTGGACCCTGCTTTGAAGCAGTCACACAGCTTCAATCACAAATCTGGACTTGATATAAAAATAGCTGAAATCTAAAAGACGAACTTAAGTTGACTGGTAGACTAGGAGATTGTCTAAAAATAGAGCCTAAACCATGAGCTATATACAACATAATTCTCTGAGTGAACAAAGTTGGCAGATACAAGTGTTTTCTTCATTTTTTCTAAATCCATCATATAATTTGCTGTAGACATTATAAAGCAGAAGATATGTCATAGATTACTAGGTATTAACATGAGAAAAGCTGACAATCATCTGTACAACAAAGGCAACTGTCCTGTATTTTTTCCCTTTAGTTCATCCACTTTGGTTAGAAGGCAGAATATAATTCTGATCTCTCAAAAACAGGGAAATATTGAAGATTTGCACAGTCTAGCTCAGCCCAGGTAACAAAATCTTTCAAAGTCTTACCTAGATAATTAAATGCTCCAGATCAAGATGCTTAGAACATTTGAAACTTCTATTAGTTTCCTCTGAGTAAAATAAGTTTAAAAGTTTAATCCCAATCTAAGTTTCAATATCACCATTCACAAGGATTTATAAGGAGTATGAGACCAATAATAATGCTGCTAATTCTCATGAATTTAGAAGTACTGTTTCACTGAATAAAGTACTCACAGGAGAAGAAAAGGAAAGAAGTAATATCATTGGCTCCAATGTCATATTGAACTTGTTGTACACACCACAGTAGATATAAAAGAATGGTATTATTCTTCATAAAACCCTGCATTTCTACCTACATTTTTAATTTTAAAGTCTCATTATTAGAATAAGGCCAAAATCAAATATCTTCAGCTTGTTGATAACAAATTTGGTCAATCAGAAACAGTTACAGAATAGATAAGTTTTCTTTGACCTATGCTAGTCCTCATCTAGGATCATATATGCACTTGCATAAAACACAGAACCAAAAATAAAAGATGAGAAAAATATATAGAAAAGAACAAACAGAAACAGAAAACCTGAGACTCAAAATCTCATTTTGTGTGGGCTTCATCTAACAGCTTTCAGAATTTACAGTCCTAGAAACAGATTCTGCTACTGAGACACACCAAGCAAAGAGACCCTCAGTACAATTAAGTTGCTCTTATAGCTTTCCTGGAAAATAATTCATCAGATGAAATTGAAAAAATGGATACTGTGTGAAAGTAAACAGCAAGTCAGCATCTTACCTGACCATGTTAGAAGTAAGCAAGTTAGAAAGGATGATAGTGCTGGACATAAAGACTCTTAAGTGGTGTCAGAGCAAGAAGGGCAGTCTGACAGCTATTCTGAGCACAGAGAGAATGTGATGTTCTGTCCAGGGGAAAAAACCTATGGGAGGAAGCATTGTTGAACAAAAGATTTCACAGGTTGTGTCAGTTCCTGGAGACTCCCAGCCTCCATCAGTTTCTCAGAAGAGGCCATCACCAGTTTTGCAAACTTTGAAAAGAAGTATTTCTCTACAACCTTTTTTTTTTTTCCTTTTTTTTTTCTTTTTCTTTTTTTTTTTTCTTTTTTCTATTATCTCATTAAGCTGGTGTATTCATAAAAGATCTCATCATCCCCAATGGCATGGAAAGCATTGGTGATGTCACACAACAGAAATATGCTAGATGAACTTTCTGCACTTATCAGTCTAGACTGATTCTAAGTCAGTTAAACAGAAGAGATTTTAATTATCCAGCAGACTCTAGCAAGATTATGCCAAGAAAATTAATGGATAGTCCAGAAAAATCTTGGTAATTTTTTTTTGTAATTTCTGCTCTGCTGCAGATGGATAATGCAGGATACTTGATTTCTAGGATCAGTCTTGTTTAGACATGGAGACTACAAATGAGCAAGTTACAACAGACATGTTATGTGAACATGTTCAGTGGGCAAACACAAGGAGTAACAAACGGTGTTCATAGAGAGTCTCTAGAACTGATATCATTTTTATTCCTAAGACTTACATGCAGAACTGCATCAGTTGTGATGCAAATGTATTTTTGTTGTGATGAAGAAAGAGCTATTATATTTTCAAATTACACTTAGTAGCAGCTTTTTCATGCAGATACATTAAATTCCTTTTATACTAGTAACAATACCCTAGACTGAAACGGTGCTGTTTTGCAGAGAAGCCTGATGAGCAGCCTTAGTCCTAGAGGAGACCCTGACAACTACAATGAAGAGTTTAATTTTACCCTTCCTCCAAGCAGTTGTCTCTCTTTTTTTCTTTATTCTCAGGATCCACACTATTGTTAATGAGGCAACAGCATATGCAGAACTGGCTCTTCTATGGGATGCAGGTGTGAATGGCAAGAAACTGTGTTGAAAGATGCAATGCAGAGTGATAAAGCAAAAATTCAACAAAGCTACTGAATTTGGAGATATGTAATCCCTTGAAGTTTTTTTGACAAAGACATGACAGTGTAGATTTACACTAAAACAAAAAAGCATAGACAGAAAAAAACCCTACAAAAACAAATAGAACAAAAGAAAAAGAAACTAAAAATTTCTGGGAAAATTTAACAAAGACAATAATTTATGAGTAACTGTAGAAAAGTCCATAACTTGGTATTTTTTACTGATCGTAAAGTAAGCATATGCAGAATTCACTAAGAAAAGTATAAAATTAACATCTTGCTGTTTTACTGCTCTCTTGTAGATATTATTGTTTATGTTTTATGGGTTATGATATAATTTTCACCTTTGGATGCCTTTTAAAGAAATACAGATTATTGCTGTTATTCTTAAACCATACTTAAACAAAGCAATTACTGTGTTATTTAAATGCAAAAAGTGAGTATTACATGCTAAAACTTCAACTGAAATAAATAGGTAATTTGACAGATGTATTCAAAACTATTAATTCTTGTAAGACTTCTAAGTAGGGTGATCTCAAACTGTCCAAACTAGTGATAGGGTTTAAAGTATCAGCAACAGAAGTGGAAAAAAAGACAGGTAAACAAAACAAATTTATCCAAAACCATTCTATTAAAAGAGTAGCAGGCATATGGAACAAGCTGTTTAGTAAGACAGCTGATTAAGATAGCATAAGTAAGCTTAAGAGAGAGCTAGATATTCTTATGCAGAAAGTGGCTTGGATATCACAGCAAGAGAGTATAAGGCTGAGGAACCCGAAGTGGGATGTGCTTATTGTAACACAAGAGTTACTATCATAATAGATTTTACAGTTTGGGGTTTTTTTCTGCTTTCCTTCCATTAAGACCATTCCATAAGCATTTCATTAATTATGAAATTAATTATATCTAATTTGCATTGTCTTTTTAATTTGTGAAAATGTTTAAAATCACTATCAGACAAAACTTACTATCTAGATATATTTTCCTTGAGATCAAGTATTTCAGTAGTAAACTGACAGGCTCTGTCATTCACTGTTTTCATTTATTTAATGAAAATCATAAAGTGAGCTTGATTGCTTCCCATCTCATGCTGAAATCAGAAGACATCTTGTCTACAAAATTTATTTTTGTAAAATTTGCTACTTCTCTGTTACTGAGAGAGGCACAATTCCTGTTGCTCTACCAAAACACTTTTTATCTTATTATGGTCTTTTAATTTTCAACTATCTGGGCTAGAGCTGATCAAAACTGTAGTCAAATTACTGGTATAAGTAGAAGTCTTATTACTGCCATGGGCAGAATTGGATGCATGACAATAATGTTTGGAATTATATGAAGAATATATAAAACTTAAACTTAACTCACTTTTAAATTAGAATTCTCACGTCAAGATCCTGAGTTCACAGATAATCCAGATACTTTTCCAGTAATTTCAAAATATGTAATTATTAATGTTGTTCTAATAGCAGAAGCTAAAGTATTTAAAATATCTTTAATAAACAATAGTCAAGCCTAGAACTTGGCTACAAAATAGTGAAAATAGTGAATTCCCATCCTTGCATACAACCAGAATGATGACAGAACCACTTCTGATATTGCTTCAGGTATTGTTGGAGACAATTTTTTCTAGCAAGCTTTCTATCTCCTTTTTCCAGAAAATGATATTTCTCTAAAAAAAAATTCAATTCTTTTTCTATCCTAATCACATATATCATATTTCTTACCCTCCTTCAACTTGGCTTATGGCTAGAGAAAGCAATTTTATTTATCTTCTTTCAAAAGATAAACATTACGTTGGGCTAAGAACCCAAATCATACTAAGTTCAATGACAAGTAATCATTGATTTCATTGGGAACACCCCATAGCACCACATTTGTTACTACAGTGACCTGAAATCCCATAAGGTACTCAATAAAGGTTCTATTTTTATAACATGACAATGATTTTATTATAGCACACTAGAGACGGAAGAGTTCATTCAAGCAAATAAATTTATATAATTACAATTTGTAAGTATATTTGGGGGGAACAACAACAACAAAATAGTTTGTCTCTCTATCTCCACTATTTTATTTTCCTCAGTAAAGAAATTCACATAAACAGCCACTGCTGTAGTTCAGTGGCTGACAATACTTAAGGTCCACAATTCAATATATGTTTAATAAGAACATGAGGAATTCATCTGAGCAATTGGTATAAATTTTCTTGATGAATAGGGCAGCTCACCTAGGTATAATAACAAATGTAAACCTGCATATAACTTGTTACATTATAATGAAAATAAGCAATGGGAATATTTGGCTTAATATGCTTACTAGATTGCAGATATTTTGACAAGAATTTAGTTTCATGCTGCTGGAGAAACTGCATTATTATGAACACTGGCCATACAGTCTTTTTCTAAGAAAACACACATTTTTTTATCTGAGTTCTAGATAATTTCCTACTGAAACCCTGAAAATTTTAAAGCTCTTTCATGTTTGTACTTGGACAGGTGGAAATCCAGAATTTCTGTCTTTGTGTCACACAAAACTGAGAGAATAAAACACATGCACAAATAACTTCTTTTAAAAAAATCCTGCACTGCATCTTCATACAGATCAATGTCCAATTATAAGCAGAGAGTTGCTGTGGCAAAAGGTCAGGAAAAAATAATCTTTCTGGCATTTATTACTTGGAAAATAAGGTCACATATGAGGTCAACTTCCAAATATACAGAATAAATTATACTGCACAATTCTAAATATTTTGCAGTGCAAAAATTATGCTGCAATCCCAGCATAATCAGAAAAATGAAGTTGAACATGTATTTTCTGATGACTGTACTACAGATCAGACTAAACTAAGAGGCAAAAAACCCAGGTCCAACTAATCAACAACTAATAAAAAGCTTATTATATATATCTGCTTAATTAGAAACATAACTTCTTATTAAAGCTGACTGATTTAAAAATTTCCTAACTATCTTTAATACTGAAACAACCTCCCCACAACAAAGTAAAATAATGGGAAACATACAAAACATTTAAAAATCATTCAGTGATGCACTTCTTTATTGCTTGCAGCATAGAAGCAAAACATAAAAACAGAGAATGCCTGAGTGCATTGTCTGTCTGATTCTCTAAAAAAAAAAAAAAAAAGAAATGTATCTTTTGAAATAAAAGACCTCTTAATTAGATAAAACACATCTGAAAAAAAAAAATGAATTGGACACAGTTTCAGGAAATAAATATGCTTGTTTGTCGGAATGAATGTTGGCAGACAACACTGTCGTTGTCCTGATCTAAGTCATTTTAGCTGTTTCACAGCCACACTTAATCTTGGATACCTTCATGGGATGTGAATGAAAGTATATTGAAAATAAGACTGCATTAGTATTTGACACTTCTCATACTATTCTTAATTGTGAAATCAACATTACGAACAGGAAAATGCATTCATGAAATGAAAACATCTTCTGGTTAATTTTTACTCTTGTCTTTTATGTGAAACATTTTTCTTTCTCCAAACTGCATGGGGAATGTAAATGACTGGTGTTCTTTTATCTGTTGCAGTCATGTCTAGTTTGAATTTCCAAATCATGCTTTGACAGAAGCATTGTATATAATATATCACAGGCAATGCCAGTGGAGATAGAGTATATTCTAATCATTTTCAAAAGTACTGATTTTTTTTCTCTTTTTATTTTTTTTTTAATCTGCTTTGGACACTTGTGGTTTCATTTCATGTTCATTCTGAAAGACACTTCTTTGCTCTGGGCTAGAGACAAGATTTACTGTTTTCTCTGATAATATTATCAGTGGGCTACTCCTCCCTGATAACCCACAACTGCAATACTAATAGGTTGATAATGACATTTTAAACTTTACGCTTTTGTAGGCATTGTAGGCTTCACTCACCTTGTTCAAGTGGCTGGCTTTTAGTTGAAGTAGTTTTCATCTTGAGTGCCTCCCTAACAGACATGTCACAGCAGGAGCCTTTGTTAGTGTCTTGGTCACTGTCAGCCTGATCACTGTCCCCATGCCCGCTGTCCCTCAAGCTGGCTCTTTCTGGATCCTTGAACGTGGAGCTACTGAAATACATATTTAAAAAAAAAAAAAAAAAAAAAAAAAGAAAAAAAAAAAAGAGAGAGAGAGAGAGTTGTATTTACTTGTTCTTAGTTGAATTGTACTCTCTGGCAAAGCAATTTTGACAAGAATGCAAATGGGGAAGCCAAGAAAGTTATTTAATAGGCCTTACCTTTGAACAAACTGCTGCCTGCTGCCCATGTAATTGGGCTCTGCGGGAAAATTGTCTGTCTGTGAAAGAGAAGGAAAAAAATACGTATAGTTGTACACTGGACAAATCTCCTGCAGAGCAACAAGATTTCCTAGAGGAGAAATGATTAATAATTCAAAAATTCCCTTAATCTTCAGATTTGTACATTTTAATTAAATTGGAAAATGCTGGCATGTAATTATGTGCTCAGAACAATTAAATGATTCCGGTCCACAAATTACCTGCTAAAGTAAACAATGAGGCTCCAATAAGTGGCATTCTCTGTTAGTAACCTGACAGATGACACTGTTTATGTTTTTTCATTAGATAGATATTAAGACTGATGGTTATTGAAAATGAGAGAAAAAATTACTCCTGCATATTAAAAAAAGTGAATTATTCAATAATACTAATTTTTAATCATAATTACATCATCTACTGGGATTCTGAAGCTCTTACTGCTGTAATACAGTTTTGTATACTGCTATATTACACTTGAATTGAAAAAAATAAACAAAAAATCAAGAAAATTTATGGCTGATTAGCTGTAGGGTTTTTCAGATGCTACTGGAAAAATGCAAATATGAAAATATTTGGATTTTCTCTCTTTAATTTTCATCAGTATTAATAGCTATGTCAGAATAATGAGAACCACGCATGCAAACAAGACCATTAAATGATCACTGTTGACAAGTAGGTTTTAAAAGAAGATACTTTAAGTCTGTCATGTATATTTTTAGCAGCATGAGCCAAGTAACTGTAGAAGCAGAAGTATTAAAAGGATCCAGACCAACATGGAGTCCTGCCAAAGGGAACTGAATTCCCCTTGTATCATTAGCTGAAGTTCTTTGGGAGAAAGAGAGACTGCATCATTCAGAAAACTCCGCATACTGTACATTCACGCACGTCACTTCTTGCAGCTGACCTAGCGACAGAGCTTCTACTGTTTTCTGCACCACTTCACATCACACCACTCTGCTTCGCAGCAGCTCCAGCTCTCGCAGCAGCATCCAGTGCATCAGTGTCCGTAACACGGGCAGCGCTCAATTAATGAAGCTGAGGGCCAAAGGTTTAATGTCACAGAGCAAGTGCTTACACATGACTGGGATCTTGGATATTTGGGTTTCCCTGTCACTCCCCACATAATTTTTTTATCTTTGTTTTGATTTGATCAGTAAGAGGTAATTAGAAATACTAGAAATATTAGAAAGAACCACTTCTTGTATGGTTGGAATATTTGAGCTTGGAAAAGACGCAAAAAGTTTTATCCAACATTTAAGTCACTGCTGTTTGCAACAGAAATTAGGCAGACACCTATTACTCCCAAGAGACTTGTGAAATAGATGTGCTTGTATACCATGGATGTCTTTTGTGTTTTAGGGAAAGGATGGAAAATATAGCACCATCTTCTGTTCAGCATGTAGGTCAATGTGCACCGTACTTCTAGTTTCTAAATCCTTTAGTTCAAAACATAAGATTATAACACATACGTTCACGTCCATCTTAGCTTAATAGATACAATTAGAATAAAAGTTCATCTTCACATTCACTATGTATCAAGATAGAAAAATAAACATTGAAAACAACAAAAAAGGAGGTGCATTTTAGCATTCTTATGTGTATCTCTCAAATGCAGCACATCCTATTTTGGAAGCAGATATAATTCTGCTGTTTCTTTTCTTCTCACAAGTTTTAAGGTACTATCTCTCTTTTGTACAGCAAACCTACCTGATATATATACACTCATATACAATCATTATGGCACTTACAGAACCCAGTACTTATCAACCTGAATAAACCTTTACAACTGCAGAACTCTTTTCTGTGTCTAATATCTCAAATAGAGATATCCAGGAAAACTGACCTTATGCTTTTACTTACGTAAGACATCTGTCTCCTCCTAAACACAGCTGCTACCAGAATCAACATTTCCATTTTTCAGTACATTGACAGTCAAAATGTCTGGCATAAACTGCTTTTTCATCAATTCTCTGCCGTTAAAGGAGTCACACTTTTGCTCTGGAAATAACTTCTCCTTTTTGATGATGTTAAGAACTTAACAGTAAACTGGACCACTGTAAGAAACGGTCATACTTTTTGTCTCTACCTTTTCATAG
The DNA here is from genome assembly GCA_013397195.1 of Hylia prasina. NCBI lineage: Eukaryota > Metazoa > Chordata > Aves > Passeriformes > Sylviidae > Hylia > Hylia prasina. The sequence continues at coordinate 733,155 of VYXD01010574.1, forward strand.
CAAAAAAGCATTTCACACAACCTGGATGAGCCAATACACATATTTTAAAATAGAAGACATAACCACATCTTAGTGGCTGAGAAATTCTTCATTTATGGTAATCACTGAAGACCTTTAACTAGATAATAATTTGACCAATTACCTTCATACTGTATTTTGCAGCAATGCAATGAATTTGGTACCATGTTACAGCAAGTTCATTATTACAAAAGAACAAATGTAAGTACTTGATGATCATATGCAGACAGACATAGAGCTCAGAGTTGAATACTGTTCTTTCTGCTCTAAAAGCATTAGTTCTTCTATGAATTATGAAGGCATGATGCTTGTGTTGAGCTGTAACAGCAGCAAGCTGAGATACAAGCAGCAAAGGAACTGTTTCATGTATGAAAATATCTATTAAAAATTTGATAATTAAAAAAATAATATTAGGGCTTGGCACTTAGGACGAATCTTAGAAATGTAAACATCTGCTTCACAGTGGATGAGAGAGGGAGATGAATGTCTAACATGTCTAACTCCCTTAAAATATATATTTTTTTTTAATCCCAGTTGAAGCAAGAGGTCATATACTTAAAATTTTTACACTTTAACATCTATGGAAGTGATATTACACATTCCAGCTCATGCATTAATCATACCTCTTTACATTGCATAGCTGTAACTCTAAGAAATGAATACTACTTTAAATATCTAAAAAGCCTCTTCTTCTTCTCTGTATACACAACCTTTTCTAGGACAACAAAATTACCAAAACTCTGGACTTCCAGTTTTAAGGTAGGTTGCAGTTCACCTGCATAAAACCACCTAAAATCTGGTCAGCTACACTAGCTAATCAGCCAGGACTCCTCAATGTGCCTTTGAGAAATACAAAATATCCCATTTGGTCATCTAGTGTTAGGTATGTAATACTCCTGGGGAGTATAATTGGCACAGGGGAATCTTGACAACCAGCAAGATGTCCAGTGCAACACCAAAGCTAAGTAAGATGCATCATGTCAGAAATTAATTACCTAGAATTGTAGTCTTCTGATAAATAACAAAAAAAATTATTCAAATGCCAGCATCATTAACCTCCTGAAGTACAAAATAAAACAAACTCCACCCTTGTTCTCACCCTCCCTCCAAAAAAATCTCCAGGAACAATCTGTCTCTAAAAGTCACCAGACATAAACAGTAAAAGAAACATTTTCTATCTCTGTGATTCAAGACTGAGGGCTGCAGTATCAGTTAGGTCACCAGCAGCTACCACATCACAGGTTCTCCAGCAGCAGGACAAATGTTACCTAAAATTGAAACAAAAGCAGAAATGTCCACTGTCACCAGAAAATTAAAGTCTGTGATGTCAATCTAACTGTCCAAAGCCACCTTAGAGAAGTGGCGCTGGTTTTGTGGCTCATTTCCACAGATTAGCGGAACCAGTTTATTTCCAATGAGAGTATGCTGTTAAACAATTCAAAAGATATTCTTTTTTGACAGTTGATACAACAGACCTTTACAAATACTTTTTTCTGCCTATCTGTTATATGTGACTGTAGATCAAATATGAAATTTTAGGAACCCTGTCATTAGTGTAATGTTGCAGAAAAATGTCAGTATTTCTGTACACATATTTGACACAGTTCTCTCTGAAGTTGAAGCTCATTAAAAAAAGCCACTTAAAAAGAGGTCAGAATGCATAGGAACCTTTCAAAAGCTGCAAAAATTTAAAAAGAAAGAGTTACTTCCTTTTGGAAAATAGTTTAGAGTTTGATTTTGTTACCTTTTACTTCAGTGAATTGAGGAGAAAGAAAATAAAAGAAGAGGCAAATTAAACCTGTGCAAAATATACTTTTCATTGAATCATAGAATGGTTAACGTTGGAAGAGACATTAAATATCATTTAGTTCCACATATTCTTTCCCCATCATGGGTAGCTATCCCTTCCACCAGCTCAGCTTACTCAAAGACCCATCCAGCTTGGTGTTAAACACGTCCAGGGATGGGGCACCCAGAACTTCTCTGGGCAACCTAACCTTGGATTTACTGGTAAGGAATTTCAAATGCAACAATATAATTGTTAAAGTTCAATAATGGGACTTTAAAAATCATTAACTGTTTGCATGAACAACATATAGAATATATTTCCAAGTGCCAACAAGTGTCTAGAAAGCTATTCAGTTTATTGCAGCTGTGACGACTTGTATATTATGACCACAGGAGGATCTAGATAAACAAAAATTGTTGCCAAGTATAGCTCTCACAAGGTGTATTTAGAATACTAAATTTTATAGACTCAGAAATAAAACCATTCAAAACTTTGAAAGTCAACTGTTAGGTTTCTACTAATTTCTGGAATGGCTATGGTTTCCAAAAGTTTAATTTAGAGAAAGGAAAATGAAAAATTATAGCCAAGAACAGAGTATGAGAAACAAATTCTTCATAGGATCCATTAACCTTAAATAAACTCATAAGAAAAAAAAGTAAAAAGCTCATCACTGGGAACAATTTGAACCAGCCTGGGCCAAGCATTACACAATGAATTATGGAGAATATTTTTAGCAATGGGTTATATTTACATCTTATTCCTTTTTTATCTTTTCATAAATTCATGTTCACAAGGTATATGTGTTTACTTCTGTTGAAATATTATGCTATTTTTATAAATACAAAGGAGTTCTACTGTGGCTCTGCACACACTATTTTTTTTAAAAAAATTTCATGATTAGAATTACAGCACTGTATTAATCAATCAGATTTCAAAAGTTCTGCTATTGCTCAGTAAGAGACCAGTAGGCGACTTCACAAGGCTTCTGCCTTCAAGAATTCCTGCAAAAAGCATATCGTTTCTTAAAAATTAGATGTTCCTCACAATTTTTCTCTTTCTTTTTACTTTTTAATAAAAACATTTTTGTCTCACAGTTTTGAAGATTTCTAGCAATATTTGGTGTATTCCATACTGTTTGAATAAAATAAGAGAAAATTAAAAAAATAAAAAGCATGCAATTCAACAGGTCTGTCAATAAAAAAAAAAATCAATGCTTACAAAGAAAAAGAGGAAGTGAGAAAGAAATAGACAGGGACAGAAAGAGAAATTCAATATTTAAGTATTCTTGACAAATTATGCCTAGGAATAATTGTCATAGAAGGGAAAGATGTATTCTAAAATATGAAAAAAAAAGACTTAGACATTAATCAGATTTATGAATATTAGATGACTAGAATATTCATAATTTTTTCTCAGAATTACAAGAAGAAGTAACACATTTTCTGAAATGATTTAATGCAGCTCCATTTTATGTAGGTGTTCATACCTGGAACTATAATAAAGCAAAATGTCTTTGCTGACTCTAACTTCTTTTTAATTAAACATTAAATGCAAAAATGAAATGAAACATCTCTCACCTTTATCAGACTGCCACTTAATATCTAATTCAAGCATCTTCTGTGCCTTTTCTTGAAAAGCTGAATTCCAAGTATTCACCCTTCCCCCATGAAACAAAGATCTTATATAATGGCAATCTCTTCTGGAGGCAAAAGAATTGTATTCTGCCAAATTGAGTTTTGAAAGAGCAGACAATTGTCTTCATTTTGTTAGGAACAGTGTGGGTTCAACATAGTATAATTTTTCACAAAGACTTCTCAGTAGAGGACTGCCAGTTAGTGTGTATACTTAGCCTCAAATAGTAGTTTTTGGTTCCACAAGATTTACTTCATTAAGAAAATTCATTATACCAAAAGCAAAAACAAACAACAACAAAACAAAAAACTGACCATAAACCTCTCATAAGTTATTCTACCTTTTTCAAGGACAAAATTAAATAGGTTATTTTTTAAAATAATATCCTACTTTGTGCTCTCCACTCTCATTCCTTCGAAAAAGCTTTTGAGATATAATTTATATGACATGTACATATTTGGGAAATTTCACACTTGCTTCAAGATGTGTATTTTGGTGTTAAAAGTCCTACAGTGGGTTTATGTGAATTTCTGACATACATAGCATTCTTCAAAAGCACATTGAAAACACAGCGCAGTAAAAACAGTCAAGTGCACAAGGCAATATCATTCACGAGCCTTTCTGTACTCTTCATTAAAGTGTTGGTTGGCGGCTCGTGTTTTCTCTTCCTCTTGAATGAGAAAAGCAAAACTGTGTGAGGAAGAGGTCCTAAGTTCTTCAGTCAATTGCACAGTGACTTTTGAAAAGTGAAGCTCTGAGGACAGATACTACGATCCTTTCCCATAAGCAAAGGAATGCAGATCTCCCTGTATGAATGCCTAATCCATGCACTGTTTTCTCTTAGCAAGTACCATATTTTTTACTAAAATATTGTTGATTTATTGGTTAAGGTGTCATATTAAGGCATTGTAGATTATTTCAGTTGTTTGTACTACTGGTTTAATAAAACCAACTCTTTGCTAAATTTTTACAAGAGTTTATTCTGCAGTGCACAAGACACTAAACATGGCAGAAGCTTGGACTGTGGGAATTTAACATAGTGCAAGGATTAGAAATCACAAGGCCCCAGCAAGGTCCTCTCATCTCACTGATGATTGCACCAAGTTGGAAGACTGAAGAAGCTAAAAAGGTCACTACAGAATGACCTAATTTTAAGTGATCCTGGTAAAATAAGTAGACCTGAGTGACATTCAAAAGATGAGGTGAGACCAGACCTTTATCAGATTTTTTGATATGAAATAAAAGATTTAAGCATTTCAGGAACAAGCTTGTCTCTTTGTTGGCAGGCAAGTCAGCTCAACAGAAGCCTTCAGCTCCTCTACCAGTGCAGGATGTGTGTTTAAGGTCAGATTTCTCTCTCTCTAAGAAAGATGTGAAAAAGAAAAAACCTTGGAAGCTGAACCCAAAACTTTCTCCTACTGAAAAGGGAATCAAGATTTTTCTGGACCAAACTCAAATTGCTGTATTGCTGGATTTTTTTTACAATGATTTCGTGTTTCTGAGATTATTTTATTTTGCAGTGGAGAAATATGAAATGTAATGAAATTAGCATGATCTCAGAAGAACATGTGGAAAGCTGTCAAATGTGACTAGGGAAAAGGAATTGTAATATGAGCTCTGAAGTTGAACTACTTTTTGGGGAAATGCAAGATAAGAATGTAGGAAGAAGTGCCAAACATCACGCCATCACGCCATAAAGAGATCAAGCTGAAAGTACAATAACACTATCACAGCGTCAATAAATAAACATAATGAAATTCATGACACATTATTGCATTGCTCTGCACTGCCGCTATTCATTTAAGAATGATGAATACATTTTAAATAATTTGCAACTTGTCAAATGCCAGTGAGCGGTGCAGTTAGACTGGTGCCGTAAGCGGCATTTGTAAAGGCCCTACAAGAGAGCTTCATACAACTTATAGCAAAGTAAAGATGGAAGAATGGGAAGACAAGACAATAACTACCCCTGAATCTGCTAGTACAGTTGCATCCAATGTATTTACACTGCTCACCAATGATATGTACTTACTGAAGCTACTCTGTCAATAAAAACCACATTAAGAACCTTTTGAAAGAGCTTCCCTGTCAATTAGGATGTAGATACATTCTATCGTTCCAGTTTTCCTGTCAATTTAATATACTGGATCATATTAACAGTACTGGCTTGTCAATAAGGCAAATCCGAATCCTATTAATAGAGTTAAAGTGCCAATATAATCGGCTTCCCATTTATTGAGCTTCCTAGTATTTGGGAAAGCTGTGAAATGGGATTATAAGGTTCGGTTACATACATCTGTCTCTGTATTACATAAATATTTCAGGAATTGTATCCCGTTGTGTAAAGTAATGCATGTAACCACTTTTTTCCAATAAAAAACTTCAGATGACAGAATAGTATAATAGTTTGCCATTGCTGAGAAAACATTAAATTATCCTCATTTATCACATTGTTTCCTGCTTTCACTAAGTAAAACTACTATTTTACGAGACAGTCTACTTGTGTGCCATACATATAGAACTGCTAAGAGAAGTGTGCACTTTACCCCCCCACCCCACAAAAGTTATCTGCTTCAGAACATAAAAGGAAAGAGATAAAACATATTTTGGAAACAAAATACAAAGCACTCCACTGTTTCAATCTGTTTTTAGCCCTTGTATTGTGCTGTATAATCTTTGTGGAAATTAAACATATAATTCTAGTATAACAGAAACACCCGGAAATAATTAATAAGAGGTATTAGTTCATGCATTAAAAAAATAGCAGAAATTCAGCAAACTTTCTATTTAATAGAAGTCTTAATGAAGTTTAACATTAGTTGCTTGCAACCACATTCAAAGTGCAATAACTACTTTTACTGGATTAGCAGAATATACAACAAACCGTAAAACCTGATTATATTAAAAAATAAAAAGAAAAATAATTGCATTAAAATATACTGGGCATCCTCTTATCAAATTACCTCTCTGACTTGAAAACATGGATTTAAAAAAACATGTTTCAAAAATGACAGTTAAGGGTCAATGAATCAAGCTGCCCATTATATTTTCTGGTAGCAGATGGGTGCAATGAAACCTAATGATTGAATTTGAAACGCTTTAATGCTCCTTTTATCTATGGCTCCCACCATGTTGAGTCTACCTTAGTATTCATAACAGATACTATGTTTACTGCATAACAGACTCAATTACAATTAGCTAACTAGAATGAAATCTGCACTTATCTCAATATCCAGCTTATTCATATTCAAGAATATCATACCATGAACTCAAAATAACAATACATGTAGGACTGTGTCTTTGACAGTATTTGTAGGTTGGGGTTGGGTTGTTGTGTTTTTTTTTTTTTTTTTAATTTATTTTTCATTTTAAATATGAAGTCCAGAAAATAGAGGAAAAAAAAATCAAAATTTAAGGATGTAATTAAAATTTAAGGATATAAATAAAAATAAAGGAACAACTTTTAAAACAGTGCCTTGAAATGTAAGGATATGACCAAAGTATTTATTTAGAATTTAAAAATGTTTAAAACCCTTCTTTTCTGCATGAGAACAATCGTATCCTTTTTCTTTCTTTCTTTCTTTTCTTTCTTTTCTTTCTTTCTTTCTTTCTTTCTTTCTTTCTTTCTTTCTTTCTTTCTTTCTTTCTTTCTTTCTTTCTTTCTTTCCTTCTTTCCTTCTTTCCTTCTTTCCTTCTTTCCTTCTTTCCTTCTTTCCTTCTTTCTTTCCTTCTTTCTTCCTCTCTTCCTCTTCCTCTCTTCCCCTCTTCCTCTCTTTCTTTCACCTTCTGTAGCGCAATTTTCATCTCCTGGCATTTTTGCTTTTTAATTTTGAGACGTCTGAAAGCTCTTACTTAGCAAACATTCCCACAAGCAAGTGAAGCCAGTAAGTAAAGTGATTTTTTTCCTATTCTTACCACTGCTTATTTCCTGTTTCTAAGAGCAACATAACCCAAATGTTTTCTGAACAGATAAAAGCTTATAAACACTGCAGTACTGGATGGTGGAGAAAGAGAACAAATTATGGCCTTTTAACACTGTTAATCTATTTTGTACTTGTCATATTTAGTAAGGAGAAAACAGAGACAGTGGATATTTAAAATCTGTTAACTTTGTGTTAACATCTATCCAGTATGTTTATCTTTTTTTGTCCAAACCATACTCTCACTAAAGGCAACAATAAAACTCCCACAAGCCATGACCTGAGGTCCAGCGAAATCAATGGGTGTTTTCAAACTGGTTTCAATAGCTCTTGGATCAGTCTGCTTACTTCAATTACTGCCTAAGCGAGCCTTTACATAGGGTGCTACATTCCCACAGATACATATGTTGTATGCTGAAGAAAGTTGCATTTGAACAGATTTGTAATGGCAGTGACAGGGAAAGGTGATTAGCCAGGCAGCAAACATGGTATGTGGCACGAAATTCCAGTTCTGTGTTTCTTCCCTACAGAGTGAAAGAAATTAGTAACAAAGAGCAGGATTTGGTTCTGAAGCCACACTGCCTGCACAGAAAACACACACAAAAAGGAACACTGAAGCTTTCTTCCTAGGTGGCAATCAGAAAAAAGGGGTAAATCTAGATCACCTCCTTTTCTTTAAAGCTGCCGCCTTATCCTCATTCTCTTTCTGAAATCCCGCACCAGAAAAACAATTCCCTTAAATTCCCTAGGAATCCAGAAGAAAATCACAGATGTTAAAACTTACATTATAAGTTTCTCTCTAATTTCTTATTTAGGTCATGCAACCTTTTATTTCAACTTTTTTGTTAAAAATACTCAACAAGGTATTCTCTAAACATTTGTGACAAGATACAAAGCCCTACTTTCACACAAATACCTTTGCATAATTATTTCCTCTAAGCACTAGGAAAGCACTAAATACATTGCAAAAATAATGGCTGAATTTATGACAGAATAGTAGATCATCAAGCTTTACAGACTCACACAGCCATGAAAGATTTTCAGCTGTAAAATGGTGATGAGTTGATTTATTATTTGTGACATAAGATAAATAATTTAGGCTTGCACAAATTTAGCAAGAGGTTCTGTCCCTAAATATATTTTAAAGTCATAACAGTCATGTGTCTATGATGAGGTACCTCATAAAACAGAAAGTTTGATTGAATACACCATTACACCACAACTATATTAGCAGTGGTCGAGTAGACCTGGACAGAAAAAAATAAGGCTGTTCTTATATAGGCTTGTGTGCATGCATCTACAACTCTGTCACTTCAATGTTAACCTACTGCAATGTCTTCTGATAAGAGTCTATATTAAATTGATTCAAAACAAGCAAAAGAAAAAATAGTTACCCTTCTTTATAATATCACCTCATCTAGGACACAATATCACTTAACTAAGAATTGCTACAGGTAATCTCTAACTTCAAAGTACTTAAAAGCTGACTTTGACCTGTAAATTCTTAAAAGACTGGGAAAAAATGTTCTGGATTGCCCTTCTCATTATGGTGTGCCATATCAAGAGTCTGAAATCAGATCTTTCAGTAAAATTAAGAAGATCCACATAAGATATGGTCTCTGCAAAGATTCCAGAATTAGATAAAGTCATCTTTCTGTTCCAAAGCACTGCTGGTTTGTCAATATCTAGGACAATGCTGCAGGTTTCATCAGGGATAGAGTGACTGAACATGAATGCTAATATTTGACTGAGGGGTTTGTTAGAACACAGGGATTCAATTATGGACTTCCTCTCTAGCTAATTAGCAGGATGCTCACCCAGTATGTGAGCACGTTTTTCCAAAGGAATGCATTGAACATCAACTAAAGGACGTATATATATTTTACTTTTTAAAATTGTATTTATGACCTCTCAAAGAAAACAGTTAATGAGACCTTCTCTAAATAATGTCCACACCACAGAAGTCCCCAAGCTGACATTCAGAAGCCTGTGTATGTGGAAACCTCTTTCAAAGTGGGAAAAGAAAAGAAAACATTAGAGGTGCAGTGCAAGAAATTTCAAACAACAGTTCATGCAAAATGAAAAAAAATAACTTGGGATTGTTCATACTGCTCTTCCTGGATAGTCAAACCAGATCATGTGTAACACAGACTAATGCTGCTCCCTGCAGGTGGATCATGAGCCCACATGAAGCCACACCAACTTCCAACTTCACAGGAATTCAACATGGAGCTAGGTGCTTAACTGCAGAGAGTGATCTCCAGCAGCACAGCCTTCGGATGCAATTCATTTACTCATATGCCCTCAAAACTTGTTTTAAGGGGGAAAAACCCACAAGGTAATGAGTTATCTCCATGGGAATTTGTTCCTTTACATAATTTCAGGATCATCTTAGTTTACTGGTGTTTCATTGCATTGTGCTATTTGGAATAAAGCAAAAGCTGTAAAATATTATGAAACTGCCATATTTTTCAGTTCACATGCAGCTTCATTAATGTCTTGATAAATTCCTAAGAATTATTAAACTTGAGTTCATTTGTTGTTGTTGCTTTTTAATCTTTTGAGGAATAATACATTAAAATACAAAATACCCTTCTAAACTATGCTAAAATCACCAGCAAAATCATTCACTTTCCATGAAAACAGAATTAGTATTGTGCTCTGAGGATGCTGTGGATCACACTTCAGCACAAAGACTTTGCAAAGCAGTGGTATAGCACCCTAGTCCTAAAGGTTTATACTAGCATTCCTTCTTTAACCTTAGCCACAGGATAATAAACATCATCAATATAATGATAGTCCAAGCTACCAGGAACCTGAAGAATATGCAAGGAATAGACTGGCAGGAATTAATCTGCCATTTTCATATATCTGCCCAAGGGAAGTACTGTAATTGCAAAAATTTACTCTTAGACTGCTGAGACTCATAGTAATTATGTTTCTTTTTTAATAGAAATAGCCACAGGTAGTAACAAATTGGGTTTTGAGATGGGGAACTGGGCATGCATTCTAACCCAAATTACTATGTAATTGTCTGTATTATAAAACACTACCAAAAACCCAAAACTTAAATCGGAACAAAACCTTTCCCTTAAAAATCTTGGCTGTTCCCATGGCTATTCAGCATGTGTTTCTATTTCTCCTTCCACAGGTATCAGCAAGACAAGTATGACTGAAAGTAATTTATCTAAATATTTTTGCCATTGTTGAATTCCTGAAAAAAAATTCCAGAAGCTTCCAATTTTTTTTAATAGAAACAGCTTCCTCTTGCTTTACAAGTAGGTCAAAATCTGGAAATCCAGATATTCATTCTTGTTTCCTAAGTTGCCAATATCAGGGATGAAGGAAAGACTATTTGTGATCTACACATATATTAAATGAATTGAAATTAAAGTTCTCTCCAAAATTCTGGAAGGCTGTTTGAAATAAATAAACTCAGGAAAGTACTTAAAATGAGTTATTTCATGCTTGAAGGAATTATTATTTTGTTACATCACAGCATTGCAATAATGAGAGATATACTTTTGGAAAAAAATATGTAAGTGGTGGCCAAAGAATAAATAACAAAATAAATTGATACACTTGTTTCTGCCCCTTGCAATACTAGCGCCTGTTACACCTGAATAGAAGCTACACGTGATTTAAACAGAAAAAACACATGTACTGACTGAGACAAAATGAAGACTCTATATTGAAAGACATAACAGACAACATCTTGTTTTCACCTCCTTTTCACCCAACAGCTACAAAGCTGACCGATATATTTCTTGCCTTGGACCTATGAGATGCAAATTATCATGTGCTTTTTAATAATTAACGCAGTTCATGGAATCAGTTAAGTTCTGTTTCTCTTCACATGTTGCATGAATTTTACTTCCTTTTAATCATCACTGTCAATCCTGAAGTTTGATGGCAGGATTCCATCATGAAGTGGATGGAAAATGAGGTCCTTCCTTACCAATACTCTTACCTCAGGAAAAAAAAAAATTACATCATTTGCCTCTAAACTTGATGCTTTCTAGTTTGCAGCAAAAGGTGCAGGTTGACAGCATCTTCCCAAATGCTGCTACACAGCTCTGTACAAATCATACACAGTATAAAAAAGAAAAATTAGATGCACATTGCTCATTAATAATGTCTTTTATCCATCTAGATGGTTCTTTTGATTCCATTCTGCTCTCTTTTCTGTGTATATCCACATATGCATGCATACACACAGTTACACTATCTAGCCCATAGCCTAGAAATAGAATAGTTTCTAAGGCTTTGTGGTTGTCATTTTAAAAAGGCTTTTAATTTCATTATTTCCCAAGCACTCTAAATTCCACTATATCCTTATTGTCATTTGATCCACTGAAACGATGAAGAGATCACAAAAGAACACAACTTGGTACTTTACAGCTGTGGCTGGATAATCTGGCTCATGATCATCAAAGCAGGATTGTTTTTATGATCTTCAAATCTGCATATCAAATTACTCAAGACATCAGGACTATCTCAACACAATAGGAGAAAATGTAGTTGGAGGCTAAGTGAAACTAGCAGCTTTTGCAGCTTTGTAGTGTTCTTAAAGCAAAGGAGAGAAGCAACCAGTTCAGGTAACACAGACTAGCAGATTCTGGGCTGAATTCTGCACATGCTTACGCACATCAGCAACCCCACACCTGTAAATGATCTATTTGATTTTATGGTTCTATTGACCTAAATTAAAATGATCACTGACTAAACGTTTTAAGGCTCTTGCCCTGAAATAAATAATAATAATTTAAATATACATATATATGTACATTTCCACAGGGCTCAATATAACTTTTTCACTGACTAAGGACATGCTTTTTTCTAGATTTGCACAAAAAGAGCATTTTTGACTCTGCTGGTAGTCACTCAAGTGCTGAATCAGAGGTACATCATTAAAACAATGTTCTTTTCTTTGTTACTTTTAAAATTTTATAGAATTTAAATATTTTCATTAAGAATTAATGAACATTTGTTTAGCCCACTTCAGCTTACCTTTTTTTTTAAACTGGTTCACAGCTAAACAATCATAAGTGGTTGCTTAGCAATCAGCAAAGAGCGAGACAGAAATACAGTAAGTAAAGAAACTGACTGACATGTTCTGTGTTTGAATCATGGTTATCACTAAAAACAACAGAATAACACCAAGAGAAATTTAAAACAGAATTCTCTTAATAAAAGAATACAAAAACCCTGTCTTTAGGAACAAATTATGCATTTTAAAGCTACAAATTGTTATTCACGTCTGTCACTATAAAAAAAAATCCTGTAGCTATTATTAAAAATACATTAAAATCCTTCAAATGTTCATGAAATCATTATTTACCTTTTTTTAAAAAATTCAATTGTCAACTGTGCTTCCAATGATTTTAAAAACAGTATATATCTACAAAGCAAGCAAGAGTTTACAGCCTTGAAGACTTGAAATTGATTTTTAATGCACCAGCTTTCAAACACTACAAAGGCTGCTCTCTACTGATAAAGACAGTAAACAAGAAATTGTCCTTTAAATGTTCCCTTTAATGTTTTTCTTTAATTAAAAATCAATCAAAAAACATTGCCACATAAAAAAATTAAAATTAAGACATTAAAAAATGCTTTATGTTTTTGACATGCAACACAGTCAAACCAGAATGAAAACTTATGATGTTACTTTTGTTTACTTGTATTACTTTAGACTTTTTTTGCACTGTAAACATTGTTAATCAAAAACAAAAGAATGTAAAATAGTTTCTCATTTAGCTCTTTTTATGGAGTGGAAATGTTAAAAATATGATGAAATTAAACTAGAAATTATAAAAGTACTAAAATAAAATACTTTTTAAATACTTTAAGATTATTTTAATATATTCCTATCCTCTAATCAGACTAGAGCTTATTTATGTAGATTAGTTACATCTACAGTCTAATTTATCTAACCTGTATTAATTCCTTGATCACAAAGCTTGTTAACTTAGTCTTTTATTGTTATTATTTGTTTTCCCATAATTATGCAGTTTAACTGCCTGATTTTTTTGTTTGTTTTGGTTTTGTTTTAATATATATATGCACATGCACCAATCATATTCAACAGTATTATGCTGAATGCTCAATGAACTGTAAGAGCCATTTCAATACAATAAAACTGTCTGGAAGTGTTCCAGGGCAAGGACTGGAAATACGAGTAACCACAGTGTCACTAGAACTACTACAGGCACTACACACATGTGGTACCCAGATCAGTAGATGGTCTGAACCGCTCTCTGAAAATACCTCTGCACGACTATCACTGCAAGAACCTACAATGCATCTGCTAGAGGTCTCACCCACACAGCTGAAATTATGCATTTGCACCTCATGACAAGACTTTTCCTTTGCCTCTTTGGAGCTCTCCTTTGGCAAGCCACAGAGACTGCAACACAAAGCCACCCAGCAGGGAACAGGATGAGATTAGGAACTTTTCTGTTATGGATTAAAGTATTTTATGAATGTGAGAAACTTTGATCTGATACATATGCCACAAAGCCAGTAGAAAGGTCCATGGCTAAAATCAAATATCTTAATCTGAAGGATTTAACATGCCTAGACTGCTTATACCTTATTATATTGAAAATAGACCAGTATGGGACTGATTGCCTTGAGGTTTGGAAAAGGAGACATCCCCTCCAAGTGAACCAAAGTGAGATACAAATTGATCTTTATGCAGTTTCTCTGTACAAATAACACTAATTCTTGGCTGAAACTATGCAGTTTTGTCTTTATATGTAGAGGGACTCCTCAGTTTTGAGGGAAAAAAAAAGAGATCTCATGTCAAGAAGTGGATGAATTGATCTGCTATGCTTTCTGTACAGGTAAATACCACTACCTATGTGGAAGCAAACGGGTAGAAGAAAGAGATGGCTCTTGTGTGACCTTATTAAGAAGGAAATGTATCAGCAGCCTTTGGGATTTAGCTAGAAAATATATGACTGCTCAAGAAGGTTATTTAAAGCACTGTCTAATATCCTAATTAACAGGGACACTCGTAAGAATTTGCTTGTTCTTGAATGTAGTACTTAATACTGACTATTTTATCTAAAATGCTTAATAATTTACTTTTTTTCTTTCTCATAGGATTTACAGTAATTAATCCAGAACATTCTTCTGTTTAAAAAAAAAGTCTACAGCAGACTGAAAAACAAAGGTTGCACTATGACAAATAGATTAGTAGGGTTTAGAATGCACCCTGGCTAAGAATTATGGCAGCTGCACATTACTCTGTTTCATCTCATCAACAAATACAGTGACTAGTTAATATCCTTGATCGCCCCTTAAAAACTTAACAAATAAAACACTTAAACTCAAGGAACTTTTTCCCCCAGTCATTTTGCCACTCTCTTCCTAATACCTTTTTTCTATTTCTTTTCTTTTTCCTCTTTTTTCTATTAAGGCAAGAGCCTGCAGTCCCCTAAGAGTTTTACTTGTTTCCTGTATTTTTGAACACTTTAGCATTAATTTTACCACTTCTCTCACAGCTGAAGTAGCCATACAATTGAAAGCATAAAGCTTTCAGGCTATCTGCTGCAAAAATTTGTCCCAACTGCTCTACGCTGACCTTTTGGCATCAGAGGATTGCTTCTATATTTTACAGATAAAAACAGAGCTGTGTTTCTGCTCTGGTCAACAAAACCTTGTTTAAGTTCTCATCACTGAATTTTTTACCTATAGGAAAGCATTAATACTAATGTCAAAATGTCTTTTCTTGAGACATGTAGGTATTCCCCAGGCTTGAAAAACTATCTGAAGAATTCTGCCATGCAACATTTATGTTTTCTTCAGAAAAAATATAAGATAAATCCAAAAAAACAACGCACATACATCCGCTTTTTGTATGTACAATAAGTGCCTTGCTGGTAAAACCTAAAACTAATTTAACTTGACATTTTTAACTTTTCTAGAAACAACAAAAGAAAGAAAAATGAGGCATGATATTTAGAAAAATATGTAAATATTAGCTGGTATATTATGCTTCCTGGGAAGGAAGATAGTGAAGAATAGAAAGAAAAAAAATGTTGGGGAAAAAAGACAAAAAAACCTTCTTTTTTTCTTTTTTTTT
>VYXD01010574.1:762577-774438 GCA_013397195.1 Hylia prasina
TTTTAATATGACTCAGCATTACACAATAAATACTCTGACTCCACAATGAATTCAATACATTTGAGGGCACTGTGCAGTTTGTAAAACAAGTACTCAGGACTCTGAAATAAGGGAAAAACTATATAACCCCTCATAGAAGTAACTGGAGTCTTTGCTTGTAAAATCTGTCTTTTTTTATCAAGCATCTTGCAGCTTACAACAATCCATTGATACCAACAACATGCATGGAATACTTAGAGGAAAAATAAAATCTGAAACACTAGCACCGGATCTTTAAACCTCTGACTGAGTGCCAGGTGATAATGATGAATGAAACTGCTTGCTCTACAAGTCACTTTAGTTTTGTGGTGTTAAGTTCAGCAGAGCTGCATTTTAATTCTTATTCTCAGGTATGGGTGATTATTAATTATTTCTAATGATTTCTTGGAAATCATGCCATCTTGGCATCTTTACAAATTGTGTCTCTCAAACCTAATGGAGACTTAGATGCCTAACTGGAAAAATACACATTAAAAAATCCTTCCTGCATATAAATATCTGCTTCTGTCAGGCTGATGTTTGTTGCATCAGACAGTTTATAACAATAAAATGGCATTTATTGATTTTAATCCACCTGTGCAAGTAATGAATATTTTATTAATTTGATGATTTTACAGTATATCTATAATACTTTTTTGTCAATTTTTTATCACACATTACAAATTTGATAGCTTAGACTAGCATCATAGTTTCATATTCATTCATCAGAAATTGTGTTTTTTCACAAAGAAGAGTTGGAAATGAAGTGTATTATGGTAATGCAAGGGAATACAAATAATACCTATATGTTGTGCTCATGTTACTATATGTTGACTATATAGTTTGTATTTATTGCTGAAAAAACAAACAAAAAAGAAAACAAAATAAAAAAGTGCTTATTAACAGCTTGGAGAGAAAGCTGGACTGTGGAGAGGCTAATACATAGTAAAAACACAAGTCCTTAATAATAGAAATACACACATTGAGGACTTGCACTGTCTGCCAAATCAAGAAAGCACATTAAACACTATGTACAGGAGAAGCTCAACAGAGGAGCAAAATTCCATATAACAGCCCTAACAATTAACTATATATGGAGTTAAATTATGCTTTGGAAAGCTGCTTTTCAATACTTCAAGTGGTTGTTTATTGGAAGCTATAGTTTGATGTTAACCAAAATAACTAGTAGCAGCACACATCTCCAAACATTTTTTAAATTGATTTATTGAAAACAAAAGTATTCAGTCTTTTTTTGTGAAGTGTTCATGATTATATCTAGTACTTTATTATTCTTTCTTTAGCAAAAACATGTATACCTTTATTCTTTAAAAAAAAGGAAATAAATAAGAAATACCCTCAATCAGAAGTGTTGAAATGAAAATCTGTTGTCTTGGTGTGGAGGGTGCTTAAGCATAGCACAGAAATCTCAGAACAAATATCCCTAAACAACTAAAAGAAAATAGGGAGACAAGGAAAAGATCAATATAATTAAATGTCAGGGTTCAGTATTTAAGTTGAGCCTAAAATGTATCGTTGGAAAAGCCCAAATCCAATCAGCTTAAGAACAATAGAAAGAAGTAAAATTAGAAAGGCCAAGGAGCAAATTTGAAGAACAAAGAATCTATATATGAGACAATTAATTACCAGCTAATAAACAAACATCTGCTTTACCTGTGTGAGGAAGCCATGACAAAACTGTCTAGCCTATTATTTAGCCATAGCTATAAACCAAAAAGAACTGCAGAGAAATTGTATTTCTGTACTCTTAATACTCATAGCATGAGTATTAGATGAAGTGAATTGAATTAGATGAAGTGAAATGAGGACATTTCCTAAGGTCAACTTTTTTTTAGTAACAGAGATGAGATGTGGGTGTATATAAGGTGTCAGTGGTGATATTCTTAAAGAGCAGAAAGCATCTAACTAAATGGTGGTCCTCAAGTGTTCTTACAGAATCTGAAAATGAGGTAAATGAATTGTTAAAAATATGCAGTCATTAAGATCAGTTACTATGAGGATTAAAATGTTTGAAATCTCTTTCTCTTTTAAAAAGACTAAAAGGGTGATCAACAAATTGTGGTGTGGCAAGATATTTTTGGTAGGAGTAGTATAAAATGGGTTAAAATAGCAATTAAAAATATAAATTGTATGGTATCTAGAGAAATGTAAGAGAAGTACTGTTCAGAAACTCAGTGAAATCAATAGAAACTGATTTGATTCATCCCATAGTCACGAAGTAGTACAACTTGCATAGACTAAAAGGACATTGTTTCTGTTTGTTAGTATTGTTTCAAAGTTGTAACAGAACAACAGATGAAACCTCTTTTGTTGCTCTGTATGTAAGCAGTTTCATGTCAATTTAATTGTGAGGTCACACCAGCAAGATGTGTAGAAGAGAGAATTGCTGAGAAAGGGAATACAAAATAACAGGGCAGTAGGAAAAGGCAAGAGAGGGTAAGTGTCTGCAAATGATGTTAGTGGACTAATGGGAGGATAGGACCCAAGAAGAGAGAGGAGTAGGAAAAGGTTGCTGAAGGGCACAGCGCTATTTAAAAGGCTTCAGGCAAACGGAATTAGTGAGTGGGAACTAAGTCTGAAGTTCTCACTGAAAGAGTTGATACCTATGGCTTCTGTGTAGCTGGGAATATTATGGTTACCTGTTGTACCTGTGTCATTTTGGAAACACACACAAACAAACATCCAGATTCACTGGGCTTACAGAAAGGGTGAGTTTTAGGCCAGATGTAAGGTTCTTAGGAGCTGTATTCTTATGCCTCTTTTCACCCACATTATTCAATGATTATTTAGTACGATATACAGAAACATTTTTCACTTTCTTACTGTAGTGAAAACAGGACACACTGAGATAAAACCTAGTGTATTTCAAACAGACTAAGTTTTCTTAATGATTTTTTTTTTAAAGCAATTTCTTTAAGAGCATTTGAAATACTGAAAACAGGTTTCCTACAGGTGTGTCTTTTAATTTTCCCTTTGCCACTACTACCAGATTCCTCCTGTGTCTGATGGTTGCCCTGCAGCTATGAGTGGCTGGCTGAGAGGGACATGCTGCTGGGCGAGGCAGCAGTTGCCTGAAAAGCTACAACAGCTACCTTTACTTCTCTTAGGGTATCAGTTTCTGTTGCATACATACACACTCACTGAAATGAAATTTAAACTAAAACCAGCTTTACACCACTTGCAGATTTGAGTGAAATTGTCCAGTAGCTCACAGAGTAGCTGGGCAGAATGGTGGAGACACCGAGACACTCAGATAATGGTCAAGGGGGCTGGTGCTTTTACTGGCATAGCCTCCTTTAAAAGAACTAAAGCATTTTAAAATAAAACATGTTAGCTGTTTGATTATAACATGATGCCAGTGCTGGAGTTAGGATGTGGCATAGTAATATGATCATATGACTTGGCATGTTAACATAATACACACACTGCCAGTACCAATGAGATAGGAATATACTGTAAATATAGACACTAGATCTTGTAAAAAGGAAAAGGAAATATCTGCATTTTCAAATAAAGAATATTCTCTGAAGCATTTAAGAACTTTTCTGAAGCAAATATTGCATGCATTTTTCTTAAACCTGACAATTTTTGTTTGCACAGTAAATCACATCAAACCATATAGAGATCAACAATATGCTTTGCTTCACTGAATAGTGAAGTACTTTACTGATGAAAATCTGTTTTGTGAATTATTCGTGACAAGTATGTTAGAGATTAGAGCACATAGACCTGTCATTAATATAATGATTTAAATATTTGTTTAGAAATTTATAAACATAATTAATTTTTATGAAATACCTAGTTTAGTAGATGGAATTAGTTTGATTGCAGTTACTCTTAATGGTTAATGTCTCCTATGTCTTTTAAAGATTATGTGGCAGGACAGGACAGGTTTTCATTGTCTTGTTCCCCTTTGGCTTAGGCTGCTCTGGAAATATTGTGCCTTCCTTGGGAATGGTCAGATAAATAAATTTGTGGAAATGCAGGATAAAAAAGAAGAAGGAGGAAGGGGGAAAGAAAACAAAATCAAGAGTGAGCAGAAACTCCAGTAAATGCTGAGAAAAGCAGGGAATGGAACTACCATATAAGTCTCAGAGGGGAAGGAAAGAAAATACTCTCTTGGGCTTGGGGAGTGGTCTGTGCATAATGTGCAAACCTTCAGAGCTGCTGGACTGGGACCATGCATGGACGAGAATACCTGGTGTCTTATATCAGCATGAGCCAGTGGATGTTCATCTGTACCTTTTCTGTTCTGTCCAACTCTGGATGTTTTATCAAGCTTTGTTTTGGGTACAATCTTATCTTTGAGATTTAAAACTTTCTAGGGAGTGCTGATAGTGCTAGCTTTAAGGAAAGGTAGAAGCAGATCAAGCTCAAAGATCTGGCTAAATGATTTGTATTTTGCAGATGGAAGTACTGATAGGGGATTAAAGCTGGAGAAGCCAAAATCATAGAATCACAGAATGATTTGGGATGAAAGGGACCTTAAAATTATCTAGTTCCTACACCCTTGCCATGGGCACAGACACCTTTCACTAGATCAGGTTGCTTAAAGTCCCATCCAGCCTGGTCTTGACTGCTTCCAGGAATGGTGATCAGCAAATTCTCTTGGCCGCCTGTACCAGGGCCCCATAACCCTCACAGTAAAGATTCTTTTTTCTTAAGACCTGATCTAAACATAGCCTTTTTTGTTTTAAAGCCATTCCCTCTTGTTCTGTCACTATAGGCCTTGTAGTTAAAGTAACGTTTCTAGACATATCTGATGATATGAAAAACCAGGAAAACCAAAGAAAATGGAGACCCTAACAAAAGTCTTGATAAATATATTTCATGAGAGCCGTTTAAGGGCAAAATCATGTGCTGGAAGAACTCTAAGAAAAATACCCTCCCTACCAAGTAGTCTTTAAGGTTATTCTCAGAGAGATTTGGTATGGAACAAGTATTTTCCTTCTCTTCATTAAAACAAGCAATATGTCAGACAAAATTACCGACCCAACAGCATCTAAGAAAGTTACTGGATATTTCTCATGCTTATGTAACAAGGTCTCTAAGAATATCATTGTATTAATATTATTAATAGTATTTAATACATTGGAATTTACTGAAATCTCAATATAATGTGTCACTGAACCTTTTCACTCTTCTAGTATTTCAGTATTACAATTGTTTCGGAGCTAATGTTTATTGGCTGTAGATAAGGAAGTGTGGTAAAGTTCAATCACTTTCTCCTCACAAAGCACCACTTGGAGTTTGAAAACTGTAACATCAGTCAGATACATCAGCAATTTTCACGTGAAGGAAGACCAGTGCCTTCAGAGCTGATGCTGCCACATTCCAGTATTGGTAGAAAGCAAAACATTGAGGAAGACTCCAGAATAATTCACATGTAAAATACAAGGTAATCCTTATCCACAGAAATTCCCCTCAGCCAATATTCCTACAATTACTCCCCAGGTGGGATGAAGATACCATCTTTGCAACTTTTGAATTCCAAGTGCAGCTGGAAATCAAGTTCTGGTTTCCTGAAAAGAGTAAGCCTGAACTGTAAGTGACAAGTAATCTGTGTGCATGGGATAAAGTTCATACTGGAAATAAAACCAGTAACAACAACAACAAAGGAATTAAGCCAGATTGCTGGTAATTAGTTATTAACATATTTTTTTCCATTTTAGTTTTTCTAAGCTAGCATTTTGCACCCTGTGTTGAAATTTCAAACTCTCCTAAGGGTGTATGAAATTTCTTATATGTTGGACACTAAAGATTCTACAAGCTAAATTTACCTGTTATGCAACCCTTTTGTTTCCAAAGTATTCCATTATTTAGTTATGGAGTTAGTAGCTCTACTTTAAACATGACTGATTGCAACTCTGTAAACAATTCTGTTGCTAAATCTCTGAGAGAGATGAAATCCCATTTACTCTCTCCTAGCTGCAATTTCAGAAGATTAGAAGGAAAAAAAACCAAAACCTAAAGTAAAACAGGTAATGAAACTGCCTTTGCTTTCCATCCCAAAAGTTCAGGGACAAAACTAGGAATAAATTGTGATAATAAAAAAAATCTGTTGAGTCAAGTGTTATATTTGTATGCCTTTTAAAAGGGAGCAACATCTTCACTTTTTGTGGCTGAAAACCTTTCTTTACCAGGTCACACAAACCAACCATCATTTGAAACCAACCATCCAGTTTTGTTCCTGCTAACCCTTTTCATTTGTATACTCCTGTGTGAGCTCCAACATAAACAAGACTTGTAAACAGCAGACTATAGATAAGCTTTCAAAATGTTGTATGGCATTTTGCCCACGTATCTGTCAAGTAAAAGGTTAGAATCTTCACTTTTTAAAGAAAAACATACCAATTAGTAGCAAGGCAAGGCTGTCTAGAGCATGAGGTTTTCAAAGTTTGACACGTCTGTAGGTGCAATACAAGCCATTTATTTGTACGAAGCTCCCTTTCATCTCCTGATGGCAAGAGAGAATCCAGGGAGGGGCCCACTATGAGGAATTTGCTCTCAGGAATTACAAAATGAGGTTCTTGTCCAGTGTGTCCAGTATATCTACAACTGCGTAATTTGGTAAGAGGTGATTTTTTTGCCTTGTTTCACTACAAATTGAGGTCTCTGTACTGGTTTCAGTGGCATAATCACCAAAAAGGATTGTCAAATACTCTTATCCCTAGTGTGCAGGAAAATAAGGGAGACTTGAGGGCTTGCTTCCTGGCATGGGCTAGTGTGACTTCAGGTCACAGCAAAAGCTGGAGAGTGATGACAGCAGCCTGTGAGGGGCCACTGGTCCCTGTCCTGATGGGGCATTGGCAGCTGGTGCTCAAGGCCATACAGGACTTTGGCTTCATCCCCTCAACACATTGGCCATCTGAGATAAGCTGAACTGACAGTTGGCTGCCAGCACAGAGCAGTAGGGGTTTGTGCCCCCCTTAGAGCCAGGGGTAAGCAAGAGAGGAAATAACATTTCTAAAAGTCATAATTCCCTTCTCTGTTTGCTCCTGGGATGGTGCTGCTATACATCCCCCTTTCTGCAGGCAAACTGTTGTCTTACAGTCTTGTCATAAGTGATTAGTCAGTGCTATAAAAAAGCCAGAACAGAATGTAATAACCAAGGTGCAAAATTAACATTTAAAAAATCCTATAACCTGCTGCAAAAACAAAAACAGATCCTAAAATTAAAATATGAAATACTGTATCCTTGAGACCACTAAAAATGCTTAGTGAAATTTTCTATCTTTATGAAAGACATATTAAACAGGCTTGATTTTTTAAAATTGTGAAGTGTCTGTGTCCTGGAAATTAGGTCCTTTAAGGCATCTTAACGATGAGTACATAAAATAATTTTTTGCTCTTTAAAAAAGTGCATATGTTGGATAAGCTATGCAAAAAATAAAGATAAACAAACAAAGAAATATATGCAAATATAAATCTTAACTAGTATTTCTGTCATTAATTTTGATGCGTTAGGTACCAAACCAGGTTTAGTTTTATATAAGAAAGTGTATTCATGGCTGCTGCCCTGAGGAATTTAGTGTCAGTAAATTAACATAAATGAATTGCTACAATTTTCTGTTTTATTATAATTTCTAAATTTGTTAGCAGACTTAACGGTTCTGCATACATCTAGAGATAACATCTGAATTGCAAATAAATCACTACAAAATATATGTTGCAGACAGTTTTATTTAATGTGCAGAGGCATTAAATATTTAAAGGGCTAACTTCTGCCATTTGCCTATTCCACTGTGTCCATTGTGGTGTGTAAAGGAGGGTCTACCATGTTGGGGGGGGGGTAATATTTTAAGGTAAGCTTTGTTTTACACTACAGGTATTTAATTTAGAGATGAGGAGTCAGTTTTGTTACTAAAATAGCATAGTTATTTTAATACATTTATTTAGATGTAGGGATGATATAATTAGGTTTTTTAATCCTTTTTTTACTCTGTATTTCTTAATAGCTAGTTCCTGTTTAACATGCAGTAACTTGTATCAAACCTAAATGAAATGCTTTTTGGGGATTGTTCTTTAGAGCTTTACCGAAGAAGTAAAATTTGCTTTTTAATTAAAAACTTATTTGAAAAGACAAACTAAGGGTATGTAAGCATCTCTAAGGCACAAGAACACACCATTTGGTTATGGCGAATGTATATCCTTGTTTGGGTAATACTGTAAACACTCCCTCACTGCCTGGGAAACTCTGCCAGGGTACTGCAGTGCAGCCTGTCTGTAATGCTCACTGCCACCTGATGTTGGAAGGCACAAAGCCTGTCTCAGAGTGCACCAGTCAAGTTCAACATCTCACCTTTATTTGAAAGTACTTAATGACTTAGGGTATCAAAAAGACCGAGTCCTTTGTGACGATTGGTTGACAGTTTTGGGGTTTTGCCTCATTAGAACAGTCTGACATAAATATAGTTTATCTGGAGAGGGACTGATGTCTTTGGTGAACAGACTCAATAAGTGGAATGAAATCCCACAAGAAACCATGACCATTTTACATCTCAGCAAGTTTCTGCTTCAGTTGCAAGGCTTTTCTCTTTACTTAGCTTGCTTTAATGAAAATATATGCAAAAATTGTATGTAGGTAATTTTAATTTTTAAAGATGAATCAGGTCACACACTTCTCTTTCAAGCAAGGGTGCCAGAACAAAATTGAAGCAGATTAATTTTTAGTGCTTGATGCACTAATATTAGATGTTCTCATCCTACAGTGATGAATGTCTATCAAAAAACCTGCGTTTTGGATAAAACCACAGACAACCACAAGAAAGAAAATATTGCTAATATGAGGTGTCAAGCTGTATGAAATATAATAGGTCACAAAAATTTCTGAATTCAGACATTATTGAGCTCTTATTACAATATATAATCATACAGAAAACTGCTGAAGAAATGCATTTTCAATTGCTTTGATGTTTTCTTCTTTAATGTGGTGTTCCTGATCATTGTCTGGTTTTTAAAGGCTGTAGTCGTGTAGTCGTGTATAGCATGCACTTCTACGGCAGACATAAGTTGTCTCTATGGTATTATGACTGTAGTCCTGATCCTGCTCTCTTGCAGACCAAGTATCTACTTGTTGCATTTTCCTCCTGAAGGTTCATCAAAGCAGATTTCAGCCTTCCCCCACATGATCGTCCTGATATTGTTTGGCCCATGTGACGCAAGAATCACAGAAGTCCCCATGAAATTGAATTTCGAAAGAAAATCGTTTAATTCATGAACTTTTAATCATAACTTTTTTCCTTTTTCAGGTTTTGGTTGTGGTTTTTTTTGTTTGTTTGTTTTTGTTTTGTTTTGTTTTGTTGGGGTTTTTTGTTGTTGTTTTTTAATGAGTGAGTGAGGAGAATTCTAAAGTTTTGCTTGTGACTTTTCTAAAGCAGTTCATGTAGCAAGCTCTTTGGTTTACAGACTTTATGGGAAAGCATTCACAAACGGGCCATTGTTTTTGTCTTGTAGTAAACAGCAACTCTCTCAAACAGCTCGCTACAGTACCCTGGGAATTGGACCCAAATCTCTGAAGAGCCACTTATCATAAAGTAAATACATGAAACAAAAATGTTAAAAATTCACAGAAGGATTTTGAAAGGCTTCAAAGAGATCGAATTATTGTCTATGCTGTCTAGGTCAAAGAGTTTAAAATAGATACAATACAAAATTACACATGGCAGAAGGCCTCAAAGAGATCGAATTATTATCTATGCCGTCTAGGTCAAAGAGTTTAAAATAAGATACAATACACAATTACACCTGGCAGGCCTAAACAATCCATCACTAAATGCCCACATTCACAAAGTGTACAGCCTCTACTAAGAAACTAAATTTGAATATTAATACTTAATCTTTTTATTCTGTTTGGAGACATTTTTCTTTTTCAGTATGTTCATTTAGAGTTGAAGCTGTGGATGCTCTCTGGTAGATTCTAGTATCTTGTCCTTCCAATCAATGGACCAAAAAAGAAAAATTATAATAAATAGTGTTCACACCTTATCACATAAAGGGAACAAAGATATACAGAGTTAGGCAATACCAGTATGTTGGGGGACTTAGTGTTGTGCGTAAATGGCATGAATTTAAAATCATTAAATCACTTCATAGTTGGCTATAGTATAACCAAGGCCTAGCACTTGCCCTTCTGAACAGAACAAATTCTCATTGGGTTTAACAGGTCCTTTCCACTATTAAGCATATTTATGCAATTAATTAGGAAAAAAGATATGATAAAAATGTGACCTTTTTTCCTTCTGTGGAGTAAATATCAGATGTCAATATTAACCGTAATGCAGCTAACATTTCTAATGTATCAAGAAAACTATTTGGAATATTGACCTATGGAATAAACAAGTATTGAGATTTTGTCATCCCTTCTAAATGTCACAGCACTGAAAATCACACAGGGAGAAAATTGGAATGTTAAATGGAAAGCTGCTGTGTTCCACAGCAACAAGGAAACTGAGACCCATGGGCTAAACAACGGTGTTTGACTCTTACCATATCCTAAACAAAACTCCTTCCTTCTCCTTCCTTCCTTCCTTCCTTCCTTCCTTCCCGCCTGCCTGCCTGCCGCCCGCCCGCCCGCCTGCCCGCCTAAGGAATTTTGCCATTCACTACGGAGGCAGCAAAAGTACCCACCGTGGTACTCAAATTAGGAGTGATTTTTTAATCTTAGTATAGGTGAGCACAACAATGATTTTAGTTTGGAGTTAATAATTTGGAATATTTCTACCATACCAGCCAGTAAAAAATTATCCTATTAAAAGGTAATGCAAATGGTTTAAAATTAAGTATGTAAATATACTGCCACACTGAAATTCTGCTCAGAGATGTACTGAAAAAGAAAAGATTATCTGTTTCACTGAAATTTGAATTTTTAATTTCTATTTTCAAGTACAGTACTTACAATCAAAATATTTAGATTTGGTCATTATCAACACTAACTCACTAGCACCACAAAGTGGGAGTAGAGTCTCTAGTACATTTTTATTAAAACCAGTGCAATTACACCTGACATTAACAGGTGTGGTTGAATTTAACAACATTTTCATTATAGGTGTCAACTTTTCTAGCATTATTGGTGTGTTTCAAAGAAAGAATAATAATAAAAATTATAAAACCCCTTCTACCAACACTGTTAGAGCAGATAGAGTTGGCATGTGTCTCCAGATGTGTGCAGTATGTCACAAATGTGAAAGCATGTCTGAGTTTAAGCAGCTAGTGACCAGTCTTGCATGTTGAGCTCTAAATCAGGTTAATTCCTGTATCACTTTGTAATCACACATTTTTATCTCTTTTGCTGTTCAAATTACTTTGATAAATTGAAGAGGAGGATTGTTTTCCCACAGTAGCATCAGATACAGATTTTTTTTTTTGTCATTTGTCTACAGATTACAGTTTAATAAGCATACTTCTAATTAATCACGTTAATTACATATCAAGACACAAATCTTGTTTGGCCAGAGATTTTTTTGTTATTTCTTTTGTTAGTTTATTTCGTAGCTAAGGTAAAAGAAATGTATCACATGCACTGCACTTGCTTCAGAAAGAGTTACTGATTTGCTGCTGCAAGTTTTTCTTTCCATTTCCCACTGCTTCTATCAATGCAACTGATAGCAGTTGCCCTTAGATGCTTCTGGTATTATAATATCAACAGCAGTAAAGATTTGCAAACATTAATTTAACTGACAATACATTATAAAATCTTGTTGCTTAATAGCTGAATTACGGGGAAGATTTGTATGATAAACAAGCTGAAATGCCCCTTGTCTGAGGAAGATCCTAGGAATAAAATAATATAAAATAAAATAATCTGTTGTGTCTGTTGCTTTTTT
>VYXD01010574.1:778051-798874 GCA_013397195.1 Hylia prasina
AAAAAAAAGAAAGATATAAAAGGAGTAGGAATAATTCTTAGCTCATGTAAAGATTAGGGGTGAACTTCACACACTTACATACTCAGAGTCACTGTGCCTTTTGTGGTGAACTTTTAGAGAGATTTGTCTGTCTGAAGGTGAATTAAGAAAGCCCCTAACCTGCAGTGTCACAGTGCAGTTTCTGAACATGGGGCTTGAGTGCATGTATCTGTAGCTCTTTTCTTAGCCTACTGAAATGGTGCTCAGTGACAAGCTACAGGGTCTATCTGTCACATAGCTTGTTCCTGGAGATGACAGCTTGCCTGAAACTCAGAGTGGGCAATTAATATCTCACAGAGAAAGTCTGGAAATGTTTGAACCAGTGATAGTCTTAATTGCCAGCAATGCCAAATACAAATCTGGACTTGTGTGTCCCTGTTTTGCCAAGGTCTAATCATACTCATAAGTTTTAAATTGGCAAAACAATTAAAATTCTGTTTTGGATCCCAAATTTAAAAAGCACTGAGACTCTTTTGTGGGCCGAAGTATTGACATGATAGAAAGAAATAATATTACTTGGAACTAGCTAATCTCCTCAAATTGATACCAGATTTACATGCAAGTCTGCTTCTTCTTGCCATCAGCACAGGAGGTTAATCTGCAGTTTGAGTAATAGTTAAATGGGGTAAATTTATTCACTGGAAAATTGAAGTCTAGTTTATAACCTGTTCTGAAACTCAACAGATCAGGGTTCATTTCTATATCAGTCTTCCTATATGACTGTGAAAGAAATGTCTTTCAATTTCTGTGTAACTCAATTTTCTAACCCTAGAAAGATGGCAGTACCTTTCTGCTTCACTTAGTATATGGTAGGACGCTGAAAAGAAAAGTTATCTGTTACTGGCATTAGTGCAGTGCCTGGGACAAACAGGTGCTCCTAAATACTGTCGTTATTTCTACCATAAACTGTATTTATGCCTATTTTTCTAGTTTAGCCTCCAGCGTGCTACAGTCTGAAAATCACTATGGAAACTGTGGTAGTAAATGTGGTATTTAGCAACCAGTCTTCATACCATGATAAGGTTAAATCTTTTCCTAGAATGATCTGAATCACTATGTATTTCCTATAGGAGTGCAGCCTCTCCTTTCCCAGACAGAAGAGTTGACTCCATTAATATAAAAAGATTCCATTTAAAGTGAAAAAAACTATCAGCTGTGTATGAAGACAAGCACTGTAAGAAACTTTAGGTCTAGAATGAATGAAAAAATGTGTGCTTATTATTGAAGAGATATTGTTTTTTAAGGGAAAAAACAAAACAAAACAAAAAACCACCGAGGAGAAATACAAAATTATCATAGCATTTTGTATTCACTGCATCAGTTATTTCCCAAAGAAAGCCTATCAGTTAAAATGATGAATTTTAACCTTTACCAATTCTTCTAGAGAACATTCAATTTATATTCTTCAGGCACATTGCTACTTGTTCACCATACAAATGCAAAATTATTGTTTTTGTAATATTTATAAAGATCTAGTTACAAGTTTTCAAGGACATGCTTCACTTTTTTCCCCAAATCTAGACCCTTTAGTATAGGTTAAGAAACAAATAGAACAAAAGTTAACATACAGTATACTTATATGCCTGAATACATTAATATTTAAAGTATTATATTGAATAGAAGTTCAGTGGTCAATAGAAAATACAAAGGTCGTATTATCACAGAGTACAGAAAGCTTTAAGAGATGAATACCAATGGATAAACATTTCTTCCTAGAATCTTTTTTCCTCATTGCTCCTATGAGATTAAATCATGCCTATATGAAATCAATGATTTCAAACTTCCTTCATGAAAACAATCCTGTAACTGCTGTTGGCGGAACTAAATTTGAACAAACAAACAAGCTAGCAAACAAAGAAACAAAATGCCCCTGGTTTGAATTTAGGTTGAAATACTGAGCTTTGTTTAATTTGTGTCTCAAACAATTTCTGAACCCATGAAGTCAGTTTTTCTTTAGCCACTTTAGGACTCTGGAAACTCTTTTTAAGAGAGCAGTACTTTTACAAATGAATATTGCAGCCCTTGATTTGTGCTGCAGTGTTGCAGCATTGGATGCTATCCTTGCTCTGCAGTCTAAGGGTGTATTGGGTGATAGGCCTGGGATGCAAAACTGCCAGCACATTGAACTAGGAGATGCTGTGTAAGAGGGCCATGAAGAATGGGATGACCTAAATGTTTACTTGCCTTCTGTTTAGATCATTTTTGTAGAGTAAGGATAACAAGTGTAAATTCTTCAGAGAATTTTCTTATACTTTTTTCTCCTTATTTTCTATAATTCACTTTTCAAAATTATGTTTCTGTTCTTTCAAAATGACTGGGCCATGTGGATCACCGTAGGGGATTTTGGATTTTTTTCTGGAGAGCATTCTGAGCAAGCAAAGAGATAGGAAGTGCAGGGGGTTGCCAAGGGTGAGAGAGAAGTGAGAGGCAGTGAGAGGTACAGCAATGAATTGGTATCCTGCAGGTCAGGAATACTGAATGCATTGTTAAAGGCTTCAGGGATGACAGAAGCAGTGACCCTACTAACTACAGAGGACTGTGGATTTGCTCCAGCTGGGAAGCTTCCAGAATGACTGAAATAAAGTGTAGAAGCAAGGACCTACCTTTAAGATCATGGAGGAACTAAAGTGGGAAAGAATGGTTTAGTTTATAAGTTAATGATTAAGTGAACTTTTTCTTTTTTTTTTTTTAAATCATCCTAGTCATTTTGAGTATTTCTGTCCAAAAATTTAGCTATCCGCGTTGAAAGAACGGATGAAATCTGTATTTTCAGTTTCTTTCAGAGCAGTCACTCTAGCAGAAAGATCTAGACTGGGCCTTCTCAAAGATTTGGCTGATTTCAGGTCCTGCCAAAGTTCTTGTAGATATTCCAGTATATCTGAAATACTCAGAATGTGTTTCAGGCTTTGCTGTGAAGCACACTGGGTGGTCTCTGTTTTACAAAATTTTAATCTAATTATCAAGACACCTCCCAGTTTAATGCTGTGAGAAGTTTGGTGTTAATATGCATGGCCTCTGGCAAGAGCTTAGTTATAAGGGGAATATTACCAGTGGAAATGTTAGTCACCTCCTAAGTGATATCAGAGATTTGCAAATGTCACTGGTACAAAACTTTCCCACATAAATACCTAAGGCAGTAGTTGTAGCCTAAGAATAAGCTCCAAAGGAAAGCAAGTTTGTGTACTGGTATATGTTATTTGTCGTATCCCAGGAATTGTATTTTGCTGAATTAGACACCTAAGAACAGAATACTGGAGTATTAAACAGAGAGATTTCAAAATCAGTCAACTTGAAATTATAAAAATAGAAGTCTGAATACCCTTTCCCTTCCAATTTGAAAAGGTAACTCTAAGACACACTTAGCTGCCTGCATGAGGCTGGACCCTCACTTAGGAGTCTTTTGTCTTTCAAATGAGTAGCTCAGTGTTCCGAGCAATTGCCACAACAGCTGGAGATTTGGAATAAAACCTAATTCTTCTATTCTATAAGGCACTTCGCTGAGTAGAGAAGAGTCAGATTTGCATTCTGGTCCATACTCTTGCCGTCACCATAACTTTTTTATCAAATGGCACTCTAATGTAAATAGGGTAGGGAAGTCAGTGCCCAGTTCCCCCTGCTGTTGAGTACTTCAAGCACTGTGCGGTATTCTTCCACAGCTGTTGTATGTGAGTGTAGAAATCTTGCTTGGCCCCCACCTTTTGAATTCACTCCAAGTTCTTCTGAAGAAAAAGTCTGATTTAAGTATGTGCTTGGTTCTTCTGTAAAGTTAGTTTGTATTAAGTTTGAGAACTTGCCTTAGAATGAACAGCAGTTGATTTGACTATCAATCATTTAAATAAAATTTTGAAAAAAATTAATGTGCATTTTCTACATTTCATTATTGTGCAGTGGGGAAAAAAAACCCTTTTTGTGACAATGACAAAAGTGCACAGATCCATTTTAACCTTGGCTAACTGACACAGGAAATATTCTATATCTGTAAATAGATAGCCAGCAATTTATTCATCCACATTAGGAATGAACAAGAAAATGAAATAAAAATTCCCCTGCAGAATTAACAGAAGTTCTCAGTTTGACAGAGGGGATGAAACTGTAAGACAATAACATTGAACATAGTGATTTTCTACTGCATTTACCTCAGGCAATAGTCGAGTGATATTTAAACAAGTTAGTAATTGTATGAAAGATGTCAAATAAAAAACATTCAAAATTCAAATTTATATAAAACTCTGATAGATATGTTAGGGCTTCTGACTTGTATAAGTAGGCAACACAAATCCAAAGACAATTCTTTTTCAGGATGTCGTAAGAGTTGTGGGTGTTGCTGGTAAAACTTTGGTAAAAACTGAAGAGTTCTTAGACATAGATTTACTTTGATGTCTCTCATTACATGTCAAAGTCAGTACATAGTACATGATCTAGGGAGATGTTTCACCCTATATTTTTGCCAGTGTTTGTAATTATTAAAGGATAAAGAATACATTTTAATCCCTTATATGTGGTACATAGAAGACAGGTGAAGAATTGTGCAATAGTAGCATACCCCTGCACTTCAGGGGGTGCAAGTAAGACAAGTCTCCAGCTTTTCTAAAGTATTCCATCTAAATGTTTGTACTGCAGATTGCTTGAATTAATGGCTTCACGCCACAGATTGATCACTATTGCACTATAGTGCTTAATGTATACATACCTTCTAATCCCTATGTCTTCCATTGAACTATTATGAAATCATTAAATTTACAAATATTGTTAATGGGCTGCCGCTGGGCAACCCACTGGGTAACTTTTATTTAAAAACAATAAATGAATAGATGGTTATATTTTCTTCCTTTCATAAGCTGCTAAATTTGTGTCAGGTACAAATAAATAGGGTATCTCTGTGACATCCAGGCAGTGGTATATCAGTTGCCACCTGTTTGCACATCTGTAGACGGTTTTTTCCTCAAGACAATCTCTTCTACAATTTGAATCCTTGTCTGAAAACACATCTGTGAATCAAAACAACAGGGATTCATGCTTCAGAAAAAAGGGTTTATGTTCGAAGGAAAAGTATTAAGATCCAGGAACATCACTGATGGGAAATTTGTTGGTATTCCATTGAGGACCTTGATATAAACATGATGAACAGTATTGTGAGGGATCACCAGATCAGTGGAAGATCATGATCTGAGAAAAATAGACTATTGTAGATAACTACAGTGTTGAAGGAGAATGAAAAATAGTTATATCAAGTTCACTGTCATTATCTTAGAGGTCAATAAAATGGGAGCTAAATCAGATGCAAGAGAAATAAAAGAAGCAAGAACTATCTGTAACAGTCTATCAGGGAACAACACTCCCTCATGAAGCAATTACAACCCTACTATGTATCAGGTAAAATTACTTCAGTAGAAACAGTAGAAACAGATAAAGATAATGTCTCCATACAAGGACCCCTAAGTCTGAAATTTTGATTTGTATTTAAATCCTACAAACTGCTGAATATATTCTTATATTCTTAGACGTTTTGCAGGATTCTTTTTTCTGAGAAGCAGATGACTTGGAGTCTTGAGATTCTTTTACTTGAAGAAGTAGAATTTCCATGGAAATACCAATTGAATACCTCCATTAGGGTAAAAAAACTAGGAATATAAATATTTGATGTGTAGATTGTTGAAGACAACTAAGAACCACAGATCATGGTCTGGAGGCAATGATAGAAATTATCACTATCCTCCTTTGCATTCCATCTGCTGGCCCAAATAACTGAAAACTGTAATAAAAAGTAAATACATATGTGCTGATTCCATGTTGGAGAAAACCACCAAAAAAGAACATAAATGGTGGTTAGGTCTTCTGTCTTTGTGTATCCTTCTCCTTTGACCCTTAGACCAGAAAACCTCTGTACACCAACTACAAGTAAACAAAAACACAGTTAAAGATACCTGGAGTAAGAATTAATTATCAAATTAGACTTCTCATTATTCATTTGTAAACAAAAGACTGGAGCCGAAGGAGCTAATGTTTGAATTTCAGTAATGAAGACACAGACAGTAGGAGTGATATCTTCCTCCTACACAGCCTTGTCAGCCTTGGTGCATCTAGAATATGCATAATTCAGAGCTCTGCAATAACATTTCTCCCCAATAGGTCTCTAGTCTGTCTAACATCAAGCCAGTATCAGGAGGTTAGGAACTACTGTCATGCATGAGGTGAGTCATTTGCTGCTGAGATCTTGAAAGTTAGATTAGTCATTAACATATATATTTCTGGCAGCCTTAACTGTTCCTGTATCACAACCCAGAACTCTAGGAGATAGAATCTCTTGGCTTACCCAGAAGAAACGTCACTGTTCCCTGCATACGCACTGTGACATTCCTCACAAGAGAGAATGAATTGTGTTTGTTCAACAGAGCAAAGCCTTCAGGCCAGACCAAATTGTCAGTGTCTCAGAGAAATTCTTTGGAGTTATCTTGCCATGAACATTTTATCTTTCTTAGAGGTAGGGGACTTTTCGTCTTGTGAACAAATCTTATTGTTCCCTGATTTGGAACAACAAAGTTCAAAAAGGGAATATGTTTCAAAGAGCTGCAGCCTGTAGGCAAGTGGACAAGCAATAAAACTCTGCTTATTCCCACCTCAGCAACTGTTAACACTAGTTGAAGTCAGCCAGACACCCTACCCTAAGTGATTTTTTAGACTGCGTATTATGTTGCATGCAAATGATAGAGCACTGCTAAAAACTTGGAAATAGTTTTCACTGTTATCTTGTGGATAGATGATCATAGAATCATATAATCATTTGGATTAGAAGGGACCTTAAAGTTAATCTGGCCCCAGCTTCTTTCCTATGGCCAGGGACACCTTCCCCTAGACCAGTTGCTCAAAGCCCCATCCAACTTGGTGTGTTGCTCCTAATTAATTTGTAAAACCCATTGCCCTTTTATGTTTCTGTTTACATTTCTTTCTCTTTCATGTCTTTTCTTCATCACAATTTTTTGTGCTTTCATGTCTTTTCTTCATCACAATTTTTTGTGGTACTTATTTTCTGCTTCTTTCCAGAATTAAAACTTCACTAAGTAGTCCAGAGGAGGCCAGGTTAAGTTAGTACTAGAAATACTGTAAAGAAATATTTTCAACCCAAGAAAGTAAATATTTTCCAGCATTGAAATTATATGAACATATATCAACTGAAAATACTTTGTCAAACATGGCATGTGGTAGAAAATATTGAATAAAAGAAACATTTTGTTTGGACTCAAATGTGATATTTAAGACATTCCACATTTTAGTTTATTTTGTTGCAAAATTGTCTAATACATTATTTCATAAGCATTAACATAAAACTTTTATTGGAGGCTACTAATTACTCTTTTCAGATAACCACATGGGGCCTTAATTAAAAATTGTAATCCATTTCAAAATGTACATGGATATAATGAAAACACAATTCAAATGTGTTGTCAGATAACTGGATTTTATTACTTAAGCTTAGGGAAACAGATATATTTTCTAAAAAAAAAAAGCTCAGAAAGCATGATATTTCTCAGTGTTGCAGTTGTTCTCTGCTATCCAGCAGTGAAAACAATAATTATTATCAGTTCTTCATGTTCTTAGGGTTGGCACTGGTATTTGTTTGCATGAAGAATGCAACCATGCAAAAGCACACTAGCACTTTAGAGGAGGAGAGGCTGCCAAAGTCTCTAGTGAGGCTTGCCAAAAAACCACTCACAGTAGGGTGTCTCTACTAGCTCTCTCTGTGTGTATAGGTCCTGCTCTTAAGGATAATCACCTGCTACTGAATAGAACTATTCATTGAGGCTGAGGGAGTGTCTGAAACAGTCTGAAACCTTTCAAAATTGCCAAGTTGCCAACAGTCTCTTTTACTCAGGGGTCTCCTAATTCCTGGTTAACTTGGTCTTGGTGTCATATTAATACTACCACCTAGCCTTGGAACTGGAGTCAGCTTATAGCCAGACAGGTAAAATTTGGGATAGATTGCCATGTACATCTTTATATTTATCTATGGAGGTATGTCCTCTGTCTTTTAATGTAGCTTAAAAAAAACAACAACAATAACACAAAAAAAACCCAAAACCAAAACCAAAACCAAAACCAAAACCAAAACCAAAACCAAAACCAAAACCAAAACCAAAACCAAAACCAAAACCAAAACCAAAACCAAAACCAAAAAAAAAAAAAAAACCAAAAAAAACCCCCCAAAACAGTCTTCACAGAAAATTCTGTTCTGCTCATGCTGTCATCCTTCTGTTTTATTTTGCATGAGAGAAGGTTAATTGAGCCCAGAATGAAAAAGGTATGGTGAAGTCAGATATATGTCGCTCAGCTGAGAGTAAGTAGCTCATGAATAAATTCTTGTAAGTTCCCATGAATAAATTCTTGTTCTGATATTAAAGAATTTAGATGAAAAGAGTGAGATGCTGAATTTGAGAGCCTACACACCATGGGGTAATAGACACCAAACGGAATGATTTTCGAAAGTGATAAATTGCACTTCCTGTCTTTTGAACCATAGGCTGGCAGTTAAACCATTGGTCTACTAAGGAGATTTTTAAATCTTGAAACAATTAATGCCTCCTCCATACAAGTGGCTTAAATTGCTAAACTCTGAGACCACCTGAGACACCATCAACAATTTGGTGAGTGCAGTTGCTGAAAAATGTTTGCTTTAGCTCTTGAAATTAGGCCACTGTAACCAGAAAAGACCGTAGAAAGTCTTTTCTGACTGTATTTTGAGTAGGACAGAAATTATATTATTTCTCTATGTCAGAATAGAAATGTATTGCCTATTTGTTTTGAGGACAATAGTTCTAGGAATAAAGACCTGAAAAAGATCATATTTAACTCTTCCAGCTAAAAACTAGGAGGGAGTTACTCATAAAATTTATGTCTGTTGTAATACCCTGCCTCTTGCTTCATGGAGGTCCTATGTCTGCAGGCAGGTGGAACATCCTCTTTCCTGTGGCTGCTGTAAAATTTATGGCTAAGGGTGGCTCAGGGTTCGTAGCAGGCCTTCAGCTTCTGTGAGGAATGGTTCTGAGCATTAAGCAGATGTAAAAAAAAACCCCAAGAGCGGTATTTTCAGACTTTTCGGAGAAGTGGATAGCTCGCTGACTTACTATACCCTGATTAAGCCTGGACTTTATCTGGGCAATGGACATATATCTTCAGTAGCCAGGGCTGAACAAGTATGGGCACTTTTAGCAGTAGTAAGCATTAAGCCTCACAGAAAGGCATTTTATAGATTTAGATATTGTAAGGATTAACAAGTGCTGAAAAGAGATGACCTAGATAATGATCTGGGCTGTAGTCAAGTTTGGGTTTCTAAATCCTAATTTAGACTAACCTTAAGTGATCCCTAAAATCTCTTAGTTTAATTTTAGGCCTAAATCTTACATTGAATCTGGCCCATAAGTTTTAATTGTTTCATGGATCTGGCTTGTGATGTTATGCACTTAAAAAGAGTTCTTTCCTTTGAATTTTGAACTTTTTTTTAATGATTCTTCATGGAAAACATCTGTGATATATATTTTTGTAATAATCCCCTAATTCATTAGGAGATGTTTCTCCATTCAGAGGATTACTATGTAAATATATGTGCATAAATCTAGGGAAGTTTACTTTTAAAAGGGACAGATACTTGGATTTTAGAACCATTTTTATTTGTAGTGTTGTTTCCAGCTATGATAAATAAAGGTCTGAATTGCCACAGAAAATGTGCAAATCAAGACCCTTATCCTGCTCTGAATGCCAAGTGGGCAGGAGGTTTGCTGATGGTTCAGTTTAGGATCAGGGCCCTAAAATCTGAACTTACAAGGGCTGGCTTTTTTTTTATTCTGCAGTGTTCAAATGGACTGCTTAAAAACCCTATAAATGCTTCATCTAGACAGCAGGGCACCATTTCAGGAACTGATTGCCCATTATAGTCCTGACAATAAACCAGGAAAATACCCCAAGGGAGAAGGAGCAGGGCCTTACGACTTTCCCATTGAACTCAATGTGAAACTTATAATTTTCTGGCCCCACTTTGCAGAATGTGTCAGCTTTCAGTGGCCATTATGCTCCTAAGTCTCTTTCAAGGAAATCTGAAATGAGGGGACTTAATACAGTGGAAAATGAGAGAAAATTGTAGCATAAATCTGAGTTCATATATACTAAAGAATATATATTTTTTCTTTATATTGTCTTCCCACTCCCCGAGAATTAATCAGCTAGAAGTAATACTCCTTTGATTTACATTTTCTGTGCTAGATTGTGAAAATGTTCTTATAATACAGAGAAGTGAACATGTCTATTTAAAAGATCTTTTAAGATTTTCTTTTCCAGAGATATTTTTAAAGAAATATAGTCAATATTTCTTTAAACAATATAGTCAGGGAGAAGAAATCAGACTCATATACAGACATACATTCTCCTTTCATACATCACAGCCAATAAACCAATATAATTACTGTGCCTCCCCACGATGAATCTTTTCCATGAAACTTGCAACACTTTGGTAGCAGAGAGCACCTGTCTGGATAATGTGAAGGGATAAGGGAGTATGTTAAACAAGGGCAGAGGGAATTAGGGAGGGATGCAGGAGGCACAGATCTAATTGAAGCAAAGCATTTTATTAATCTAGAGTGCTCTCTCCAGGCATGCCTAAAATCTAAATAATGATACTGAACTTCAAAGGCCCTATTCTCCATTCCTTGTGCACTCACTACTGTTTAAGTCAATGGAACTTCTAAGTGTATAAAAATGCAGAATCATACTGTGAATAAGTTGTTAGGAATCAATTAGCAATAAAATGCTGCTTGCAAGGAAAAAACCCCAAAATCTCTGTCTGTTTGGTCAATTCTTTCCTATCTATTACTAGCATAAGTATCATGAACATCAAGGTGTGCGATTTTGACCCTCTGGAGAAGGGGTCAACCCATCTAAAAGGCTGGATTGCGTTTGAGACTGTATTTTTTTCCAAATTATTTATTCCACCAGTGTGCTCTGCTGCTCTTGGACAGTTGGCTTACACAGCACATCAAGGATAGTACAAAGTTGTGCAGCTTCTCAGGTGGGCTCAGGGATTTATCTTGTGTGTTCTAAAACTCCTCTGTTGTTTCAGCATCTTTGCATATTGAATTATGTTAATTTCAGTAAGTAAACATTAATTACTTGATGGTTTCACACTACTTTGAAGCAGTAAGGTATTTAGAAAGAGATCATTATTAATTATAAAGTGCACTATTGTTATTTATCTTTATTTTTTAAAAGTCAAAGAGCCATTTATCCTCTCCTCCGTAAAGGAATGCACTTAGAGAGAGCCACAAGGCCCAGTTCTCCATGTGCCTTTTCAAGGGCTGTGCATGTGGATGTCATTTACTGGGACAGGGGACACTGTGGGAAATACTGTTGCACCCAAAGCCCAGTTATTATTTTCAGAACCCCAAATCCAAAGCATTTCTCATTTTTGCCTTCCTCTAGCAATACCATCAAAATGGACAACCTAGCACTTTGCACTCTGAACAGTGGAAAAAAGGTTCTTGTCTACTTTCATGAGTAATTTCATGTATTAGGTGGGATGTAATCGCTGAATATACTACGGGCCACCATACTCTGCATGATGCCATATGGTCTGGAATGTCCCCTTGGTCATTTGGGGTCACCTGTCCTGGCTGTGTCCCCTCCCAGCCTCCCATACACACCCAGCCCCCTTGCCAGCCTGGCAGTATGAACAGCAGAAAAGGCCTTGGCTCTGTGCAAGCCCTGATGAGCAATAACAAAAACATCTCTGTATTATCAACTCTGTCTTCAGCACAAACCCAAACATAACTCCATACCAGCCATTGTGAAGGAAGTTAAATACTCCAGCTAAAATCAGCAGCGTCTTTCTCAATTGCATTTAAATATTAAAATTAGTATGGAAATCCTGGTATTGATTTCAATTTTAAAATTTTTGTGGGAGATTGTTTTATAACCCTTTTCTGTCATTAAAGAAGCTTAGTTAGCCTGCAGATGTTGGCATAATACATTACTAATAATTGACTGCTTTTGATAAGAATAGTATTTCATGGAGAAATGGAAGTTCATCCAAATCAATAGAATTTCTGAGAAAATGTCTCGTTTAATTAAACTGTTCAGGTTTTGCAATCACAGCATACAGGAGGAGAAAGTATTATTTGCTTTGTTTTATAACTAAACCAAATTAAACCAAAATGGCTTTCTATATGAACCAATGTATTTGGTGTCCAGGCAGT
Organism: Hylia prasina; assembly: GCA_013397195.1. Lineage (NCBI taxonomy): Eukaryota > Metazoa > Chordata > Aves > Passeriformes > Sylviidae > Hylia > Hylia prasina. The sequence goes on from VYXD01010574.1 coordinate 790,327, forward strand.
GGGAGCTCCAGGGACCTCTGTGAGGAGTGCCCAGGGCTGCCCCAGGCCAGACACACCTGGATCCAGGTGGCTCCAACCCACCCATGCAGGGCCCTGCAGCCAAAGGGTCTCTGGCACCATGGGGAAGACACGTTTAAGAAAGGGTAAGAAGTGTTGCACAGCAACTGTGTGAGAGAGGAGTGAGAACATGCGAGAGAGGAGTGAGAACATGTGAGCCGGGCCACGCTGCAGACACTCAGGTCAGTGCAGAAGGAGGAGAAGGAGCTGCTGCAGGCACTGGAGCTGACACTCCCCTGCAGCCCTTGGGGAAGACCATGTTGAGGCAGCTCAGCCCCTGCAGCCCCTGGAGGACCACAGGGAAGAGAAGAACCACATTATAGCCAATGGAGGACTCCATGCCAGAGCAGATGTGTCGTGGAGAAAGCTGAAACTGCTGGAGAGCCACACTAGGGCAGGAGAAAAGCAGGAGGAGAAAGGAGTGACATACAGGAGATTCTATGGGCTGATCCCACCCCTCCATTCCCCACCCTCATGCACTGCTCAGCATGAGGAGGAGGTCCAATAGTCAGGAATGAGGAAGGAAGTTTCAACCTGGAAAAAAAGGGGACTGGAAGGGAGGGGGATTGGTTTGCTTTTGTTTCTGAGTAACTGAGTCTATTTTTAATCAGCAATAAATTAAACTTCCTCAAGTAAAATCTGTGTTGGCTGTGATGGTAATAGGTGAATAATCTTGTCTTCATCTCAACCTATGGGACTTTTCATCTTATTTTCTCCCCCATCCTACTGAGGAGAAGAAGTCAGAAAATGGTTGTGTGAGCACCTGGCAGCCAACCAAGGTAAACCCACAATAAAATTCAGTATTCTTGTCTTAAAAAGCATTTGGGTATTTGTACTGATTTCTATGAATCTGTGAATTTTTTTTCTTTAAATGTTGTAATATGAAATAAAATCTATTTTTTTCTCTTTTTCTTTCCCATGCCTCCCCCCCCCGGCCCTGAATGTCTCTTCAGTATTCTCTAAACAGGTTTTTATTCAATTATTCATGTGCCTGCACCTGGGAATTTCACCCTGGTTTCAGACCTTTGTTGCCTTCTTCACATTAGAAGGCAGAGAATCACATCTCCAATCTTCAAATTTCAATGGTCTTCTATATATCATTGAAAGAGTGAAAAAAAAATCTTTTCCCTTTGCTCTCAGTGACAAAAGAACAGCTATTGTTTCTCCAACCTTTCTCTTCTTAATGTAAAAAAAAACCCACTGGAAAGATATTGGAAAGTGCTTCTTTACCAAATGCTCTTCTCTGCAAACTTTTTCTCAGGGGAGACAAGAGAAGTAAAGAAGCTGCTAATGCTAAATTTCTGAAATATTTCTGTAAGCAAAACATCTAAGAATAGTACAGCAGTATTTGTTAGCCAGAAAGGTAATGTGGAACTAAAGCAGTCCCTTGAACTGAATATATTATTTTACTATCACAGCTGATATTTCTGTGGTTGATGCTTTTTTGGTACAACCTGACCAAGAGTTTTCTATGCAGTAATTAATATAATTTGCACATTTAAACAATCCTGTGAAGCTAATGAGTCCATTTCAATGGATGAACACATACTTTGTTCTGTGCTGCAGCTGAAGCTTATTAAATAAAAAAGACACTTCTTTATCTAAAGGTAACTTCAGCACCACTAATGGACACTTATTCATATCATGTGGTAGAAAACTGGGAAGGAGGAAGTGAAAAAATGATAATTACATTTTAAACTACAAAGAATATATAAGGAAGGCCAGCAGGGATGGGATAAAGCTAATGCTACACGTGAAACCAACCAGTTCCTCCAAAACATTTTATCAACATTGATGTACTCCCTGGCTACATGGAGATTACAGTACTGAGAGAAGTTCCTGTGAGGGTAAATTGGAGAAGACTGTATATGCTGGGAAAGAAGCTCCATCAGAGAAAAGGTGCCTGTGCTAGATGAAGTGCATGAGCAGAAACTGGTGTACTGAAAAGTTGTAGCTAAGGTCAGCAGTGGGGTTTTTTAAAAGGTTGTTAGAGTTATCATACAGCAGAATGTCACCAAAATTGAGAGCAAGGCTGCTGAGGTCTGGTGCTGAGGGATAAAGTAATAAAAGATTTTAATTGGAAAATTCTTGTGACATCTTTCAGGGCCAGTAAGAATTTTAAACTTAGTCATTGTTTAGTGATTAGGCTAAAAGATTCACTGATAATTAAAGAAAAAACAACAAAAAACCAAACAATTGCCCCCAACCCATAATGCAGTTCCATTCTTACGAAATTTCTGTTTTTGCTAATGTTTGCTTAATATCTACTAGCATAGTAGATATGTTGTAGAGCAATAACTACTTCAATTATAAGACATAATAGAATGTCACAAATAGATTTTTTAATGATTTTTTATGTTTTTATTTAGATATATAAAGAAATAATACTTCTAGTTATTCTTTGGATGTCAGACTACATTACAACAAGAGGATGACTAATTAAAGTTGGTGGTCTGTTGGTTTTACTGTGCATTTTTCTATTAGTTTTCCTCACTGAGTTATTTTTTCAGATTTTTCACAGATTACCAGTCTGAAACAAACATCTGGTTGAAGAAAGCAAGAAGAAACTAGATATCAAAAATGGGGAAGAATTTAAATACACCCAGTGATACAAGGTATAAAGTGCCTTAGTCCATATTCACAATTCTTTAAATTCATGCAAATCGGCTTCACAGGTTCTTTGAGTATTTGAAGGTGTGCATACTCTGGCTGTTTAGCACTGACCACACTGACACTGAGGTCAGGGCTGAACGTTCATGTGATTGTTGTTTTCATCCTGAAGCAAGAAATTTTTCATACAAAATCATTTTAGATACTCAGTCAAGAAGAGACAGTATACCCTAGTACCATCCTGGGTAAATTGACACATTACACAGGTGTGTACAATTAGTGCTGAACATTGGAGGCCGACACTCTGGAATCGTCTGGGGCTTCTCACCCCATAGCAGAACATTCTAGACATTTGGATACAGAAACATACTCTGGTCCAATGTACTTTCTACTCTTCATTATTTGGAAAAATGAAGGATACATCTTTTTCAGAAAGTGTATTAAAAAATACTATTAGAGAATGATGTCCTATTTTTATCCCTTCTATGTTATGAAGTCATAAAATATTTAATCTAATATTCAGTTTTTGTGGCATATCTCTTGAATTGCTTATGAGTTGCACAAAATTCCTGAGATGAAGAGTGCTCCAAAGAACATTTATTTGCTCCTTATCCCAACATAGGCCCTGAGAGAGAGGAGCTCTGCATTTCCCGATAGCATGTTGAGACAATGTACAGCCAAAGGGGAATTTCAAACCCTGGAGTCTGAGCCATTTCAATGGTTCACTCCGTCAGCTGTTTGAGCAGTTTGCCCAGATTTGTTAGATTTCTTTGCTGCAGAATCTAAATACTGTTACAGATGGAGTATCAGGTTCCTTAACCTTTTCACTGCAAAGAAATAGTTCTTTTTTAGAAAGATAGAATTTTAATAGCTTGATCTTTCCAAAGGCAAACTAGCAAAAAGTTGAGTTTAAGTTATTGGCATTTCTACAACTGGAGGTAATGGTAAGATCAATCATGATAGTTGAACATAAGAATTTATGCAACATGTTTAAGGTTCTACATATAAGCATTGTTCACTGACAAATACTATTACTAAACAGAAACTACACACATGACAGAAAGTACTCTTTAAAGAAGAGGGTTTAAATTTTTTCTTTTGTGATACAAAATATAAAAAATTACCATTAATTTAATAATTTTTCAGCCTGCTTAAATCTTTCCCATTTATTATTAAACCTGCTATGAAAAAGAATTCTAGATGATAGAAACATTTGTTCTGTTTTTATAAAGATTTCTTATTTTAGAACAGCTTTTAATTCTAACTAACATTGAATTAATACAAGTTTTAAAAAAGTTGTCTGCAATATTATGCCTTCTTTGTAAAGTTTTGTCACATCACTGATAAATATTTTACTTTTTTCTTGTACTTTTTACTATTTTATTTCTTTACAAGCCCCAAAAGTTATGGAAGATCATCTGTAGCTGAAATAGATGAGCAGAAGCTTCTCCTTTCCTTTGTCCATCCACATCAACCCACTTCATAAGAGATTATGCCCAGATGATTCCATATGACTGTCATTTATCCCTTTGAGTGTTCAACTACTTAATCTAGTTAATATTATCAATAATTAGGAGTATTTTTTATGTAATGAAGTCTTTTCCACATCCATCGTGATATTTTTTTAATTAACCTATTCATCTCCCATTCTGTTTTGTATCAGCTCTTCATATTTGCTGATTTATTTTCTGATTTTACTCTTCCCACTGCTCATCAAAACGTACCACACTACATTTTCAGTAATAGCAGTGTTTGTCTGCATTTAGGTGTTTCTATTTATCATGTTTCCCGTAATTACTGTTGGAAGATAATACTAATTAAAGTTCTTGTTCTAAACTTGCTAAACTTTCTTATACATTGAGGAGTGTTATTTTATATCTATAAATGTTGTTATGTGACCATACATGGATTTTCAGCAATTCAGTGAATACTGAGAATATATGGACATTATATAAAAGTAAATTACTCAAAAGCTGGATGAAAAGCAAGTATCGTTTTAAGAAACTGCTCACTGATGGAAAATTACTAGAAAAGTTACGTTCTTAGTATAATTTATTTTCAATAGAAATTGTAACATTATGAAACCTGTTTGTTAATAATAATTTAGAAAAGAAGAAACTAACTTTGAAAGAATTGAAACAAAATGAAAAATAGGAAATTTTCTGGGATATCACAGTATTTTTTTTTCAGTAACCTGCTGTCATCACTTTCTTTTTAACTCTCTGTTTTCTTTAGAAACCCATTTACTTTTTTTCCATTCTATAGCTCTCTTTTTGCTTGTTTGCCAAGTTACCTAAATTTAACAGAATCAAAAAATCAGAGTGAACAAAAGAATTACCCTCTTCTGTCTCAGCTTGGACAGTATCTGCAGCTGGTATAAATGTGAAAGTGAAGCTTGTAAAGAGGCACTAGTTTTGTTTCCTGTATAACTAACAAATAAGTTCACCAGCAGAATTAAAATCTTTAAGAGGAAAGTACATTTTAAGCCAGCATCATGCAATCGCAATAGACATTTCTGTACCTTTCTATTATATTTTTGCTAGTATTTAAGCCATAAATCGTGCAGCTGTTGTTATTTAAATGCAAATCCTTCAATAGGAAATTAATATGAAAGCATATAAAATAAGCAAGTGGTCATAACTGCATAAAATTAGCAGAATTCTAACTGAACACTTTTCTCTAAAAATCTTTTTCTTTAAGAGACTTTCAGATTTCCAAGTTCAAAAGAAAAAATAGGCTTTAGGTGTTTGTTTCACATCAGTGAAATTTACTATGGGTAATTAATTAGAGAAACCACACTATTGTCAAGAATGATTCTAATAATCATGATTGTTGTTTGCATAGAAAAATAAAGATATGTGTTTTAAGATATTTTTGTTGTCCTTTCTAGTTATTAACCAAGAGTCAAAAAATATCTGGTAAATTAAAGTAGATTAAATAAGACATGAAATACACGTATTAATGAGGGAGTAGGATTTTTAACTTTCCTTGTTGCAGTGATTTTTGTTACTAATCTACTTTGTCTTCCAGTTGATAAAAACTTGAAAAGTAAAGCAAGGAGTAAAGGCCTTGATAGGAAACTAACTTCAATTGCATTTATTAACCAATTTCAATACTTTCTATTATTTTGTATATAAAGCCATGTTTTCTTGTTACAGCTTCAAAATGATTAATCAGAGAAGAATTTACCAAAATTATCAGGCCATATCTACTCTCAATTAGTTTAAGAATAGCAAAGCATTATTTTATTGTAACTCAGTGCTGACACCAAAAGTAATATGAAATGAAAATACAGGGTTAAATGTATTCAACTATAATGATGTATACTCCAAAATTATGAACAAGTTATGGTGATTTATTTAATTTGTAGTGTATTTGTATTTTAATTTTACCCTTTCCTTTACATTCAAGTTTAACTTTTGTTATCTTCACATTTACCCAGTCTTTAATTTTCAAAATGTCAAACCCAAGAAGTCTTATCTGAATTAGAAATAACACTGGGTTAGTTTTCACACTGAAAATATTTCTATTCACACTACCGTTCAAATTCAGAAAACCATTTGAAGCATTTGTTACTTGTTGACCTTTACAGGTTTCCTGATTGGTTCATAAATAAAACTATTTTTCTAATGGAGATCTACAATTCAAAATGCGATTTGAAAATATTTTTTTTTTTGACCAGTGGCACATCCCACTGGGAAAAAAAAAAATCCTTAGTTATTGTTTCAGTGTCTTCCTCTCTGTACCTGTGTATGTCAGCAGCCTAAATGAATCAAAAGGATGTTTCATGTAGGCATACAGCAACATTTGACCTTGAAATGGACTCTTAGATCCCAACACTGCTGATGACTTGCAGATAGAAAAACAGGCATGGCATGTTGAGGAGGAAAGAGGAAGTGTGAGGCAAAGTGTGGTGAAATGAAGAGAGAATGTTCTTCATAGTTATTTGGACTTTGAAGAAACACTCAAGTGTTTCCTTAAATATGTGATTATACTTAAATTTTAAATTAATATTTAATATATTTTCTTCCCCTTTTTTGTCTATACATTCTACATTGCTTATTTTCTCGTACTCTTCGAGAGTGGGGCAACAGGACTACACTTAAAGAGCTAGAATTTTTAAGTCAGAAAATAACCACCAGATGAATTCTATTTTCCCAAATTTTCATTGACGGCAGTTGATCAGAAGCATAGAAACCCCCAGTTTTCTCCTATTTTTATGAACACTGCTGCCCCCCGCCCCCCCCAAATCCCCAAATACCTCACTTGTATTTCTTACTTGTACTCTGGAAAGGGCTTTTACTTTTCAGGATCTGGCCTTTCCACTATCATTTGCGCATCATATTTAGCTGAGAGTGCAAATATTATCATCCTCTAAGGTTACTTGCATTTGCATATCCAAGTTGTATTTTAAAATGACATTTAGCAGCATTTACTTTTTTGGCTGCCATTTCTTCATCTTGCATAATACATTTTTCTTACATCACAAGATGAGGCCCAGGAAAATGTGCAGTACACCTGTGGGATGACAGCGTGATAGACAGCTGTGAAATAAATGCAACCTTATGGTCAGCAGGTTCAGCTGCAGCTCCTTAAAAAGGCATTTTATAATATGGCAGGCTTAAATGGTAGACTGTTGAGCAACCACAGAAAAAACATTACATCACACAAAACTGTAGTACAAAGGGGAAAATTACAACAGTGTGAGAAGCTGCAGCTGATCTTAGCTGATCCTACTTGCCATATGGTATGTCACTCACTGTAATAACACTTACATTCTCTCCATAAGTGCCCTGAAATATCAAGGAGTGAATAAGTCATTATGCAACTTGCAAAAAGAATTTTTAATCATATATGTTATGAACCTTGTGCTTTCAGGAATTATTATACTCTTACACTAACAGAATACTCTTTAAAAATGTGTATATCTTAGAATATTCCCACAACAAAATAATTTAAAATTTGCCTGTGCAAATAGAAGCAAGGCTTCCTTTGTCAATAGAAAACAAAAGAAGTCCCAAGCCATGAACCCATGAACAAATAGCTGCTATAATTTCTCTCCCTCTCTCCTTTCAAGATACTGTGATTTTTGCACAAATACATTTGCCATATGTTTATGTACATTTTTGAGAGTATTCTGTTCTTAGAGATCCTGATGAGAAACCAGATAACTCAAGTTGTTTGAAGAATGATAATTTAGTCTTTATCTCAGATGTATGGTAAACTGTTCAGCTGTTCATTATTTCTCACAATGCAAAATCTAGAGAGCCCTCAATGCAAGTTTCATACAGCAGTTTTGGAATAAACAAAGGAAGTACTTTGTCATATCACGCCTGTAATTAAATTGTGGAACTCATTGCTGCAAGATGTTTCAGGAGCCAACAGTGTAATTAGAATCTTAAAAGGACTGTGGTCAGCCCCATTTTCTCTATTGAACACAGAAGTCTGGAGCCTTCATCTCAGGTAGTCCCTCGGCTCTTACTGCTGCAAGTGCATGCCAGGAGAAAGGACACTCTAGGCATGCCAGTCCTTCATACTCATGACTGTTGAAGGAAGGATGCTGGACCTGGTGAATCCTTGTCCTGATATGATCTGCTGTTTTATGGTAGCTACTGAATTCAGGTCCAGCATTGTGTTAATTATTTCCTGTGTCTTTCACTGGATACCAGAGAAAGGGAAAATGAGAAAGAAAAAAAAAAAACCACACTTAACTGATTTTGTTGGGGTTTTTTTGGGTGAGGGTCTTCTTTTTTTCTTTTTCTTTTTCTTTTTCTTTTTCTTTTTCTTTTGCTTTTGCTTTTGCTTTTGCTTTTGCTTTTGCTTTTGCTTTTTCTTTTCCTTTTTTCCTTTTCCTTTTCCTTTTCCTTTTCCTTTTCCTTTT
>VYXD01010574.1:798907-854729 GCA_013397195.1 Hylia prasina
CTTTTTCTTTTTTCTTTTTCTTTTTCTTTTTCTTTTTCTTTTTCTTTCCCGGAAAATATATGAAACCAAGTTGAGTGTGAGGCAAACATAAATCATGAGGTTTCTTATTCTTTTAAGAATGGGTGAGTCATTAGACATAAGCAAGTCACTGTCTATTCTAGCAGTCTATAAGGGACAAATTCATTATTATACAGAATAATCATTCTCTAGGTATCAGGGAAGTGGAAGTTGTTTGAAGTTAGAATCTGAGATCTTATGAAGTCATATGGAGTAAAACATATTCAGGACATGTCATCACTTCTGAGGTGGTTCCTATACTATATTTTCATTTCAGCTTTTTGGGAGATTTTGCTTTTTTTTTTTTAAACTTTGCAAGCTAGTGGAGTATATATAACAATAAAAGGTAGATCTCAGTTCAGAAAATGTCAATCCTATGCACATGATTGGGGACATTGGGTTTTTTCCTACTGACTGACACATCAAATTCTTTATGAGACTTCTCTTAGTCAGTAAATATCCTAATTCTTTTCTTCACACTTTTCATGTCCTGACTCACCATGTGGCGAATGGGAACTTCACCCATTTCAACTTCTTCCCACAGCTTTTATGACCCTGAGAATTTTCTCTAATCAGTTTTTAGGATTATATTTTTCTACAAGCTATTTCCTCTGAAATGACAGGTTTTGTCTGCCAACATTTCTGTCATCACTAATAAAGGATAGCATTGGAGAATGCCCATTTCCACAGTTTAGTACAGTATCATTTGTTGCCTCTCTCTGTTCTTCCTCAGTAATACACTGACTGAGCCAGAGCAACTGACCTGATGTTTTGTCATCTGGGATTTCAGACCTGTCTTTTCAGTCACAGTACTTGTAGTATCTGGGGATCAGGGTCAATATCAGTCCTTGGCAGAGTTTTTACATTTCAGGGTACTATCTTGTCTGCCTGATTTACTGATAGTTTCTCAGGAGCTGACAAGAGTGAGCTTCAAGTACGTTTTCTTCAGCTGTAACATTGGAAGAAAATGTTAGTTGGGGCAAGCAGATTATCTAAACAGAGCCTGATGAGTCTGTGTCCCTGCTCATTGATCTTTCTTAATCCACGTTTGCTTAATTCATTCTAATCCATGACCCTTGCTCCCACTTTAGCTTTGCAGTGTCCCACATTCAGCAGCACATCAGGCCTCAGCAGCGTGTCAGTGCATTCTCCAGAAAATTGTCATCCTTGGCCATTGTCAAAGAGAGGCGACCTGGGCAGCAGCCAGGTTAACTGGCGTTTCTTTACAGAAGATTAAAATAATAACAGCTGTAAAAGGATTATACCTTGTTAAGATTAGAGTTCTCTCCCTGTGTAGGGGTGCCAATGCTTTCTTGTGTTTTAAACATTGTCTTTGAAATCATAAAATAAATGGCAATTGCATGGTAAAATATAGCCAATGCATAAGCTATTATATATTAGTATCAGAGACTGTCTTTGTGATAACAATATCATCAGAAGTGAAAAATTCAGGTCATAGGTTGTAACAGAAAAGTTTGTGAAACATACAGAAAGCTGGAAGCTTTGGGGTCACAAAAGCATTATTTTACTGAAAAATTAAAAGACAGGGATGCATAACTTTGTATTTTTTCCTGGATTCCACAAAATAGCATGAAGTAGCTTTTTCATAACAAGGTTTCTCCCATATTAGGATAACACTAAAACTCTGTATTATATAAAAGCTTTTCAGCTGACTTTCAACTTTGGAAATGCAGATAAGTTTCACTCCAGAGTAGAACTGTGCGTCACTATATACAGATGACCTAAACCAAGAAGTTTTGTTGGGACTTTTTGTTTGTTTGTTTGTTTTCATAGACATGCTTTGTATTCTTTAACATCCATTTGGAATACACTCCTTGGAATCTCATTTATAAATTATATACTCTTCTGCCTGCCTTCATTTACACAGTGTATCATATACAAAATGACTGTGTAGCTTTGAGTCTCTCCAGTGTACTTTAAACAGGTATTAACTTATGCATCTTTAAGCACATTGAACTTACTTAGAACGAGACTGGGCCAACATAAATTGTAATGGAGTAGAGCCAGGACAAAGGAACAACAAATACAGATAAAAATATTAGACAAAATGATTCTGAAGAGTTACATGCAACAACTCTGTAAGCCCTGGAGTAGTTCCACAGTAACTTGAACACATAGTACTTCATGTAGCAAATAGAAAATGACATTTGCCAGAATCTGACCTTGACAGAAATATTTGAGTAATATTTGTACTAGGATCAAAAAACTTATTATTTTAGACAGTAAAAGCTTTTCTAGAAAGCTCTGTCTTCTAGTTTGTTTGGTGGGTTTTTTTGGTTTTTTTTGGTTTTTTTTTTTTTTTTTACTTATGCTCTGTGTTTTCATAAATGGAAGGAGAGGCATGTTGGAAATATATGGCATTTAGTTTTTTATCTTTTTTGTCTAGAGTCTTGTTTGGTCTGCACTACATGAGTGTCTGAGCAGTTTACAAATATTAATTTCTTTACTTTTGCAAGTTGTAAGAGAGAAAACACACAACTGAGGCACAAAGAATCTGAAATTAAGATCTTTAAAGGTATTTAAGAATCTAGAAAACAACCTGGGCAGAACTGAGATGTTTCAGTCTAAGAAAATGGCAGGATGGCAGACTCGGAAGTTTTCTCCATTCAGGATAAGTTATTTTTTAAATTAAATATCCTGTTACTACATGTCAGGGAGATTCACTAGACTTCTTGTGCTGGGGAGAAAGGATATGCAACATTTACAAGTAATATTTAGGCTGGCAGAGATAACAGATGTAAATTCTTCTGCACTGTTTCCTATTGGTTAAATCACTTTTCCAAGAAACAATTCCTCTGCTATGCTAACATAGAGGACCTCTAACACTGTCTCTTGGAAAAGGAGGAGTTAGGTGATGAATTTGGGGGTCCTTTACCAATAAACATCTTTTGTATTTTGTGCTCAAGCATATAAACACCATGAGACCAAAAGAGAAGTAAGGGAGAGGAAACTTGGGCATGAACTTGGGAATGCATTCTTATTTCTACTACCTACTACTATTGCTTTATTTCTATTGCCTAGGCACTGTGAGGATAAGCCTGTCTTTTAGCTTTTTTCCTTGGACTGCTTCAGCGTTCAAATCTTTGAGCGCTGATGTAAAATTCATAAAAAACAACAAGATCAGGTTTTATAATTACTCAGGTCTATGCCCTGGCCTTTAAACTGCCCTATCAGATTTCCCCTTGACTCATTTACTTCCCCCATGATTCTCATAATCCTGGCTAAATACTGGCTGTATCTCAGCAGCTGATGTGGTGGGGTCTCTTTATTATTTTGCATTTCCACATGGTCTGTAATCTGAAAGGTATATGCCAGCGGGTGGGATCTCTATTGCTTGGATAGAAGTCATAGGACCCCTTTCTTCCATTTCCTTCTTGGCTCCTGCCTCACCTGCTGACTCTGGTGTGGGATTTTTTTTGTTTGGTTGGGTGGGTTTTGTTCATTTTTCCCCCCTGAAACACCTGTCCTTGCTATGAATTGCAATTGGCATGGTTACCTCTGAGATTTAAAGAGAAGCAAGAGTGAGGGTTGTAGCACATAATTATCTCACTTAGGTACCCGACATCTATAGATGTTTAAACTCAAGGACTTAATTATTAAGACTGGAGTTGCCTTAGGTTTTTCCATAGTTAGTACAGCAAAACAGGCTTCTCCAGAGACAGTGTCTCTCACTGGGAGTGAAGAGGTCTCCAGAGAGATTCTATATTCAACCTCTTAAATCAGGTTTTAAAATTCTAAAAAGAAAAAGATAATTTGAAAGTTTATTAGACATTTGAATCTAGGTGAGCTGAATTCTACTCATATTAAAAATGGACTTGACCTTTTTATATTTATTGTTTATTAATTATCCTACTATTGATCATTATAGGAACGTTTGATTCCAGTGGCTTTCTTATAGTTCCTTAGTGTTATTTAAGTATGAGAGAATTTGTTTCTCCTGCTCAGTTTTGGTCTTAGTGTACTGACTGCCCGTGGTTTAAAATTGTTCCCAAGTTCTCTTCTGACCCAAGCACTTCTTTCCTAAATTAAATCCAAGAATGTTTCACTGGATTGCACACCCAACAAATGTTTTTGTAGACTTTACAGATTAGAGGGGCTTTGTTCCCCCTGCCCTGCCAAGTCTATTATTGTCTACCAATTTGGGTAACTTCTACACTCCCATGTCCTTCATCACTGCCTCGCTTCATCACTGCCATGTGATATATGGCCACATTTTCATGCTATAAAAAAAACATTCAGGAGGGCCAAAATGGATTTCTCTCATTATTTCTGACACATTAATTTAAACTTCTTTCCTCAAATCTCAAATCAATAATTGTATATATACACGCATACACACTGACATAGATCAACAAAAATATAAATATGTATTTGTATGCACATTCCCTCTCTGCCACTTTATTTAAAAATGGACCCTTGTATAAACTATGCTAGGCCCAGAAAGGATCTAAAGCCAAGAACTGCTCATGCAAATACAACTAATCTGCCCTAGAGGAGACTATCTCTGAGGCTTGCTGCCAAGCTTCCCTCCCTGGGGTGGATGCAGTTAGAAGAGCAGATCTAGTCTGACTTACTACTAATTGTACCCTCAACTTTTCTATACTACAATATATTGCATGTCTCCAGGCTGTTATCTTGTTTTTCTTTTACTATTTTGTTGATGGTTTTTTATTTATTTATTTCATGTACCTTTCTCATCATTTTGCTATAAACTCTTTAGGCTAGGGCTTACTTTTACAGGAGACTTGTAGAGCCCCTTTCCATTAAGCAAGACCATCAAAGCAACGCATTAATCCCAACTAAATAATCTGGAAACTGCTTTAATTAGCCAAAAGAAATATATGTATAGTGTATTAGACATAATTTATTTGAGGAAAAAAGTGCTTTAAAAGATATAAAGTCTAGATTTTGGGGGGGGCAGTTTGCGTTATTAATTTTTTTTTTTAACAATCCCAGAAGAAAATTTATGTAATAATTCATTATACATGATCTAATTAATAATAATTTACTTTAAAGTTCTTTATGGTTATGTACATACATTAAACATGAATGCCTGTATGGCTGAGGAAATCCAACTTTATTATAATGGATTTATTTTGAGCATACTGGAACCATAACTTAATTTTTCGCATTCTCAGAGCAAGAACAAATGAAGGCAAACAATGAAATTTGCAACAAAGTTAAAAATATGAGACACATCTTCTGTCTGCATACCCTTTGGAAAATATTAGCTAATTATATTTAACATAGAATGAGAACATAATTCCTGCTGTTTTGACAAGTAACAAATTACATATTATCACCTTGTAAATAATATTATTAAAAACAGTTGTCCTTGTCTGTAGTCTCTTCTTTGTAAGAAAAAATTAATTTGAGGCCCGTCATTCACAAGATGTGCATTAGAATATCAAAGCAGGAGTCTGAAGATACTGAAAACTGAAAGTCCTGTACACCCTCTGCACAGAGGGAGAAATTTGGTGTTGTAATAAGAAGATAAAAGTAAAGGTTTCTGAAATCTATGGTAGCAGCATGATCCCTTGTGATAATCAGATCTTCAGTCATGATTAATTTAACTCAGTTATTCTACTAATAATATTATCTTGATATAATCTAAGCATAATATTGGTTTCCATTGAGGAAGATAAATTGTAAATTATTAAGCATTTTTAATTTTGATTAGTTTACTAATTAAACTGTATTGCTCATATTTTTTATTCTTAAAAAATTCTATGGAGAGAATAATTTTAATTCTTCATGTTTAAACACATCATCTTTCATCCAAAGATCCAAAGGTGCTTTACAGTACAAATACTAATTTGTACTCTATGAATGATCTCACAGCAGTCCAATGAAGTATATTAATAGCTGTTATTTTTTAAGGCGGTTTATCCATGTAAAATGTTCACATCCATCAGCAGGATATATAAAAATAGGAGCATCTACATGTTTGCAGAGTCCTTTTCAAGTCAAGGGACAGCACTTGCTGGTAGCACAAAGATTCGATTCACGCAGTAACCTTACTGAAAGACAATAACTCACATTAAAAGTAGGAAGGCTTTTTTCCATTAACTTCAAAGGGGTCAGGTTTTCATTTAATAATAGATAATGGTAGGAGTGTCAGAGAGATATAGAAAGGGAACAGTCAAAATCATCAGATATTCTATCTACCAATGAGATGCAGAATGCACTCACACAGAAGTTTGATATGTAGGTTTAGTTGTTTCCCTATTGCATTCTTAATGTTTGTTTCCTGTTAAATAAAAGTGTGTGTGTAAGTGTTGCTTCCTTCAAATGTGAAGCCAGACCAAATGCTGGATCAGTTTGGATCCATAAAGCTAAGAAGCAACACATCAGTAAGAACCTACTTTCATGAGGATGATGCAGTAGAGACCTCTGTTGATTGCATGCCATCATTGTAACCACACTTCTGAATTGATAAGCAGTCAAATGATTCATGACAGCAAGTGTGCCTACAGCAAGTTTAAAGAGACTGCTACCATACATGGCATTTACGTTTTTATATTCAGGTACATAAAAAAAGCAGAGCTAAGTTTTACTTTTCTTTAAACAATCTAGAGTTTATTTTTCACTTTTTAATCCACATTTAAACCAAGATAATGGAAACCAGAATGTGGAACTTGTAGCTGAGGGCAAAACTATTTTAAAATGTGCTAAAAATGTTAAAGGTATGGTTAAACCAAATATGATGATCTTTGAAATACTATAATGAGACCTTGTGTTAATCAGATTTATGCACAGAGGCAGAGCATGCCTGCATGCCTATGATTTTATTGGCATTATGGAGACATGGTAGGTGGCTCCTATGACTGTAGTGTTGGGATGGAAGGATACAGGCTCTTTAGGAATGATTGGCAGGTGAGACAGGAAAAGGGTGTTGCCCTCTATGTCAATGTCAGTGGAATGCATGGAGCTCTACCTGGGAATGGATGTGGAACTGACTGAGAGCTTATGGATCAAGATGAAAGGGAGAGGAGGGAGAGGTGATATTATAATGGGGGTCGACTACAGGCCATATGACCAGCAAGACTGAGCAGATGAGCCGCTCTGTAGATAAATAGGAGCGTCACAATTCCTGGTCTGAATGGCGAACTCCAACCAGCCTAATGTCTGTTGTAGAGACAACATAGCCAGGCATAAGTAATCCAGAAAGTTACTGAAATGCATCGATGACAACTTCCTTTTCCAAGTAATAGAGGGGCTATGAGGAGAGGTGCTGTGTGGGACCTCATCTCACCATCAAGAACAGGTTGCTGGGGGAATATGAAGCTCAAGGAAATCCTTGTATGGAGTGATGATGAAATGGTGGAATTTGAGATCCTTAGGGCAGTGAGCAGGGTGAGCAGAAAGCTAACTGCCTGTCAGCCTCATCTCCATGCCTGGTAAGGTGATGGAACAACTCATTCCAGATTCCATCTATAAGCATATAGAGAAAAAGAAGGGTAGAGAAGCAGACGGTGAGGGGGATTGAGAGCTGGCTGAATGGTAGGTCTCAGAGGGCTGTGGTCAGTGACATGGAATCTGGCTGGAGGCCTGTAACTGCCAGTGTTCCCCAGTATTCAATACGGGATCCAGTCTTGTTCCACTTATTCGTCAAAGACTTGGATGAAGGGACAGAGGTCACCCTCAGCGAGTTTGCAGATGATACAGAACTGGGGGGAGTGGCTGACACACAAAAAGGCTTTTCTGCCTTTCAGTGAGACCTGGAAAGGCTGGAGAGAAACCCAGCCAAGTGTTTCAAAGGCAAATTCAGGGTCCTGCACCTGGTTAGTAGCAGCCCCTGGCACCAGTCAGGGCTAGGGGCTGTTCTGTGAAGAAGGCTGGGGGTCCTGGTGGACAACAAGATGTCTGTGAGCCAGCAGTGTGTACAGGTGGCCAAGAGGGCCAAATTTTTCTGGGCTGCATTAGGAAGAGCATTGCCAGCAGGGAGGTGATCCTGTCACACTACTCAGCCCTGGTGAAGCCTCACCTGGAGTGCTGTGTCCAGTTCTCGCTCCCCAGTCCAAGAAAAGGAACTGTGGCAGAGAGCCTGGAGAAAACTGAGAGGTTATCTTATTAATGCATATATAAATGTCTTTCAGACAGACATCCAAAGGACTGAAACAAATTCTTTTCAGTGGTGCCCAGTGATAGGACAAGGGGCAACAGGCACACACTGAAAGTTTCATCTGAATGTAAGGGAAAGGTTTTTTTACTGTGAGAGTGACAGATATTCTCATGGAACATGCTGCCCAGAGCTGTCGATTCTGCTCCTCTGGAGATATTCAAAACCAGCTTGGACACAATCCTGTGCAACCTGCTCTAACAGGGAAGCTGAACTAGATGATCTCCTGAAGTCCTTTTCCATCCCATCCAGTCTGTCTGAATCTCTGTAAGATACATGACTAAAAGAAAAGTATGTATACCTGAAACAAGGTCCTTGGGTACAGGGCTTACCTTAGGGTATTGCTTAAGGCTCTCTCACTGGAATCAGAGATCAGGTGCTTGGCAGCTCAAAGGACTGAGTCAATTATATTAAAAAAAGGCAGTGGAACATTCATAAAGCGCATATAACAGCTGCATGAAATGGCAATATGCTATTATTACAAGGAAAATAAAATGGATCATTATAAATGAAACGCAGAGGATTGTTATCAGCAGAACAATTGTTATGTATTGAGCCATCAGAAACATCCACTTGGAAATCCTTAACAAAATGCTTAACATTTTATAAATAGAATTTCCAGGGAATTTAGAGATCAATACAATTGTCTAGCAACCTTCCACCTGTCTAGAACTGCCTTCCAATAAGAGTAAAAGAGGGAAACAATTTAAGTAGCTTTAAAGTGGAGCTTAATACATTTTTGAATGGATTATGAGAAACAGAAAATGACTGTTAGAGCAGAAGATAGGAGTCAATGGCCTGCGAGGCCTTTCAGTATCATATCCTGTGCTCCAGAAGCCTTTTTTGCTTCCTTTTCTCCAGTAAGCATAGATTCATCACAGAAGACACATTTTAACAAAACAACTTGTTGTTAAGAAGTTGTTCTAGCTAATAGTGGTGTTTCATGAACATTTACTCTTCAAGCAAGTCTAATATTAACCCTGTTGCAGTGGAATAGGAATCCATACTTCATGAGTCACTGTTTGTATTCAACAGCAGAAGTGTCTAAGATCAATAGGCTAACAGGCAGCAGGGCTTTACAGTGAATTAGGAGCAGTGTGAAAGCAGCAGTTGCTCTTCAATGTGCCTGTGCCAACTGAGATCAGATGAAATTTGAACATTTCTTTTCTTTGGTCACAACTAGAATTTACATATACACTCTCAGTAGGAAGGACTATTAAAAAACAAATAATTTCTGGGGTTAAATCTGTTTTTATTCATCCGCATTACATGCACCTCCAAAGAATATCTACACACAGAAAGAGGAGAAGAAGCCCTCAAGGTCAAGTGGGGATCCAAGGGAATTCTTCCTATTCTAGCTGAAGAACAGGGAAAAAACAATAAATGCAAATTCTTCTTGGCTGATGTGCTGCAAGTTTCTCATTATGGTAATTAGTGACGCATGAACACTGTTGGACTTTGCTGCTTGTTATATCTCTTAATGCTCACTATTTACTGTAGTGCCCAGGGGCCCTAATAGGAACACTGAGCTGATGCAGCACAGCTGGGAGGCTGATAGTGCTGCACAAGGGGGAAATGCTGCTGCTGGTCTTGTAAAGGGACCCAGGCATCTCTTGTTGCCTCCACCTCCTGTAGGGGCTCCAGCTACTGAAATGGAGTGAGGGAGTAAAACTATCACCCCTGTTGGGCTCAAGAGCTATGTGCACATAGTGCTGCACCTGGGGACTTTGATCTGTCAGTGGCATTGGGGTCCTCTCCTTGCACTATTTGTAATAAATAACCACTCATTCTTGGAAAAGACCTTATAAAGGATGTGAGGAATAATGTGCATTTTTTTTCTTATCTATTTATCCTATGTTATTCTTTCTGTCTATTCTAAACATTTCTGTTGTCATTCAGAAGCAGGTCACACACTTGTAAATGTGGCCCGTGTTATATCGCCAGGGACAGAGAGACTTTGGACAATCTGCTGTGTAAAGGCTGATTGCACAATTTTAAGCTGTCTGAGGGCTGCTTTAACTTATCTTACTGATTTTTCTGAAACTTGGGGACAGAGGACACTATACTAAAACTAATTCATTCTATTTATCTTATTTTTCTCTCTGCCACTTCTGACCAGCCACCAAACCCCCTGTTTGGGTTGACCTGCTGGAAAGCAGTTCTGTGGAGGACTGGGGGTCCTGGCAGACAACAAGACATCTGTGAGCCAGCAGTGTGTCTGTTGTTGTTTTTTAGCTATTAAAAGTGTTTTACCATATTCACCAAAATACTTTTCTGAAACAATTGATGTATACATCACATAGGTTAGAGAAACTATGCATCAAATGCTTGGTTGAAGATTAGAAAACTGTTTTATCTCAGCCTTAGTTAATTGAGACTTCACTTCTAAGCTTATGCTTGGTACTCTAATACAAGTGTTAGAAGTTAATCTTTTAAGTCTAACTATTCACCTAGTCTTTCCTTATGTCAGGGAGACAGAAGGCATCATCAAAGATGTATCTCATTCTGTAACAGACGTATAAGATGTTTCAGATAAACTATGCCTATGAGGTTCTCTTTTGTTCTTGTAGGTCTAGGCTCAATAGGTTACTACATCTAATGTTAAAATGTGTAGGTTAGACAAAATGGATTGAACAGTATAAAGCAGTAAAATGTGATTTACATGCTTCACCCAATAAGGGTGAAATAAAATGCTGGGATCTAAAGGAAAGATTTGCCTAGATGCTATCAACCACAAGCAGATGGTTGGCATTTTAATGTAAATGTAATATAAAGAAATAGTAGCCAAAAATATTGCTGTGTATCATGTGCAAATTTTTCAGCAGATAGACATAATGAGTCAGTAATAGGAAATTATGTATCTGATAAAATGGTCAGCTTAATATGTGAAATAGAGCAGAATGAGAATTTTTGTGCATTATGTGCCCCTGAAATCATGAAATAATTGTTATCATGGTGTTGGTTGCACAGCTACTGTCTCTGCTATTTTAAACTATGAAAAAACCCTAAAACAAAGCAACCAACCAACCAAAATAACCCAAAAAACCAAAACTAGCCACCCACAAAAAAGCCTACAAACCCAAACACACCAAATAAACAAATCCCTGTTATTACATAGTTAACACTTTATGCATTTTCATTTTTATTTAAAATGTACTCATTTTATCATCACATGCCTTTATGCAGGATCAATTCGGAACAAATCATTCAAATCCAGAAAATTCTCTTTGAAATGTGCATGCCATGTGGTAAACTTACCTGAACATATTTAATGAAGAAAAATGTCCAATTTTGAATGTGCACTATGAAGTTGGCAGCTTTTTCTATGTTATATAATAACTTAAAAATACACCTTAACACTTCTGTCTGATTAGTATGAATGATTCAATGAAAACACCTTAACTGCATAGAAACTGGAGATGATATAAGCTAACCCAGCTGTCATACAATTTATAAATACAGAAGCAACTACCCACATCTGTTCTCCTATTTTCTTTTTTCAATTTAAGAGGGAAATTGACCTTACAATCTTCAACGTGACTTCAGGTCATTGTTATTAGTGATGAGAAAATGCTGTGCTCTTCTTTTGACTGAGTCTGGCAAACCTCCCAGATATTTTACAATCACAGAATAAAAGCTCTGAGATGCTGCAAAACATTTTATTTTTCTCAGGTTTAGGCACTTGTAGGAGCCTGTACAGCTGGCAAATAAAAATCTTTTTGCAGGAAGTCTGTGTGCTTTTTTTCTTTTAAAATGATGCTTGTCCTTTGAAACCTTGAATTCTAAAACACTCGTCTGGAATAAATAAATTACTAAGTGTCCCTTTTAGGCAAAGCAGTTAGTGATTTCCATTTAGGGATCATGGGTAAAGGAACAGTATTATTATTTTTTAAGTTTCAGGAATAAAAAAATATTTGTGTGTAAAACTAGAGTTGATTTGAGGCTCATTCTCAAGAAAGCACAGATCCAAAACCAAAGAAGTATGGAGATTTCTATTCTCCCAGCATGAAGGAAAGAGAAAATTCAGCTTTTTGCAGTATAATTCCCATTAACTACAGTATTATTCATACATAATCCTGTTTAAATTTTTTGATGTTTAAGTTAAAAAAATCAGCAGTTTAAGTACCTCAATAAAAGAATTTTGTCATAATTCAGCAGCGTCCAACAGATCTCCATAGGAACTTGTTTGACTTCTTATCTTCTATCTGCAGGAATTTGGAATTCATGAATAAGTTTTGATGTTCAACTCAATAACTAGCTGACTATAAGAACTGAAATAAAAACTGATGAATGTGTTTATATTCAGATGGGATACAAGGATGCTGCTCCTGGGGGCTATGTTCTCAACTCTACTTTTTTTTAAGTTTTCTGTTTCACATGGTATTAACAGAGAAAGATATTTCTCCTGTATTGGCTGGTTAATATAGGACACACACATGATTTTTGAACTGGGACTGGGATTGAAGTTTCCAGTTTTTCTGAACACTTAGGCAAGTGAATCATGCTTAGAAATTTTCTGGAGTAAAATGAATATTTAACAATCCTTAAAGGAGACAACCATTGCAAAAAAAACCGTACTCTTTATCTTTCCATTAAAACAGATTGTTGTTCAGTGAGAAATTTGATAAATTTGGGCAGAAATACTAAAATAAATTTTCATTCAGTGATAATTATCAGAAATTTGATAATACAAAACCACAGCCTGCTTGCTTTTATTTTTTTTTCTTTGTTAAACAAGTATGTAATCTAAACTGGTTATATTACAAAGTCTTGACAACTTCTTTAGAAAACAACATAAGCTACTTCAGATGTCACAGCATTCCTGCATTTGTCCCTCAAGGAAAAGGGGGGAGAATAAGACATACTGTAGGTATTGAGGAAAGCAGATTCATTTGCCATAGGCAAAATTTTATGGCTCTTTAGCCAACCCCCTTGGAGAAAAGCTAGATAAACAGATAGGCTTTGTGGCACAATTTGAAGACTTAACAGATTCAGTGGTGTTGAACTGTAGTGGTAGCAAGACTTAGAATTCTTTGTTAAAAAAATATGGAAAGGGTCATCACAATTAGTTATCTCCTATTATAAAATAGATTTGTCAGGTATCTAAAATATGAAGGTAATACAAGGAAGCAGAAAAGTCCATGGCATCATCCAGGAACTTAATCATATAAGCTTAGGCAGAAGTGGGAGAAAGAATATTTATTATCCAGTTATTTAGCAGGGAAGTTTTATTATAATCATGAAATGTAGTAGTAATGTAGCAATATAGACAACCCCTTAAAATTTAAAAGATTTTAAAACTCTAGAAAAGGGGTTTGTTTTGTAAAGTGAATGGATGACTGAATATGCACTAGACAGTACCTTTATTACTTTTCTCACCATTAGCTGTTATTCGATAACCCTGCTATTAATAAGTAAAGACAAAGCCTGACTTAAGCTTTACTTGGGTTTAACTGCCATAGCAATTCTTCTAATTGACTGTCTGCAGCTAATTTGTTTTATTTTTGCTGCCTGTGTATAGTGAAGCCATTGTTTTCTACAGATAGCAGAAACAAGCAATTCTACAGAGACTTTACTATTTGTGGTACTAAGGTAGTCTCATAAGGTAGAGAAATACAGTCCTGGTACAACAGCAGAGGGCTTAAGCAGTGGGGACACAGGATTTGTCATAGGGATGAGATGGCGGGGGATGGATCACAGGATAGCATTTCAGATCCCATGGTTATAATTAATTCATGGTCAATTACAGAAATGTAGATTGGTGGAAAACTGGTTTAAGGAATAAAAAAATATAAAGAAGTAATATCTACCTATATATTAAAAGTACCATGTAAGTAAATTTGGAAGTAAAGTGGAGATGCAGTCCAGCAAAAAACACACAGAGGTGTAAAAACAATTTAGCAAATACAAAAATGGCCCTAAGTGAACCATAAAGTGAAGAAGAAGAAACCATAGAAGAAACCATAAAAATCATATGCTTTGGCTGAAGGACCCCAGATGCTGACAGTTTACCATAAAAATGCCCACACACATACTCCAAGAAATTAAATGTGAAGTGTGAAGTGTGAATTAGAAGGAGGCGAAGAAGCACATTAGAAAAGTCAGAACCAGACCTGTTCCGTATGGTCTTCTTTGTTCTACTACTGTTTTGGATAACAAGTTTGAATATTGAGTCAGAAATATTTCTAAAATGCTTTAGTGGCATGCTAATTTTTCCTTTAAACATTCTTGTACTGGGGAGCAGTGGGAAAAAACCCAAGCTAACATAAAAAGTGTGATGATATCACTTAACATTTTTCACAGAGTCATAGATATGTAAGTTTCAATTCTTTAGCCACAGAGAGATGGTTGCTTGGGCAACACAATGGATTTGAAATTTAGATTCCTTGATTCTGCAACAAATACTCTGTGTAATCCAAGATTAGTCACAAATATTTCATTGTCCATCTGTTAAAATCATTTCATTCCACCTTTGGTATTTTTTTTTCTTCAGATCTATGACAGTGGTTTGTTTGTTTGTTTGGGCTTTTGTGTGTTTTTTTGTTTGTTTCTTTGTTTGGTTTTGTTTGTTTGTTTGTTTTTCTTTAGTTTTGTTTTATTTTCTGTGAGCTTAGGTTTTGGGGTTTTTTTCTTTGGTATGAGACTGATCAGGAAGATGGTTTACTGTTGATTAGCTTTAGAAAGTGCATAGAAGAAGAGCAGATGTCTGTTTGATTTATCATCAGATGTTCCATCAATACCTCTGAACATCCTATTCAGCAACCATTCTCAAATATTTTTGCTAATGAATAATGTTTTTGAAAGTCAAGATTTGGAGGAAACACCTTTATTTTTCTTACATCTTTCCTGACTAGGATCTGTTTTGCCTTAAATGCAGACATGAGTTTGCTATTTCAATAATGATGGTGACAGTATATTAAAATATAATAAAATTTGCAACTCAGGTATTTATTACTGAGCTATACTAGGACAAAAAAGCAGGTTCTTAAATTAGGAAAGATAATGTTTCTTATTTTAACAAAATCTTCTAAGACATTCAAAACAAAATAAAAAGAATATTTTTATAATACAGGTCTTCAATGGGATTTTTATAGTATTTGAGATAATTAATGTCCACCTTTTGTTAGCAAGGGGAAAATCAAATGCAATATGTTCAAAGGAACTAGAATGAAGGATCCATCATTAAGTGAATGAGACACTTTGATTATCCGTGGGTCATTAGTTCAATATGCTTTAATGGCTCCTAAAGAGCTGTTGCGCATTCTGAGAGTACTTACTGACTGACTTATCTTATAAATGCATCAATACAGAAGAAAAAAATATCAATACCAGAAAATCATCTTGGTAGGCCTATAGCTGATACAGAATATTTATATCCACTTTTCAGTTATTATAGTCATAAAATACCTGTGTTTTATTCATGGCACCAGCTGTTAGTGACATATAGTGACATGACACAATCATTGTTTGAAATTGTTACTCTTTCTACATTTTTTAAAATTTATACCATATAAAATCCAAGTTGTCAACTTGCAGAAATTAAATTGGCTCTTTTAATGTGCAGGTTAGGTGCATTTTAAATGGCCATGTGTAGGAAAATAGCCCAGAAAATCCTGCTCACTAACTTGGGCACATTTAGGGGTCTTTGCTTTTCAATGTTTTAGAGGCTTCCATCCATATTTGGGGGCAAATTACTTAAGACACCAGTATTGATATTATTGGTAATACAAGACAATTTTTTCCTTCAATCTTGTGTTGCTTCACATGAAGGTGGAATATATTTCAGTCTGGAGCTTCGGTCTATTTTATTAGCTTTTTCTTTTTCATCTATTCTGACTGACCCCCAGATCCTTCTTCTACAGTTATTGCACTGGTACATATATATAGTACATACAAACTCACTAAAAAAAATCATGGTTTTTGCTTTCCAGTTCCTTTTATGTCCATTCCTGCCCTAAAAATTATTAAAAAGGATATCTCATAAATGAGAACACCTTAGTTGAGGCAAACACACATAGCTACATGCCTTCATGAAATATAAAAGATAGCATTAGCATATTTCTTAGATAAAATAAGGCAGCAATTGCACATTGAAGTGGTGAAAATTTTTTCATGGGATCATATGATTGAATTTGGAAGGGGGCACAAGAAGCCATTTATTTCAACCTCGTGCTTGGAACAGGATGAGCTCTGAGACCAGATGAGGTTACTCAAAACTTTGTGTAGCTGAGCCTCGAAGATCTCCAGGAATGGACACATGACTTCTTTGGGCAACCTGTTTCCCCACTTGACTGTCTCCATCATGAAAAAGCTTTTCCTGACATGCAGCCTGAACCTCTCTTGTTCCAAATTACACTTATTCTCTCTTGTCCTCCTCTCCTGCACAGCTGTGAAACGCCTGGCTCCATCCTCTTCATAAGAAAGGGAGGACGGCTGTTGGTTCTTCCCAGAGCTACCACTTCTCCAGCAGGAACAAGCATAGTTCTCTCAGCCTGTATTATTTTGATACTATTAACTATATTTTTTAAATTTGTAAATACGTTCAGTAAACCTTACTTTTAAAATCATTGGATTAGCATGCAACAGCCTTAGGCTTAGATTCAACAAATGATTTATGAGCTTACCTGCTGTGAAAGCTATTACCATCTAATGTTAGCAGTTAGAAGTTGAAAGCATAAATATTTTGTTGGATCTGGGCCACGGCATTTTCCTTGCTTGTTCTCTCTTTGCCCTTAGTCATACATCTACCCCAATTACAGTTAATTTTATATTATACGCTATTAATACAATCTTTTTTCCCATATGTCCTTTTTATTCATACCAAGTAATGCACTGCCTCCTGAAAGCATGTGTAGCCTCAATCAGTAGTACATGATTTGGCCTCACCATAGTAGGCACCCAAAGGATATCTATAAATTCCTTGTTATGTCTTTTCTCTCGAAGTTCTGCAAACTTCTTCCTGTTCTTCTTCAGCAATTTATCAGCTCCTTGTTGCTGTCTCAAAGGAGGTATAATTTCAATACTTTTTAATCTTTTTTAATACTTTTATTAGCGCTTCTCCAAGTCTCTTGTCTCTGACCCCTTAAAATATTTCTCTCAAATCTATCAGTCACAGAGCCATTATTCCTTTGAGTTTCAACCTGTCTAGCTATCAGTAGATCTAGTCAGTTTCTCAATCCTGGATCTTCTTATATGGATTTCTCTTGGACAGCTTATCTGAAATCAGCAGGAATAAATGGCCTACATCAAGTCATCTTCTATGGTTGTCCAGTGTCATGCTTTTCAAGAAGTATGCTTTATGTCCTTCCTGTTTCCTGTTGGAGAAAGAGAACGTAGTAACTCCACTTATTAGCCCAACAACAAAAAGGATTTGTCTGCAACAGCAGTGTGCAATTGTGAATAGAACCCTACCTTCTCTTTCCCCACAGCTGACACAGAGGTGGTACTAGCTGGAAGAGGCAAGATAGAAATGTGGTTGATTTAGCATGCAATGTAACTATCCTGGATTATTATGGTAAAGAAAGGGTGGAGGAAGGAGGGGAAAAAAGTTATGACTTTGTTTTAAGCATGGAGGTTTTTGTAATTGGACAATGTACTTTTAATGTCTGAATGTGAAAACACATTTAGTACCAGTAGCGCATCCTCCTTTGTAGATATTAAAGCTAACTTCCTTTTTCTCCCTGCATGTTAGCACAGTCCAGAATCTGAACCTTCTCTTCCACTTTTTGCTTACTTTTAAATCCTCTGTTCTTACTTGGAGAGGGAATTGTCTACCCTATTCTAGGTATCAGCTGAATTGATGAAGTAGTCCATCTCTGTCCTACTACTCTGTACTAGTTGCTGATTACCACACTGAAGTTAGACATGTGCCTTGGGATAGCTAGCTTTTTTCTCTTTCCCAAGAAAATATGTAACAGTTGCCTTCTGGGGAAGGAAGGATTGTGAGTTTTTCACTTCCCTTACTTTATGACAGAGTTTCTCTGCACACAAAGAATGACCAGATCCATGAAGTAATTACATGCCCTCTTGCCCAGATATTGCCAACTGAGAAAGGACCAGAGATGGGAAGGATTCCCACTATCCCTAACTGGAAGACATATTTTGCACTAGCAAAGTTATAATGTCACTTAAATTCTCCTTAGAAAAATGTGGAGACAAGGCACAGTAATAAGGTACTATCCATGGAAAAGAACATAGATTCAATTCACAAGCTAGATTTCCAACTTTTTCACTCGTTTTTCCCAGAACATTTTTTATTTAATTTCAAACCGCTTTATTAAAAGTGCATTCTTTTGTCACTCTGGTCTGTATTTTTGTGCAGGCTTGGTATGGTACAGTTGATACCAGCCCAGTGTGAACTGCTGTTGGGTCTACTAAAGACACAAAGCATAGTGTGATGATGTTTGTTTCTGCTGAGATTTAATGGCTATTTGACTTGGCAGCTGCTTTCTAAGACATGGTTCTCACAGGGGATCTCTCCATTCCAGCAGCCGCCGTATAGGCTTCCTCTCTGGTACTGAGTGTCAAACATCTGCTCTCCTCTTATCTTTCCCTTCCAGTTTCCCCTGTCTCTGGCATAGGTTTCTGCTGGGCGGAAATCTCCTATTTACCCCTTCAGGATTGTTACAGCAGCTTTTCCTTTCTCTGGCCCACTATTTGTCGATATTTCAGAAAACACGGGGAACTACTGTGGCACGCACTTTGTGTCTTTGCCGCTATTGCATTCCTGCTTATTGCATTCCCCTTCATAACGATCCTTCAAGTGCCACGAGTGATCCTGACAGTGCTACAGGCACCATCACCTGCTGAGGGGATGAGTCAGCTCCACCATTCTAATAGTACTTATTTTCACACCCATTTGGCATTTTCACTTATTCACTTATTTTCACACCCATTTGGCATTTTCACTCCAGTTCACTTACCCATTTCCTAACACACTGCATTGCTCTACTCTAATTTTGCCTTCCTTCTCTATATAGCTTACTAAAATGGAGCCTAGGACAATAGGTTGTGTGTTCAGTTTTTAATTTTTGCTAGTTCAACAGGGAGTTTAATACAAGGGGATTGCCAACTTAAACTTCTGTCTTTTCTCTAAGGGTCTGTCTGCAGGATCCAATTAAATTTTTGCATTACTTGGTCCCTACCTTGATATTGATAATTTTCTCTCAACATCTCTACCCCTCTTTTGTGAAAGTATTTCATTCAGTGTACCTTAACTTTTGTGAGCAAACCTCTAAATGGAAATATGTCTGTGTATTTTATGGAGAGAAAAATGGGTTCAGCTGTATGTAGAGGTTTTAGTTTCATGTTTCTTCAGGAATTATTACAATTGCTTTCATAGCCCACACAATCTTCAGCCAATTAAGCCATCAAAAAAGCCTGTAAAGAAATAAAATACTGCATTTGCTTGCAATTTATGACCGTATTTGAGGGCTTGTATAAATATATGAGAATCCATTGCATTCTATCAGCAGAAAGAACTCTCTCCTCTACTGGTTATGTTTAGGCCTGGAATTTGGATCAATGGCTGTTGTCCAGTAAACCAATATCTGTGAAGGCTTTTATCCTTTGATAGGCTCAGGCATCTAAGCTTTCAGTGAAGTATAACAAGCTTTCAGATCTTGAGTTCTCACAAATAAAAAACTGTATTCTGAAAAAAAAAATCTGAGTAGGAGTTTAAGATACTTAAATGATGCTATGCATGCATCCAGTCATACAGTTAGACACAGACACTGGAGGTAATGGTGAAATGCTGAGCAGATGGGAGAAGAGGACATATGTGCCTAAGTGGGTTGTGTAGAAGGGGTTTAAGAAGTATGTCATGGGCCAAGAGTTGATGTGGGAATAGCGCGACATCATGCTGGCTTATTGTTTCTTAATGTCAAATTATAGTCTTGACTGATGGATACAGCAACACCTTCCAGTGTTTGGCATTTATTTTGCTGACATTTTAGTGTGTACATACAGACAACCTGAGATCTAGTGTGGAATCTAAACATTTGATGAGAAATGTCATAAATCTTCAGAAGAGTTCAGGAAAGGACCTAAGATATTCTGAAGGAATCCATTGTAGCTGATTCATTCTGAGATATAACCTATTAGCTCTGTAGAAGAAAAACTCTTTTCTGTATTGGGTTATCCTCCTGAAGAAACAAAGAGGTGCCAGGACTCTCAAGTGAGTGGTCACTGTTGATCTCTGGCTTTCATGGGAAAGAGTTGGTGTCAATAAAATTCTGAGGTATCAAGTAGATAATTTACAATCTAGGAAAAGAATGCAATGGAGCTATTCTTCTGTGAACTAACCAGAGCCGGGGTAAAAACAATATTTAGGTAATTACTGCTTTAATTTTATGTCAAAAATTATACTCAGTATTTTGTATGTTAAATTCATATGCATTTTTCTTGGATCAGCCCAAAGATCAGTTTACAGAGAGTACTATTTGTTGTAGAAGTGTTTAAATGAAGACATAATGAATGATCACCATGATTACAAAAGGAAAACACTTCCCAGATATTTTGGCTTCCTCCTTGATTGTGGAGGAAGATCAGTATTAGAATAAATGCCTATGTGATATTAATCATCAGGAAAAGAATACACACAAGGACTGAATTCATCCATTTGCATGCAAGAATTTGCATGCAGTTTTGAAAAAATTTTTTGATCTATTCTCTTCTGAAGATGGCATAGCAAAAGGGTGGGTTCACTAACAGTTCATACTTTCTGGAAATGATCTACAGAATCTTGCACAATGCTTGTCCAGCGACAAGGACTAATTTTGGACTTAACTGGAGAGCTCTGTAGTGTTTTTACAGGCCCACACATGGAATTTTTCTCTTTTATCAGAAGAAGACACAGACATGATACTTACAACAAAGTCTGTGGGAGAAAGAATCTCAGCAAAGAACCAGACAACAGGGAAATGCCTGTCTCTACTTTTTCTGGCCAGATTGTCTGTAAAATTCACATAGACACAGCATATAGTTAAGGCAAGGGACGCACATGTACTCCAGAAGTTGGTTTGTCTATTGGCGTTGCCTCTGTGGCAGTCTCATCCTGACCGTGTGCCAAACAGCTCCTGGCAGATGCTCAGCTCAGTGAGCCTACACTGCTTAGCAGCTACAGTTCAGGAAATCCTTGTAAGAGGCAGAGTCAGGCTGTGAAGCTATTGGTTCAGAAAGGATCTAGGTTCAGAGGTAGATGATGATTCCATTAAGAAAAAAAGCTACAGCTACAGGTTCAAGCAAGCAAAGCCAGTCTTGTGCAAACCATGCTGATCTTTGGCACGAGAGACAACTAATTAGTCCCAAATGATGATATGGCAATCAAAAATATGATCCCAAAGGGAATTATAAAGGTCTTTCAGGGGGAGAATCAAGTTCTCTAAAAATGCTCAGATGCTCCTCAACCTTAGTTACACTGTAGGAATAGTGCGTGTTACAAATAGGATTTTGAAAAGTGACACAAAGTCGTATTATATGGAGCTTTTGGCTCCAGTTCCTGCACGTGTAACACATAGGTTATAATAAATTGTTAGTATATGGCACAGGAAAACTGTCCTGGTTCTGGCCAGGACAGGGTTAATTTTTGCAGCAGTCAGGAGGGGACATGGCCAGGACCCTGCAGGTTATCCTACACCACCTCCTGTCATTTCTGGGAATGGGGGGAAGGCTCTCTTCAGGGCTGGAACATTGTTGGGCTCCACGGTGAGTGTTTGCATGTGAATTGCTTGCCTCTCCTGTGCACTTTCGTTGCAATATTGTTGATGTTAGTGTTCATTTTCTTACCTCACTGCTGTTTATAGTAAATTGTTCTTACATCAACAGGTGAACTTCTTTTTTGACTCCTATTCTCCTCTTTAGCCCACTGCAGGGGGAAGGGGAGGAGCAGAGGGAAGTGAGAAAGTAGCACATGGTTTGGGGTGCTTAGAGTGGGAACACTAAATAGAAGAATGCCATTCCTAAACCATCACAATATTTTTACACACAGTTCAGGATTATTTTAAAAGTAAAAAACTGATTTTTAGCAATGATGTCAGGCTGTTCTGCAGGATGTCAATTGCTGTTTTTGGAAACTTCCACTGATAGAAATTCCACAACACTCCCAGATAAATATTCACCCTCTCTATAGACAAAAAAGTTGTGCCTAAACTATAGCTTTCTAAAATTTAGGAGCACAATTTCTTGTCTTTGCTACACAGACAAGGAATTTAGCCTTCATTTTCAACCTTTCCTATATTTCAGGACTGAATTCTTTTTGTATAACAAGTTTCCTAGATTCTTCTTTTCTTATATATTTACTCAGTCCTGATAAGATAGACAAATGGTGTGGAATCAGGTGTCAGGGTGGAATTCTTCTCAACTGCATAAACCTAAATGTGTCGTCACATCTCTCTCTCACACACACACACACAGAGCTGAAATGCTGTATTTATAGGCAATACAAAGTCATGTGAACCCATGAGAGGAAAAGTAAGGTCTGATTTAGCTGCCCACATGTCAGTACCTAATGTCATCTGAAATACCCCATGTATCTGAGAGATCCAGATGGGACTGCCAGGTATGACACAGCACCAGTGGGAAACCTGGGCTCTCCTGAAGTGGGATCTGCATGTATTGAATCCAACCCAGTGTAACCTGGAGAGCTGTTCATTTGACAGTGTGTATATGTCAAATTTCAGGTGAGCTGGGCAGCCCTCTGGGCTCTACTGGCTGCAATTATTTAAGATTTTGTCTCTTGCCCACACATACAGATGCCAAGGGCCATTTGAGATGCTGTAGCACACCTGAGCCATGCAGGTGTGACCTCAGGATATGACACAAGGCCAATGGTGACATGTTTTTCTGGAAGGCAGGCACAATACTGTGGGGTATATCCAACTGTACTAGGCACCCACCACAAATAGCTAAGCCAGACAGGTACTTTGGTATTTTTTAGCTGCACTGATTTCAGTGTTGTACATGTGATAATTTACATCTACTTTAAAGTGTTATTTTGTTCTTGTCCCATTTTGAATTGCACTTTATTTACTTTTTACTATTTTCTCTTCGTGGAAATCATTTTGAATTCCAATTCTGTGCTTCAATGTACTTTGATATGTTCTGAGTTTGGTATAATTTGTAAATTTAATAAACATTGCCTCTATTTCACTGTCCATATAATTAATGAAAATATTAAATTATTCCAGTTTCAGAACAGACATCTGTGGAACACCACTTGACACAACCTTCTGTTTTGACTCCACTGCACCACAATACCTATTTTTTCAGTGTGAATCACTAGTTAATTGTACATCTAACTCACAATACTTTGATGTAGATGAATTTTCACTCATTTGTAGTGAGAATATGATATGTGGCAGTGTCACGTACACTATTCACATTATAGTACATGATGACAAAACTTTTTTCTCCCTTACTACAGATTTAAGTTTTTTTAAATTGCATAATTAGTTCTTAAATCTGTTTTGGCTGTTGCTTAGCCTCTTGGACTCTTCTGTGTCCTTACAAACAGATAGTCAGCCCAAGGAATTTTCTGAGTTTGAAAATAAAATGAGAGCCCTATAGCATTCTGGATATTCATTTTTCTAGGTAATCTTTGTTTTTGTCCTGTTAATATTCTGGAAACATGACTGTCCTGCAATAATATTTTTTTTATTGCTTCACCAAGCTGAAATCTCTCAGGGTAAATTTCACTAGGTCTAGATGAATAATTTACAAACTAGGAGGATATGACTTTTTTTCTCAAATATTTGAACTTCATTTAAGTGGGGTTTTTTTGTTTGTTTGGTTTTTTTTTTTTTTGGTGGTTTTTTGTTTTTGTCTTTTTTTTTTTCCATAAGGAGCTTTTAAAAGGCTTCATTTTGTTTGTTTTTCCCAGTGTAAATACTATCATTGCACAAATAACAAGCAAAGATTGACTCTAAAGTAAGTCTGAAAGGATGGCTTATGATTTATCCTTAATTATTTATTGACAGATGTTTATAAACTTAACAGTATTAATATTGTTAATGGAGGAACAATGTTTCATTTTACACATAAAAAGGGTCCTTATATACTACAAGCGAGGTATGGGAGGAAATAACCAACCTGCGAAAAGTATTTTCTGTTGCAACATTCTGAAATAACAAGCTTGTAAGCTGTGAGAAGCATTGCATACATAACACTGAACTATGTTAAGACTGGGACAGGCTTCCTTTAGTTTTTGTGGAACAAAGAAAGAAAGCACAAGAAGAAACTAAGACAGAAATACCAAGCTGTAATAAAATGGTTTTATCAAAACAGAGCTGTCTGGTGCATACCAGATTCTCCTAAAGATGAAATACAAATAAACAAACAACTGCAGATAACACTACATCATCTAAGCAGACTGGAAAACAAACTGTTGTATGGCCTGGACAGTCTGTTATATAGACTCAAGACAGATCATAAACAAACTTCTGCAATTTGAAAGGAAAACTGAGCCATGATTTTATATCTGCTTTAGAATTTCAATATGCAGAAAAAAAGAAATAGCTTATTAACTCTTGCTGCATAATTACCTCTGGAAGCATCTTGATAAAAAGAAATCCTCCTGTCCCACTTGGATATGAATTGACATAAAAGAAATTCAAACCAAATATCTATTATGTATATTTATTGGATAGGGTAATTTGAAAATGCTGCCTTTCCAGGTGAACTTTGGGGAACTGAATATTTCTTTCAGTCATTCCTTTAAGGAAGGAATCACCCATAGGTGATTTTAGTTCAGAAGTGAATCAAGTGATTTTCACATTACATTGCCAGAAACAAGCTGCTGAAGTCATTCCAGAATTTCTGGGTAAATACAACAGACTGTACATTAATTACTATAAGCTGTTGGAAGAATCTGGAAGAGTTTGTTTCCCATTCTGTATGAGCCCTATCTGTTATAATATTTAAGAACTTGCAGAGATAAGCTACTCAGTATGTATCAAGTTTTTAATCTCTTTGGAAAAACGGAGGAAAAATATGTGTAATATTTTCCTGAATGAAATCTGAAATACCTATCTGCATGACAAAGTACTGTGAATATTAAGAGAACTAGAAAATTCACTGGAAAATTCACCAAATTAATTGTTTCAGTGAAGAAGTATCAAGGAAATTCTCTTCTTGCACTCATGTGATCATTTGGTTATTTTACATTACGTACTTTTGAGAGAGTTGTTTTTGAACTCGAAACTCTATAAATTATTTAAAAGTTTCATTAAGAAACTTTCTAATGTTTGCATGGCTTATTTGGTTTCAAGAGATAGAGACTAGAAACACTACTCAGAATATTTTTATCTCAGTTTATTTCTTTATAACACATTTTGTCATAACATAGGAGGGGAAAAAATAGTTTGGGAAACTTTTTATAATGAGACCCTCAGTTCCCAAGCTTTGCAGTCATTTATGACCAAATGATGAGGAAAAACAGAAACACAGCTCACACAAGAAAGGGAGAGAAACAGAAGGATGTAAAGCTAAACTGATTCCTTGTCCTTTAAAAACATGTGGTTGGGCACATTTTTGTTTAAACAAAAACAAACAATATCTAGTTTTTAGCACATTTTTGAATATTAAAAATATTTGTAAAAGAGAATTGCTGTACTCCACCTTGCCTTATTACTGAGATTAGGAAATTTATTTGGCTACTCTAACATAATCCTAATAGGAGCCTTTGCTCAAAGACAGAATGCAGGTATGCCAAGAATAAAGTCTTTCAGATAATGTGCTATTTTTTGCAGCCCACAACATAAATACTTTCACAGAGAAAGAAGCTGAAAATAGCATGTATGTATTATTTAATATGTATGATG
Organism: Hylia prasina; assembly: GCA_013397195.1. NCBI lineage: Eukaryota > Metazoa > Chordata > Aves > Passeriformes > Sylviidae > Hylia > Hylia prasina. Next base: position 824,924 of record VYXD01010574.1, read on the forward strand.
TAATATAACGTATAATTTATATGGCACAATTATTATTATTATTATTTTATAATAATGGGTTAACATAAAAACTGATTGTAAGTCAAAAAGAGGATTATACATTATATGTGCTTGTATCATCAGGGAATTTCAATAAATATTAGAATAAGCTTAGTTTTAAGCATATGCTTTTTCTTTCATTTTTCTTTTTTAAATTTGTTTTCCTGTGATATTTAGTGTCTGCATATGGAACAAATAATAATTAAAAAAACCAGTATAGTGTCAGCATACAGGAAAACAACTTTTAATATAATTAGCATTTAAGTAATTCAATAGCTGCTTCTATGTCTATCTTCTTGATGGCTGAACTCTGCTGGACTTCTGATGGATGTTTTTTGATTGTTTTGATCAGCATAAACCTGGACTTGATTAATGAAGATATACAAAGGAAGCACAATTTCCCATTGGGATTCAAGACTTACTGCACTAGAAATTTAGAATAAATGTAGCACCTTATAATATGTATTGGATTCATTATTATTTGATTTATTACTTCTTGGTACATTTTAGCATCATATGATAAATCCATCAATTAACCTTTGCTAGGCCTAATAAGCTTCATTTAAATTTTGTAGTTTCATATTTGTCTTGAAATTGCATGCTCATAAATACGTTGAAGCTTGTGATTTATCTAAACAACCTGAAGTTAATGATTGCATAAGATGTATGCTACAGTTAACTGATGAATTATCTTTATTTAGAATATATATTTTATACTTAGTCTAGTGTTCACAGACCTTGCAGTGTTTTCACACTGCCTAGGTTTATCTGCTTTATTTGACTGCTGACAAAGTATGGAATTTTAATCTGTTATTGTAACAGTTTGAAATGAAGAGAAATTTGTGTTATACTTTTATTGCTGCTTAAGTTGCTGCCAGAAAATCTGATTGAAAGTACTGAGAAAGCAGCCATGAAGAGGAAAGCGCAAGCAATCTTCCATTCTCAGTATTATGGCCTGACACATATTAGATCAGTGTCTTTTTGTGCAACAGACAGTCTTCCATAATGAATACCAATTTCATGCATGTTACACACAAGCAAGTCTTATTGCTCACCTTTTTCCTGCAGTTTCCTTAAAAATCGAACTGGATTATGAAGTCTACTTCAGTTATCACATTCTTAACATTAAGTAAAAAGACATTTTGCTCAAACCTCTCCTGGAAAAAGCTTAAATTTAGAAGTTTATTCCTTTGAAAAAATTAAACAACTTCTTTTATGGAAAGGAAACTCAAGTGTTCAGACTGAAAAGCCACCACTTTGCACTGCTAACAGGTCTCTGACTTGAATGATAAGGAGATCAGGACTTGCCAGCCTGCCACAGAGACACTTACCAAGCAATTTAGATGCAGTCTTACTGAACTCCACATTAAATGTAGATAGATTTTTTTTGCTCCATATATTTTGATTGGATGTCCTCCAGGGCTGTGCACAGAAATATGACAAGCAATTCAGGAGCCTAACATGGGTAACTGGTGTCTTTTTAGATGCCATACAGTGTATAAAACATTCCCATGGGAGTGGCAGGTATGACACAGGGCCTAACAGTGACTCCCATCTTTTGCAGGGCATCAGGAGGCCAGATGAATTTTTTAAGGTGACTGTAAGAGCATCAAGTACCTCTGTTCAGTCTCCCGTGTCTCCTCACCCATGAAAAATATAAGATAACATTTTCCCTTGGTAGATGTGACTGCTTCTGCTTTTCCTGGTTCTACTTACCTTTGTGATGTTATATTTGTTTGCTGTAGAGTGATCATAGTGTCACATTAGGTCTCACTGTGATCCTACTGTGATCAGTAGCCACACAATGTGTAAGTGGAGTTGCATTTACTCCAGTTCACACATTTTTTTTTGTAAATTTGTCTACTGCCAAACAATTTGAATACAAGAATGGAAGAAAAAGAACTCCCCCCTCCCTACCCCTACTCCCAAGAAGAAAATAGAAAATATTTTGTAGCTAAGAGCCTTATTGCTGAGGTAGAGCAGCTTCTTCCACAGGAATATTTTCATCCCAAGATGCTCAGTATATAGCATGAAAGTCTGATTTGAAGCTGATCTGGGCTAGGCTTTCTCCCCATGGTTTTAAATAGATGCATATTTATGGAGCTGTTCAGAAAAAGCAGTATGTGTTGCACATATATTCTGATTCTTGTGTTTCTCCTTGCAAAGGAGAAGTCCCAGTCTGACTCACTGTGTTTTCCACATATTTTGCCTAAGTGACACAGAACATATACAAGCGTAGCAACTTGTATATATCAGCATAGCAACTGCTGACTTACTTTGCAAAACAAAGACTTTCAAATAGTTATCTAAACACCTTCTTCATAGACCATGAACTACCTCTAGGAACCTAATTTTGACTTTTATTGTCTGGTGATTATACCCAGTCCTGTGTAACTCTATTGTGTTGAAGTGCAATGAAGTAAATATTTCTTTACAAATGTCTACTTCCTAACACAAGGTTGAAATTTCGTGTTCAATAGGACCAGCTGTTGGACAACTTTATCTTCTGTCACAGACAACTCTGAGTGCATATCCCAGAGCAGCAATACCCAGGAGGCCTAGCCTCTAGGAACATTCCTGGCACGGGAATATTGGTCTGCCTGGTTGGCAAGTCATTTCACCACCCTGTGCTTCAGTTTCTCCATTTGTCAAAAGAGGGACACACACTTTTGTTGGAAGCTTTGAAAAAGATTTTGTTATTCTGCAGACTAGTAGCAGGTCAAGACCAGTCTTTCATGTACCAGAAAAAAGTACTGGGTATTTTTTTTGATGATCGTATCTGTACTGCCTGTTATATTGAAATTTGCAAAATTGCAAAAAAATGAGGATCACTGTTTTTGTCTTTTACCCTGAAGGTGGTAAAAATAACTTATTTCTCAGAAGTGAGAGAAAAAACAAAGCTAATCAACACGAATGGCTATAAGTTTGACAACTTGAAAGAGTACCTCAATTAAAAGGATATATTAGCTGAATTTCTGGAATCTTACAACATAACTTAATCAAAGAAAAACTTTGTGGAAATTTTGCATTTCAAAATCCATTCAAGTTTTGAGATTTTTGCATGTTATCAACACAGAATTTTTATGCTGCTATTGCTTTTGTCATGTTTATAAGAAATCCTGGGAAATCATGGTTTTATAATGAGTGCAAGCCAAAAATGTGCATCAGCCCCAAATCCTTCCTGTTTTATGTGGCTTCTCCATATCGACTTTACTTTTTATTGTTTTTCAACAAGTTTCATGTAAAAGTCTAAATTTAAGACGTAAAAGGCTAAATTTAAAACATAAAAGTTAAACAAATTAAAACAATTTCTCTTTTAACATTTTGTGTAAGTAACATAGTGCAATTTTCAAGGAAAAATAATCTACACTGTTATTCTCAATAATGTGTTTAAATGTCTTACCCATAACTAAATTTAGACATCACTACTAAAATTGGCTATTCTAGATCACAGTCATTGTGCAAAGGAGTGATTTTAGTACTGCCTACACCTAATGTTTTAGCAGAAGCTTTCTCCACAGGACATATAACCAGCTGCATTAAATAATAGTTTACACAGGATACAAATAATCCCTTCCTGACTGCAGCATGGTATCAGAGTATACCCCACAAAGAGATCTGATTAGCCTTATCATTATCTCCACTACTATAGTTAAAAATATTATTAGTGGGTATAAAATTATCTGTCTACTTTTAAGACCTGGTTGAAACTAATTCTTTCATAATATTCTGCAGTTCTAATTCTTTTTGCTAAGACTATTTAGTGTAGAAACATACTTTATAAAACACTGCATATTTGTCTTCAACTTTCCTTATATTATAATGTTGTGCTTTAATATACTGTGAGATTAGCCAGATTACAGTAACATTTTTTGCTCTTTTTTCCTAATGTTTTATGTTGATTAGATAACCTGATTCAGTTTCTTTTCAATATTTATCTTTTCCGGACTAAAGAATTTAACCATTTCCATACTTCCATTATATGTAAAACCTGCTATACATCTCAGACACATTTCCTGACCCTAGCTGGACCTATTTCACTCCCAAATGTGTCTTAATGTCTTTATGTGTAAACTAGCTTAGCATAAAAACATAATGATTTCTGAGTGGCTGTTGCAGGCCAGGCAGTCAATGGTCTGTGAACTCAAGTTTCTCTAAGTAAACCAGAAATAGTTAGGTCATAGTGGCTGTGAAATAAAACATTGGAACATCTGAACTGTAATAGCACCCTGATTGTATATTTATTCCTTTCAATAAACCCACTTTGAACTTTTAAAGTTTTGCATTATTTCCTGTGCGATCTCTAACAAAATTGTCAATGTCTGCTGGTTCCGTGATATGCAAAAAATAAATTTAAAGTGAGTACTGACTTGGTAGCTGTTAAAGCTCCTTTCTTCAGTGCTGTTTGGAGAGGAGGGTAATTCAGAGCATTTTGTAAACAAAAAGTAGTGCACCTTTAATCAAAGAAGCAAGAGTGCCTCCACAAAAATATTTTGTTTTGGGATAGTGAAATCAGTTGTACCTGGTCTAGCACTTAAAGATCAGCTATATGGTTTCTGTGATATGTGTGGGAGCATATAAAGGGCAGAGTGAAAGGCTTTTATGCCTAAAACTAGAGTTGGGTAATCTGAGGCCTCTTAATTCAGAAACCATGAACTGTCATGGGTCATGAACTGAATCTGGGTCAGCTACGGCTGGAACTGTGCAGGTTCCCCTAGGCTTGATTCTCTCAATTGCTAGAGCATTTCTGCACATACCCCACCCTGGGTACTTGGCATCCTCCAGCTAAAGAACCAGCTCCAGAAGCCAGGGCTGGAGTTTGTCCTGTTGGCAGATGTAGGCATGGACACTGTATAAAGATGCACAAAGAAGCCTTTGATATGTGGCTTCTTTAAAATAAATTGAGGAGAAAAAAATACAACAAACTAAAACTGGTTTCAAGATGTGTTTAGGCTGAGTTACTAAGCTGACCTAGAATGTCATGAATTAGGATTTAAAAATGCCCATTTCTTCCACAAGGCTAAATAAGGGAGCTTTTGAAGGTCATTTAAGATATGGATGTCTTCCTTTGACCAAATCATCCCTATGTGCTAGAGACAAGTGGCTCACTAGAATATTTTGGCATACATTCTGGCGCTGTGTGTCTCAGGTAGCATAAGTAAATATATTAACTGTATTTAGTCAAATTGCAGATATGAGCATACCCAAGAAATTTAGCAGAAGCCATGTTTTAAAAAGTAAAGAAAACGTAACTGTGGTGGTTGCTCCCGTCTCTCATGTAATGGATTAATATTTTCTTCAGCCAAATGCTTATAAAAATGTATCCCCCAGCCATAAGGAAAGTCTCCTCAGTATCAAACCTAGGACAGTATGCACCAGAAAGTGCTGGAAAAAGGAAGAGGTAAGAGTGATAAAATAATGCCACTCTGAAAAATGCAGTCATTTTGAAAGATTTTCACTAGATATGAAAAGTAACAGAAGGACAACAATCATGAGCAAACAGAGCATTAAAGCTTTAAAACCTGTCCTCGTAACATTGGGTTTATTTTTAAATATTAAAGAAATAAAAGAAGTCCTGAGGCAGGATATAGAAATTAAAGAGAGTACCACTTCCTAAACAGGCACCTTTAATAGGCCTCTAGGTTATTCTTTTGCTCTCATCATGGTGTGGCAATTTCTGAATAGGCTTCTTGACCTTAGCATGAAAGTCATTTCTAGAAAGAAGTAAATCCTACTCTTGTCCTGACCTTCATTTTTTTTTTTGGCCAGCAGGTAGCTCACAAAGTTGACTTTTGGATTGCTTATCTAAGGTTCCTGATGCTGATGTTCAACCATATAGGCAGAGCAGATGAATTCCAAGTACCTTAAAAATACATATTGCAATTCAAAAATCTGGTTATAAAGTGACACCTCAGCATGACAAAAAATATACTCTTGTCTTCCAAAAATAATTGCATAATTGGTATGTCAATACTTTTCTGTGCAGGGTTATAAAAGAAATGGGTTTGTTTTCTTGTTCAGTATTGAAGATGAAAAGGTCTCACATAGATGTTCAGCAATTTCAAATACATTGTTTAGATTGTTTTTGAAAAAAGAAAGAAAAAGAAAAGAAAAAGTATTAGTCATGTGAAAAGATTGAAAAATTATTTGAAGTGATTTAATTCTGTCTTTCCTAGCTTGTATGTTTGTATAGCAGTCTGTCCAAAATAAGAAATATTAAGGTAATAAAATTCACCACTGAAGTTGTATCACTGAAATGACAGTCATAAGAATGAGAGAGAAAGAGAGAGGGAGAGTGATTACCTAATGGTGTAATTATTATTACTAGTTAGACTGCCTTACATTCTAAGACATTATAAAGAAACCAAAAAAATAAGTTGTCTATAGAAATAATTACTACTAGTTCATAAGAGGAGGAACTCACAAGGTGAAGACAGTTATAAGGCTATTTTTCTTTCAGGCAACATACCAAGAAATCCCTTTCTACCATTTCTAAGACTGTCAAATACTTTTTCTCTGCTCTTCTTTGGAAGAGTTTGGCTCCCACAGTTTGTCTATCACAGTCTATTTTGGGTACTCTATATTACTCCAAAATATTTTCCAGACTAATTGTGCCACATTGCTCTTTGGGAAGATTCACAGTCTCTTTCCAGACAACTTCATCTGACCCAGAGTGCCACAGCCTGCTAGTGACTTAAAGAACTATATGAATGTTCCCTGAAAAAAAAAAGGGATAAATGCCTCGGAAATGCTCAAGCTCTGAACTTGAACTTCCAAGCAGTCTGAACTGCCAAGCTCTTGCTTTCTAAACTGAGGGAAAATGGCCACTGCTTTTTCGGGATGACCCTGGGTCTCTTCTAGCTTCCGAATATGGACCTGATATAAATGTCCCAGACTACACCGTTCAAGGGATAATGATTTCACTTTCAATAGAAGAGAGGATTGAATTCCAGAACAAGGATGAGTTCTGTGGATTCTTTTAATTCATTAATATAGACAGAATTGCTGCTGATTCTCCCTACTGCTCAGCTCAATACTTTGTGAAAAACCAAGAGACACAGTTAGTTCTGAAGAACCATATAAAAGAAATAATGATCTTTCTCAAGGTACCAAATTTTTTCATGGTGCCATGGAGGCTGGGAGGCTGCGAAACTGTATAACTCTCTCCTTAGAGAGTTATACATTAAAGACTGTTGTCCAGTTTGAAATGTAAGTGAACTATATTATTTGCACAATTTCTTTTAAACTAGCAGTTCTGGGAGACTTTGTTGAACTCAGGGACATGAGCTACTACTTTTGAACTAAATTCTAATATATGCTCTCTTCCTCTTCTCATTGTAAAGATGAGAGCAGAGAGGAGGAATTAGATATACTTTTCTTCTTTTTGGAGTAGATGGTGTCACTGAAGTTAACTTCCTGGTATATGAAGATGAAAAAAATTAATATGTCACACAATGCAGTGACTCATATCCTTTGCACTGCTTTACTTAATTTTGAACATCCCCTCCAGACAAGTTGTGAAATTTCTTTATTTTCATACATATGAAATCAGAAAGGGATTTCTACTTTTTTTTCATATTTTTGTTTGTTTGTTTATTTTCCCAGTAAGAATGGAGTAGAGGGAAATAGTCTTTAAGGACTGTGATCCTTGATTTCAGCATCACTATGAGTTGGTGAATGCAAAGAGGGCAGCTGGATTTAAGTAAATTAGACTGACACAGAAAGCACAGAAAGATAAAAAACCCTAAATCTTAAAACTCTTAAAATATACTTTAAAAATGAGTGCTATTGTAATCCAAAGAAACAGGGAAACATGGACACAAATATGCTGTTGACTTACAGGTGATTTATTCTTTTTTTCTGTAGATTTGAGAATCCTGGAATTTCCAGATCATGACTCCAATACTGGTAGATATTTTGGGAGTAGAAGAAAAGTATTCTTAAATATTATGCAATGACCAAAAAACTTATTTTGACAAGTATATGTAGTTCTGAATTTCAGTAACCTTCACATGTTCTAAATGAACCTTCAGTGCTCCTAGCAACAAGCTTTCAACACCCTATTAAAAATTCAGGCTCTTATGCCTTATGAGATCTTAAGTTTGGAAAGTTGAATTACGTGTAACTGATTTTCTCACAATCACTAAGCAATATTTCCTGTATTTCCTGTTGTAGGAGTATACAGCAACACTTTGGATTACCCTCTACTCCTGAGCATTAAGTGAATGTTGAACTTGAGTGTTTAGATTTCCTAGCATTGTGTGTCATGGTATTGTAAATAAATAGCTGCTTTCACTAGTGTGCAAAGTTGAATGTTAGAAAACCATATTTGCATCTGTACACAGAATAATTATATGGTGATGAGAATAGTTTAATTAGGGATCCTACTGTAAAATGTTAACCAAGAGCTCATGTGTTTGCAGAAATAAAGAAGAAAGAAATAAAGATGAAATCAATAACAGCAAACAATGAAAAAGATTATGAATGTTAATTGTCTGTTGTGTAAAGTGAAGAACTGGAAAAAACTTACAAAATATCTCTAATGCTTTTCAACCAGATATCCAAATTAATTTTCACCTGGTAAAAATATAATATATGCTCTTAATTTTTTTTTTTATTTATTTTTTTTTATTTTTTTTTTTTTAAGATCTCTGAAAACAAAATGAAGACCTGGAGATCTGGACTGACTTAATGTATTTAAATTTCCCTTATGGAGAACTGGATTTAAAGTGCTTTGGATTACAATCAAAATTAATTTGATGGTTCAGCTCAGCCTCTAATGGATTACAGTAAGAAAGTTATCAACTTTATATTACAGTAAAAATTGTGATCTCCTTCCATATTTAGAAGAAGCTGAAGTCCATCTTTTGATATCCCAGAAAGAATGCAGAGAAGGAATTAATATCAACCTTCATTCAGTAGAGTCTGTTTTGTGAGCAACCACTGAAGAAACATTTACAAATATCAACTTCAAAACATGCAGATCATAATTTTACAATGCTGAAATAAAATGTTGATATGTAAGATGCTACAAAAAATGTTTCTACTGTTGCTTGTGTTTTTCTCCTTTTGTTTTCTGATGCTTTTAGAAGCCCACATCTGTAACTGGAACTGTGTGAAGTATGGGTGATACTACAGCTAAAAATTAAAACTTGGAGAGTAACAGATACCAGTTTTAAGGAGCAGATTGGCTTCAGCAGTGCCTATCTTTTTCCTTTGTAATATGTCTTCACTATCTATAAGGATGACATTTTCTGGCAGGAGTTTTTGTGGAAATAGATAATACTAAGCTAATAGAAGAGGATAGCCATGTAAAGTGAGTTCACTAACATTATTCACATTTTCAATCAGGCAAAAACAGCAGTGTCAACATAACTTCAGTTCGTTATGATTCCTGTTTTGAATGTCAAGTGCTCAACAAATGGCTCACAAGTAACTATTCTTAGAAACTGTATGTCACACCACTAAATAAAGATATGTAGGAGAAACAGTTACAGCTCTTAATTAACTCATTAACAGAAAACTGGAGAAAAGCCCTTCTAATGGGATTCATAGGAACTGTGACTTCAGCTTTAGTTTTTAGAAATTGGACTTTTTTGTATCGCTGTGACACCTATAAAATTTCAGTTTCTGTTTTGAATGGTACCAAGCTAACCAAACCATGAGTTTAGAATATATATTCAGCAACTCAGCCATAGGTGCTTTTTAGCTTCTTGCATCAAAGTAGGAAGCTTGATATCAGAAACCCCAGGAAACTTACATCTGTGAGTTTTTGTTTTAACCATTTGTTTTGGTTTTAACCTGGGGCTAATGAATAAAATGTTGTAGATTAATATCTCTGTGTACTGAAGAAAATGTTTGCATCAACCTTCACATCGTGAAACTGCAGAATGATGTACAGCTCGAGATAATGTGTCTTAGGTTCACTTAGGTGCATCCACCATGAAAGCTCAAAATCACTTAGAGGAGTTAAACACAAATGACATGTCAGTTTACTAGTCTCTCTAATCTGCAAAAGATTCCTGGGATGTTTTCAGTTTTCTCTGAAGACATTTGCTTATTGGTCTACCGCAGCAAGTATCTGATTCAAATGTATAAGGGTAGAAACTGCAGAATCAGAGGGAAGGTATCCCCTGTATCTGCTGATGAACTAAGGATTAGGCATACCAAAGATCATCCTCATTACCCATATTTATAAATGAAGGTGAGGAAAAAGAATCACAGAATGGGTGAGGTTGGACCACAGTGGGTTATCTCCCTGCACAAGCAAGGTCATGCTAGAGCACATGGCACAGGATTGCATTCAGACAGTTCTTGAATATCTCTAGTAAGGGAGATGCCACAACCTCTCTGGACAATCTGTTCCAGTGCTCAGTCACTGCACAGTAAGGAAGTTCTTCCTCATATGCAAGTGGAATTTCCTGTGCATCAGTTTCTTCCCATTGCCTCTTGCCCTGTTGCCTGCCACCACAGAGAAGATCCTGGCTCCATCCTCTTGACCCTCCCTTCAGTTACCTGGAGACATTGATGAGGTCCCCTTTCAGTAGTTTCTTCTCAAGATGAAAAGGCCCAACTTCCTCAGCCTTTCCTCATAAGCAGATGCAGATGGGACCTCTTCAATCACACTATGTCTAAACACTGGAAATTTACAGAGTCATAGAATTGTAACAAATTTTGTTCCAGAAGAGAGCACAGAGCTGTGATGGGCTACAGGTACATTTTTCTTTTTAGGTCCATCCTGACAGATATAGAAAATGAGAATATAAACGGCAGCCACAAAAAATGGCCAGGAAGATTATTGTTATATTACGTGAACACATCACCTCGTCTCTTTTAAGACTGGAAAAATTTTCTGGCACGACATACATGAACTCAGTGTGTTCACAATAAGGATAGACTGGAAAAGGCATGTGGAAGTTAGTATTTAATTTCCCTAGATTTCTGAATGGATATTTTTGGTTGCTGTACTTACATCCGATTATACATCTTGTGTCTGAAACCAGTTCCAGTCAACAGCAGATTTGTGGATAGCTAGATACTGCTGGTCTTAATGTGAGTCTCTTAATCAGAATACCTTCCAAAATGAACTTTCATGGTTTTAGCTCCTGATTTTAAGACAACCATCAGAATGACCAATTGTTTTTTTTCAACAACAGCCACAAGTAAGCCTGTATTTATAGGCTGCATTTTAGTATTCAGTGTTTCTTAGAACACAGGCAACTTCCTAGTAAAAAATCTGAGCTAGAATTGATACTAAATGGAATTAGATGACATCTTCAGAAAAAATATAGTGACAAATAAAACATGCTGTCAGCTAAATCTTGATTTTATGGGACAGAAAGAGATTATCTGTCTAGGTCCTCTGATGATGGTATTCTGTAGAAGGCCCTAGGCCTTGTGATTGCCATGGACTTTTATAGCCACTGTAGCATTTCAGACAGGACACAAGAATACATTGACAAGAACTCCATAAACACATTTGAAAGATATAGAAACCTTTTGGTGTTTTTGTAAGCCTAAGAGCTAGATTCAGATTTCTCTCTCTTTGCACCTTCATAATGTGCATTTCTAAAACTGTAGATCATTTTCCTATTGTATAACATATCCAGGTTGGTGTCTGCTCTCAGAGCGTATTAACACTCTTGTTCTGAAACAGTTTTCATGAAAACATTTTCTGACAAGCAGGCTATTTTTAAACTGATGTGTTTTTTCCTTCATTTATCTCCACTTACAATGGACCATATTGTACCTTTTTGCTTCTAGCCTGTGCTTCTATATGCCATCTCCACATCATTCCCAGACTTTCTGTGAAAATAGCCAAGTCTTTCTGAGATCTGTTATTCAGATCTTCCATGGAATCACAAATACACCTTTACACACATGTCAATACAAAATTCAAGCAAAAGACAATGGAAGACTGCTAACCAGTCCAGTGTTGTACAATACTGATTCCCAAGGCCACAATTATCATACATTTAAATTACACTTTTTTATAGCAGTGATGACCACATGAAATTTGTATTGGGTCTGTCTGAGATGGAGTTAATGTTCCTCACAGGAACCCTCACAATGCTGTCCTTTTTACGAGTAGCCAGAAGGGTGTTGGTAACACACCAGTGTTTTGGCTACTGCTGACCCATGCTGGCACAGCATCAGTGCTGTCTCCAACATTTCACCTTCCCACCAGTAGGTTGGTGGTGGGCAGGATCTTGGGAGGGGAAATGGCCAGGACAGCTGATCTAAATTCACTGAAAGGATATTCCAACAAAATTTAAGGGAAAAGGGTAGGAGGGGGAAGCTTTTGATATTTTAATGTATGTCTTCCAGAGCAACTTCTACATCTACTGAAGCCCTGTTTCCTGGGAAATGGCTGGACATCACCTTCTGGGAAGTAGAAAATAAATCTTATTTTTGTCTGTTTTTTCTTTATTAAACTGCCTTCATCATGAAGGTATTTTTCTATCTTATTCTCTCCGTCTCCTGTCCTGATGAGGAGAGGAGTGATGGAGCAGCTTGAAGAGCACCTGGCATCCAGCCAAGGTCAACCCACCACAAGTATGCACAAATTTTCATCTCATTTGTTACTGTAATATGACATTATGTAATAATTCTGTACATGAAGATATTTCAAATAGTCAGTTTCTCGTAATGTCATTGGACACTGGTTCTGCAATAAAAAGCTGTTGATTTCTTGTAAAATTAATCTTTGCCTAATATTGCCAGTAAAATAAAACAAAATTAATTGTCTTTTGAAGCTTGAGAAGCCTTTTTTGTAGAAGACCTTCATATAGTATTTGAATTCAGAGCATTTTCAGAGACAAAACTCTACACTGTAAAGAAGATATATTTAAATGAAAAAAAAAGTATTACTTTTGATAAGCCTTCAAGGGACTTCATTTCAGAATAAATCTGTGCAGAACTATACCTGTTACCTGCCTAAAATTCTGTCTCTCAAAAACCTGATGCATGGTAATTTTCTTGTATTGTATGCTACATAGTAAAATGTGCATTCTTCTTAACACATAATTAGTTCTCTTGGGGCTTACACAAATTGCAGTTCTTATACACCTGTGGCTAGCACAAAGTAAATTTGAGTATTGGAAGCCTTAGGATCATGTCAATCTCTACAAGCTGCCCACTTGTGATAAGCATAGACTTGCGCTTAGAATGTTTTATTGAGTTAATAAATAAATAAAATAATAAATCATCCTGCTCTGGAACTCAAGATCCAAAGATGTATTAATTCTATGTCTAAGATAAAACATGCAACTCATTGCAAACCATTTTATACAAATATATCCTTGTTTAAGATGTTAATGATGAGTTTGGACCTGAAAACTGCAGAATTGGGACATCTGATATCTTGGGAGAGTCACACAAAGATAAATGCAGAGAAAATCCTTATTTCTGCTCACCTGCTCACCCTTTAAGAGGAAGGTTTTTATGTGCTTCCTCAGCTTGATAGGTATGAGATATTAAGATAATTGCAGAATCAGTATCAGAAGATTGGGAGAAGTTGTTTATCTGAATAAGAGTCACATTTTTTGGTTGAAGAAAGCCGACTGTACATGACATTTAGTTACTACATAAGGACCTTGTAATCACTACTCAGTCAAGCCAGAAAAGATGAAATGCTGTCAAGATCTTCAAAACAGAGTGTGACTAATTAATTGAAATCTGTTGTTTCAGTTTTGAGGTTTACTCTCCAGGTTGGATGACTATTTTGTTATATCTCAATGAATGACTGTTCTTGGCCAGATCTAACAATTCTATGAAAAATTTCTTCTGTGTGTACAGCAGTATCAGGGTGGGCTATAGGAGCCTTCTTTTCTAGATGACTGGTTTAAAGCAGACCTCAGAGAGGATTGAATTGCTTTGGTCTGTGTGAAACAGGCCTTGTGATATATGGCTGTTGACTCATAAAAAGAAACATTAGAGCTACTTGTGTTTGCCATATCTTTTGGAAATCACAGCCAAGTAATCTAAGATAGCTACACTCAACTGTTGAACTATTATCTTTATGGTAAACTTAATTTTGTCTGATTTTTAAATGCTGTGTTTTTATGCGAATTAAGAGAGGACAGTAAGTTGTCAGTTTATTAAGTTCTACAATTGTTTTTCAAAACTTACATTTCTTATACACATTTTAAAAGTCAATTTATTAACTAATAATTGAAAATACCTTTCCATGTGTACATCTTTCACCTCTTACATCACCATTATGTGAACAGTGGCATACTGTGTGATCTGTCCCCATGTGTTAGAGTACTGGGATCAATCCAGTAGGAAAAAAAAAAAAGACCATACATACTAAAACATGTGGGTAGGGAGCATTTTTAATTATTCACACTGTTATAATAAATATAATTCAGTCTTTTGAAAAAAAAAAAAAAGAGGAAATGCCTGTTTTCTAATGTTAGCACCATTTTGTTTTAAGAAAAGAAATGTGCAGAAAGATTGGTGAGAGAGGAGTAGAAAAAGGGGGGAGAGGATGGAAAGTAGAATGTTATTGGAAGTGGACAACTTTGTATTTCTTGGAATTCCTATAGAAATATATAAGTCAGTAATAGGTATCTGAAAAACTCCCTTTCTGTACTGCAGTAAGCAGATGATTTGTTTCAGCGCAGCTAATAGGCTTGTTTGCCCATCTTGTGGACTCTCTTCTAGAAATAAATTACATTCCATGATTTCTTTGCCCTCTTCTTCCCATGACACTTTTTTTTTCTTTTTTTTCTTTTTTTTTTTTTTTTCCCCCTGAAAAGAGGAAAATGTGCCTGTCTGTGTTTGTGTATGGGGTTAGTCTGTCCTAAAATTTAACTGAAAATGGTCTTTGGATGCAATGGAGTTAGCTTTGGAGTACTAAAGTCCTGAAATTAGCTTGCTTTTAAATTTGTGTTTGAAAGTGGAAAATCTACTGACTGCATAAGTGATGGAATTTAAAAACTTGCTGTACCTGCATGGTGTGTGCATCTGTGGGAAGGCTCTTTAATGCATAGATAAATGAGTGAGATAAAGGCCTTAGTGGAACGATGTGAATAACAGATGATGGAACTACTCGAGTAAATCCAAACTGAAATAATCTGACTTCCTCTAAATTGATTTGGAAATTACTAAAATAATAAGAATAATAATAGTTTATGAATAGAAGCAAATTGGTATTTTTAAATTTCAATTATAAAATAAAGGAAATGTCAAGAAAAAAGGATATGATGTGGTTGAATGGGACCTACTATATAAAGCTGAAGAATGAGAGTGAATATAACATAATCCTCTGTGAATGGAGAGGAGAAGGGAAGAAAAACCTAGAAATGCAAGTCCTTAGAAAAAGAAGTGCAAGTCTAGTAGGACACAGCACTAATTTCTACTGGGAATTGAAAGGATTTTTTCAAATGTCTTTTGAAGTAGATAAGAGTTTTACTTGTCATTTATCTAAAGCCAGTACTATTTCAGATCTTTTCATTGATTACACTTGATTTTGAATCAGATTTTGAGACTCAGTGTGTTTTAGTCTAGATATCTGCCCAGAATATTCTGTGATTCTCTAAAGCTTGTTTTGAAAATGTCTTCTACAAAATATTCCACTTCATGTTGTCATTAACTTATATTTGAATAGGACACAATTTATCTGTCTTAATATTGTCACATTAAAATTTTTCACCCAAATCTGAGCTAGTTTCACAGATTTTAATTGATTAAAAAAAAATCTGCAGACAAAGATGACAAGTTATTTCATCTTGAAATATACATTTTAAATATGCTAGATCTATTGTCCTCCAGTTTTGCCTGTTACAAGATTAGAATCACCAGTTGAAACTTTGGTATGAAGCTCAATCAGAAGTATCTTTCCCTTTTTGTTTCATTATAAGCAGCTCCTTTCTTTAATCAAACACAGGCTTAATTTTCAGGAATAAAGCTGATTTTGAGCTTCATATTTTTTACATTTAATTTTACCCATTTCCTTCCCATCTGTTATCATTTAAATGTTTTCTGTTAAATGTTTTTAATTGTGTGTTTCTTCTTATTTCCTATGCTTGTGCCATAAAATCACTTACAATGTGAGAGAAGCTTCAAGTAAGTCACAGCGTTTGAGTCTCAGAGGTGCAGTGAAGGCAGAGGAAACTGGGAGTCTAATAAAAATTATATAATACAGAGTCTGTAGGATCTTAAATTAAAAATCTCCAAGGAATAATGTTAATTTAATGTACAAAATTCCAATAGAAGCTTCATGAGAAAGAAGTATTCTTTTCTAAACCCTGCTTCAAGGCAAACAGATCTTAAAAACTGAGAGCTATTACCTGCGGGTCTCACGTGGATATATTGAGCTGGTATCTCAAGTTAAGTGTCCTCCTTTATGGAACATCTGGATGAGACTAAGGTCCCATGCATGGGCTGAAGCGTTCACTGTCTAATATAAGTTTCTAAGCTCTTACGCTCCCAGAAGAAAGTCCAAAACTCTGTATTTTCATGAGGGAGCATTTGTTTCATTTTCAATACATTCCCACTCCCATCACTACACATGATTTTTAATAAAATATGTTCCACAAATCCTTCCATTTAACTGAAAGTGTAGTTTTATATGTCATAGTGAATGTATCAGCTTTCTTGACTTCAAAAATTTTATACTTCACCAATTTCGTAAGAAAATCTCACCAGTGTCCACCTCTGGTTTACTTCATCTGAGATGTACAATGGGAAGAACTATTCAACTATGTTATGTTTTCTGTGATTGTGTTCTACTTTCCTATTTTTCAATAATCTCAGTGAGAAATTGAAAAAAACATATTGCAATGATTGCACATCACTGTCTTATTCCCTCATACTTTTGCAATAGATTTCTCATTTAAAGTTTCTGTTTAATGAGATGATACCTACTATGAGAATATGTTATATGTCATTGCTTTACTTGTTTGAATAGAGATCTTTTTCTGAACTCCCAGCTGTGAAGGCCAGCTCTCCAATTTAAGTTTGAGACACTCATGTTTTCCATTTGATTAGTCTCTAAACTTTCATCCATAAATTTAAGTGAAAGCACAACTGGAGTTTATAGCTCTTGAGATAAAAATCTTATGCTGTTAAATTTCTTAGGTAAAGAACCATTTTCTGCTGCTGGGGGTGTGAAACTCAGGCAAGGCTGCTGCAAGGTGTTTGTCATTCTACAGAGATGAGAAATTATTGATCTGCCCTTCATACGACAATGGAAATGGTGTGCACTTGTTTCTATTCCTTTGATTCTGCAGTCCCAAGCTGCAGCCTGTGTTGCTGGTTCTAGTCTTGTGCTTCATACCTGAGGGACTGCAGAAATCACCAGCTGCGCAGTAAGTTACCCTCTTCACATGGAGAGAGGTGCCTCATGTGAAACTTCCTTGTGCAAGACAAATCAGCAGAAGAGGCAGTCAGATCACCTGCGTTTAAGCCCATAACATCTGAAAAATCCATCCTGTTTCAATTCCCTGAAAGGGAATATTAAAACTCAACTCCAAAAGGGACTGAGATGAATAGTATGACCATCATTCCTTTTTGCACTGGTTGAATTCAAGCTGGAAGACATTTCTGGATTTTTCTATTTTCTCTCAGTAGCTACTACTTTCTCATTCCTAGGCAGACTTCCAGAAGCTGTGAAGCGCTGTGCATCATTAAACTGTCCATAACTGCATCAGTTACAGCTAATTAATGTTGTGGTGTGTACACAAAAACATAGCTACAGTACAGCATGTACTAACGAGCAACCAAGAGCACAGGCCTATGTGGGGTTAACACCAGTCAATTGGTTCATTTTTTCCCAAAATATCTACTCCTACTTGATAATACAATCCTTTACCACGTATTCTTCTAAATTATAAAGGTGAAACTAACTATAAGGGCAAATGAGGCAAGGAATTGGTTTAACTTTCAATCTGCCTTCCTCTTTTACTAAAAAACAAAACAAAACAAAACAAAAACACCAAAAAACCCACAAAAAACAACAAACCAAAAAATGTTTGATTTATATTAGTGCAAGGTATTTTTGGCACATATCTAAATGTCTTTTGCACAGAAGGAAAATGAGACAAAAGGACAAATAGTAAAAAGTAATCCTGAGCATGGTTCTACTGAGTCCTAGTTTGGGATACAGGGACGTAGGCTGTGTTCACAGTTTCAAAGGGAGAAGTGTACACCTGCTTTAGGGAAATTCTAACTTGCAGCTGCATTGTTCTACATTTCAATGGAATCCCACTGCTCTGATTAAAAGGTGCTGTTCCACAGCCGCATTATCTCATTTGCTTTGAAGGGAAAGCAGCAGACTTGATCAAAACAGGCCTCCCCATGGCTGCATTCTCAGAGCCACTCTCACAGCAGAAACAGATGATGTGTATGAGAACTGCTCTTTGCTAGAATTGTTAAATAAGTATCTGATAGAGAAAATGCTTCTCACCTCTTCTTTGTTCTCCAGTCTTATGGAAGAATTAGTAGTCCTGGCAACTATCAATAACGTCCTTCAAATCTCCCTTCTCTCCACTGGGTTTCTATGAAACTGCTGTCTGTGAGGACCATAATATTTTGTTAAACTTTCTTCCTGCCTTCTAGAGATGACTAGTATGCTTAATCATGCATTTGTTGAATAGACCAGAAAGTAATTTGCAGTTTTTCTTCATATTCATTAAAAGAGATGACAAATTCATTTTATTGCTATTAACAGATCATGTTTTTATTTGGTTTATTTAAATCCTGGCTGTTTAGAAGACCATGTAAATGATGTCAAAATTCCTAACTTAAAGGCAAACAATGATTTCATTGAAAGTAAAATATTGTCTCAGAATTTTTGAGCCGCCTAAGAAGTGATGCCCATCATCTTGCTGCACTGGAGTGCAGCTTAAGAATAGCTAATTGTCACATAGAGTGTCAGTGAAAAATATCACAAGACTGGAAATGTCTTCAATACTGTTATGATAAACAGGTTATTCAAATGCAAGTGTATGGCAGAAGCCTTAGGCCAAAGATCTGATAACAAAGATACTGTATGCTGTAGGTAGGCATGTCTGGAAAAGTCACAACACTTTTCACAGTCATTAGGATTTCTTCCGTTGTATCCCTAAACACTTGCTCTCTTCAGGAGGTTATATAATCTTCTATGTCAGCTGTCTGCCTATTCAGACTGACTGTAAGAGCATGGAATAAAGGTGAGCAAAGATATGTGAATAATGGAGGTTGGTTGGCTTTCGTGCTGAAAATCCAAAGAAATTCTTGATTTGGAGCTTCAAGGTTCCTGTTGGGAAGGTGATACAGTTTGGTTTGTTCACATAAATACAGCTGACCTATGGCAGAAGATATGTTTAATGTCTTGGAAATTAAGATGAGAGAGGTGGACAAGAATTGTGAATGCTCTGACAAAATCCATGGACATTTTTCTCATAGGAGCTAGAACTCATAAGTGTAGAAAATGTCATCACACATCTAATTAACACCACCCAATATCCTTCTTGGTAGCAGTACTAACCTATACCATTATCTTCTTATTCATCAGTGTTCCTAATATACCACTCTTTGAGATCAAAAAGTTTAGGTCAAAAGCCAGAATCAAAGACTTCTAGGGTCACAGTGGATAATGTAACATTTTCCAAAGTCAGAGAAAAATCTCTGTCAAATATAATTTGCTCCTGTCAACCTCATTATGTGGTCAAAAGGTGGAAATATAAGGCAAAGACATGTAGGAAAACTTCTGACAGTAAGCAGAGGATGGAGCATTAATGTTTACACTGTTCTGTGCAAATACTAGCAAATTACAAGCTTGTCTTCCACCTCAATCTTGCTGTGTTATACTTTTTTTTATTTTTTAATTTTTATGTTCTTATACTTCCCACAAAGCAGATTGTTTATGAACTGGCTGCCTGAGTACACAGCTCATACACTTGCCCTAATATTATGACTTTCATCTTGTGCATAGTTTTTTTGGAAGAAACTGCTGGCAGATTTTCACAAGCATGTTTCTCCAGTTGTTGCATACAAAACTCAGGATTTTTCATTTACACACAAGTTTATTTTTATACATTTCTGAACTTCTCATCTTTTGAGGGAAAAATATAAAACCAAAATTATTTCTTTCAGCAAAAGATTGACAAACCCAGGATTGTACTGAAGTTTAAATAAGTTCAAAATACCTCTTAAGGAAACTTAAAATTTTAAAGCTCAAGTAAATTTGTCAGGTTTTTAGGGGCTTCTAGATACTTCTCTGCAATGAGCAGAAAACCCTTATTGACATCTGAGTTCTTGATTTATGACTTATATTAATATTTGTTTTAATTTTAAGACATGCCAAATAAAAGGGGTAAATGGCATGTAGGTTTGAGGGCATATTACTTATAAAATCAATCTCTATTGAAATTGATTACATAGTCAGTGAAGTAGTTTTCAGTAATGAGTAGCTTGCAGACATGGTTTGTACTCAGATTTCCTAGGCCAAACGGTTACATTGTAGGTAATCCATTTTGCCTCTGTTTACTCTGCTTCCTATAATTATCTTATGTGATAAAAATATTTTATTGACTTGAGAAAGTAAAAAGATAAAATTAAAAAAGGTTAATGTTCAGTACTCCTAGAGCTGATAATGAAGGTAATGTCCTTAGAAATCCTTATAATCATCATGATTAATTTCATATAACATTTTTTAAGTGATATTTTCTATTTTACTCATTTATTTCTCTGGCTCTTAATGGCTTGCTCTAGCATAAAGACAAATTGATATTTAATCAACTATAGCTAAATTTGTTTAGTCCTTCCTCCAAACACCTAAGTGGGTGTAACATATTTTGGTTAGATTGTCATACTGACAGCTGTACTGCTTTTCAAGGAGACGAGAGGGGGGAGAGAGAGAGAGAGAGAGAGTGAATGCTGACTTAACTTGTTTCAGAAGCAATGGAAAATCTTTTAGAAGATAATGATGAACTATAATGATAGGTAAGGGAGCAAGATACAAATTATCAAGTCGACTTTCA
This sequence comes from Hylia prasina, assembly GCA_013397195.1. Classification (NCBI taxonomy): domain Eukaryota; kingdom Metazoa; phylum Chordata; class Aves; order Passeriformes; family Sylviidae; genus Hylia; species Hylia prasina. The sequence goes on from VYXD01010574.1 coordinate 845,932, forward strand.
ATTCAGGCTGCTTTGTGGACTTCATCAACACAACTGTCACGAAGAGGGCAGATAAAAGGTGAACACAGGTTCTCAGTGCTACCCTTTATCTCAGAAAAAATCTATTGCCGCCACCTCAGAAAGATTATTTTTGTGTATGAGGAGCACTGAGTTATCTGCAGAGCTGATACCTAGAGTGAATGACAGATTTGCATATGTGGTGAGACATTTGGGGTGATTTCATTTATGTTCCTGGGGGAGAGCTGGATTTGTTCTGTGAGGAACTGAGACTGCCCACAAGCCAAGGGTACTCAGCAATTTATAGAACCTCTGAGTCCTTGAACTGAACCTTTAATATTATGCCCAGCTACAGAAGAACAGGCAGGCTGGATTTGGGCTGGAATATATAAGGGAGAAGGCAGGAGAGCTGCTCTGCAGAGTGACCCTAACAAGACTGCTTCAGGTAGATGTTGCGAGAGGAGAAGATTCTTTCAGTAGAGGCAGATATTTTTGACCTCAGTCACAAAAGTCAGCTTCCAGTTGTTGTGCAGTTACCCATCTGCAGCATACTGATGCATATAAAGCACCTCTGATAAAAGGACTGGTGGTTTCCCACAAAAAAAGAACCTGTAACTTCCCCTTCAATCCTCCCTAGTGGTAACTCTGTTGTTCGACCCTTTCTCAGACCCCAGTGAGTCTGTTCTGTTCTTGCTGTACTACAAAGGTGTATTCCTTCCTGCCTTTCTCAGACCCAGACACATAAGATTTTTCTGGCTGTTCACATGAACTCTGAACAAGATGATATTTCTATTAATAATAATAATAATAATAATAATAATAATAAACAAAAAAAAGGTATTGTTGGCTTTCCTTAGGCTTTGTCTGACCTCAGTCTTCATCAGTAGGAGGTTATATCACAGATTTTGGAAAGAATAATGATTACAGACCATCCTCTTACCACCTACCTCCCACAACTCACTGATATTTTCTCTGCATGTGTATTACTTTCTAAGTGCTGCCTTTTATTTGGCTTTTTCTGAACTACTGTCTGACTGATTCAATGATCTTTAGAGTTAACCTATCAAAGCAGTTAAGATAGTTAAATCAAAATTTACCAGCCTACTCAAACTTACTTGGTACATTACCTACCTAATGATTTTGCATTGCATACACTGTCTTAGCTTCTAATTCAGGAAGGTCATTTGAACACCAAAGAAATGTGAAATTGTTTATCGATTTCTTAATTATTCAGTGCTTATGGTTACTTCTTCATATTCCACTATTTTTTTTTCCACTTGAAAGATTATTAAACCAAAATAATAAAAATTAAACAAAACAGTCTTTAGTAGCACAAAGGTCAACACTGGGATTTCGAAACATTGTTTGGAAACATTGCTGTTCACATATTAAATCTGTTAAATTCTCTTTCAGGGACTATTTCCTTATTCAAGTAGTTAAGTTTAATTTTACATATTTATATAATGTGAGTGTGTGTGTATATATATATACATATATATATATGCATGCATATGTACCAGGACTCATCTCTATGGGTCTGACTGTGATGAATTTTATTTTCCCATTGCAGCCCTCACAGTGCTGTTCTTTGCTTTGGTACTTGGAAAGGTGTTTATAGCGCACCAGTATTTTGGCTCCTGCTGAGCAGGGCTTGCCCAGCATTATCTCTGTCTCTCCAACATTCCACCCTTGGCAGTGGGCTGGGGGTAGACAGGATCTTGGGAGGGGATAATTGACCCAAACTGACCAAAGGGATATTCCATATCACATAAAGAAGAAGAGGCTTTCATTATTTGTCACATTTGCTTCTGTACTAGCAGCTATATGTTCTGAGCCCTGCTTCTTGGGAAGGGGCTGGGCATCACTAGCTGATGAGAAATAAGGAATAAAATGTTTTGTATTTTTCTTTTGCTTTATGAAACTGCTTTTACCTAAACCCATGATTTTTTTCCCATGTCACTTTTTGCTCCTGTCCTGCTGAGGAGGGGAGTGACAGAATGGCTTCATGGGTAACCAGTGTCCAGATAAGGTCAATGCACTGTGGATACTGGAGCAGAGTGTAAGGAGGAAAATCTTGAAGTTAAGGGCTGCTGCAGAGTCACGTTAACACAGAAAACATAGTGCTAAGGCAATGATGTTCCCTGTTGCTGTGCGTAACTGTGAGGCAAACCTTGCAATTCCACTTATGTATGAATCTGAAGGGACTGATCTTGATCAATACTTTTTACAGACCAACATGCATAAGTAGTGATAGGTGTTAAAAGAAATAAGATTCCTTTTTCAGTGAGGTTTCCAGCCCAAGTATGGCTCTATATTCCTTTGCTGTTTTGTATTCCTTACACTACTAATAGACCAATTTTATTGAAGCATCTTTTGTGCAACTGCTGAACAACTAGATTATTATCCTAAAAATGCTCGATTCAGTTAGGAGTGTCCATTTGCTTATGTAAGCAGAAATGCTACTTTTTTTCCCCCCTCTTGATTACATTTAAGTTAGTGGAATTTCAGTGACTCATAACCTTTCAAATATGAGAAATGCAACATTGGACATTTACCACATTCTTTGCTTTATTAGCACAACTAATGGAATAATTTACACCAAGTAATTTATTTGACAAGTTTTCTCCTACTTTTTTTTATTTTCCCATTTTCTTTATTATGCTAGATAAAACTGGTCACAGAGAAGTCAGCAAATTATTTAATTGAATTTAACTGTGTATAGTTGAATGATGTTGATGATGTTTTCATTTGAACCTCTAATTAGAGCTTGCCTCATTGTTCCATGTTCTAATTATCATCATCATACTTCAAAACAAATAAATAAATTTTAAAAACCCATTGTTTTCCTATACAATCTGTACTTATAGCAATTTTTCTCTATTGCAAGTAACATGAATCAAAGGACGTCTTGGACTGTCAGTGCCAAAATCCCATGAAACTGTAAAACAATGTTTAGACAATTACATCACACTAACTAATTTGCTGAATAGTGGTTCTCATAAAAGTAAGATATAATTTATATGGGATTGATTCAAATGCCATTGCCAAAAGCAAACCTGGTCTCCAATATCCCTTCTATTCCATTTTTTGGTTCCTTACAGAATAGTACTCTACAATTGCACTTTGCTGCCAAATTATGTACAATACTACTTTTGTGAAATGAACAAATGACTACTGAGGGCTAATTTGAAGCCATTTAGATAATTTCACTTGTAACCCAAGGCAGATTTAAGCCCAGGCCCTACGAAGGTGGCAGGCAAATATATTACCTTAGGGTATTATGAAACTTGCTCCAGGGCAGGAAAATTTCAATAACATTAAAAAAACCCTCCTAAAATTGAAAAATTAATAATTTACAAAACAGAAACCTCAACTAATAGTCTCTGTTCATTTTCAATACCAATGTGACCTGTAGGCTATATTACAGAAATACGTTTTATCTGATATAGCTTTTGCAGCAATATGTGTAGTAGGATACTGCTTTTCAAGAAGGCATCAGTACACTTTTGCCAGAGTCACTATGCATAACAAAGTCTATAATTTTTAACTGATTTTTCCTGGCTATTAGTCATCAGAGATCTGATCCTCTAAACCTCCCAAGCTGAAATTCAGTGGCAGAATAGTCCACAGAGGTCTGATCTTGTATGTAACTAATACACATATGTTGTTGTGTTAAAGCAGACACTTAACTAAGGCGTTAAGATGTCCAGCTGTTCAAAACCCCAGAATTGGATATCTGGTTCAAGACCTGCAGTTCCAGGCTAGCCAGGCACCTGAGATGAAAGATGGGCTACTGGAGAGTAGCTAATTAATATATGGTCTATGCCACTAGTCTATGTCTTGCCTGATGGTAAAACCCACTGAAATATTTACTGTTGGTATGACTGTTTGGCATGAAGGGCCCACTTCTCTTGGACAGTGTTGCTCAGGAAAATAGACAGAGCCAAATACAGGAGAAACCTGAGGTTCCTGATGGTCAATAAATGTATAAAAATTGGGCTACAGAATCAGGATCCATTTTGCTGGTTTTGCTTCTGATTTGATGATCCTGTTTTCCTGGCAGAATAGAGTCTCAGTGTCAGGAAGGAGCTAGATGTACTAAAAAGTATTGGAAAGTCTGTTGCTCAATAGTGTTTTTAAGTTGTCATTTAAATGCCATGTTGTAAAATCATAAACTCAAATCTGCTATGTCAGCATTGGACTCAATGGGTTGGGTTTTGGTTTCCTGAAAAAAGACCTTAGTATGTTACACAGTGAAAAAGCCCCAATACTGTGATGTCTTCATTTTCTAACATAAATTTCTACCTCAATCATGAAATCTAGATAATTTTTTTCTGAACTTTTCTGTTGTGAATATCTGCATCTAATTAAATAGCAAGAGTTTCTGAGTCATATAATATAGATCAGATTGCATGTAACTCAATCCATATCAAATTATCATTGTTTAATAGAACACTGGGTCTTAGATAATAATGCTCAATTCTCAATATATTTTTGCAAGGGAAAAGTGGTGGGTTTATCATTAATAAAGCAATTGCAGGAAAATGTTGGGAAGTGGTTTTTTTTGTATAGCAACTAAGTTGCTGGGTACTTTTTTATAAAAAAATATTTACATAATCACTGTTCAGTCAATAGAAAGCTCTGTAGTGATAAAACCTCCTAGAAGCATTAATAAAATATTTAAGTTTGGTTGACTAAAACCCATAAAGAGTTTTTAGTAATTTGTTTATTCTTGATGTCACCAAAGTAACTGTGAAGTTTTTCTAATTTTTTTTGGTTTTTTGTTTTTTTTTTCTTTATGTCAAGACTGTCAGTTTAAATATGTAATCAGTAAGACTTCTCAGCAGATAGGAAAAAGATGTACTTTTAATAAAAATTATTAAAAATACCCCAGAAAACCCCAAGACATAATACAGTCTAACGACTTTCTGATGAGAGTGGCTGTTTGTACCATGCCCATCACTTTATTCCTTGTGTTTATTTTCTGTGCAAAGACACCATGACTAAATCAAGCACCTAAAATAATTGCTTAAGAAATGAACATTCTTTTTCTATGCTATGGTTAATGGAGAAAGAAAATATATCCCTTGCAGAGGTTATTCAGCCCACCGTGATCTCCTTGCTTTCTCCACTAAATGTAGAAGGAATGTACCCTGCTAAATTAATTGCTTTAATTATCTGCCTAAAACTAAACTCGGCTGTTGAATTTTGAGGATTGTTCTGGGAAGAATTCACCAGGATAATCCTTGGGGGTTGCAATATTTCACTAATATAATACTTAGTTTAGTTAAGGAACAGTATTTAAATGTAAGAGATGTTGATTTTGCATATTTAATCTTTCTTTGATGTTGATATTCCTAATTTTTTTTTGGTTGTTGTTCTTGTTTTGTGTTTTTTTGTTTTGTTTTGTTTTGTTTTTTATTGTTTATAACTCGTTTTAAACCCTAAGACATTCATAAGTAAAAAACTATGGTCGGTGTGCTACAGTCAGTTTCAAGTACTTTTACAAAGCTGTGGGATCAATATGACAGACTTCTCCTCAATTACTTGTAGTAATTATTAGAATTTAATTTGAAGGAAACAAAAGATGTTGAATTTATATTCTTGACTTAAAGACCAGTTCTCCAGTTACTTTTGAATTACAAAGATTGGCAAGAGCTGGTAATGAGAGTTAGTGCTTAATTTAGGATTGTAGCGGTCAAAGTGCTTGTCCAGAACACTAAATACAGTTCCTGAATTGCTAAAATGTGACTCAGCTGTATTCCAATCTTTATTCAATTTGTACTTCGGACAGGTAACTGAAATGGAGAGAAATAATGGCTATATGCTACATGGATAGCCCTCATTTTCTGAAGCCAGTGAGGGATGGGTCTGGCAACTGGGAACAGCCCGTGTTTGTGTTCAGTTATATTACATGTCCACCCATAATAATGAATAATAGGAGTTTTAGCTAGTGTAGAACAACACTGGTGTCTTTAGTGTACTGGTAAAAAAGTAATTTGTAAGAGCTATTGCCATGGCTTAACTCCAGACAGCAAGGAAGTCCAACATCAGTGTTCACTCATTCAATTCACTCAACTCACTCACTCACTCCCACTCCACTGCTGAGACTAAGGAAGGGTAAAAGTGGGAAAACTTGTGAGTTGAGATAAAGATAGTTTAATAGGTAAAGCAAAAGCTGCACGTGCAAACAGAGCAAAACAAGGAATTCATTCACTGCCTCCCATGGGCAGGCAGCTGTTCAGTCACCTGCAGAAAAGCAGATTCATCATGTGTAAGAGTGACTTGGGAAGACAAATGCCATCACCCCAAACATCTATCACTTCCTTCTTCTTCCCCAGATTTATATGCTGTGCAGGATGCCATATGAGCTTGCATATCCCTTTGAGTTGGGGTCACCTGTTGTGACTGTCCCCTCCCAGCTCTTTCTGCAAGCTCAGCCCCTTCACTGGGAGATACAGAAAAGGCCTGGACTCTGTGCAAGCACTGCTCAGCAGTAGCAAAAACATTCCTGTGTTATCAACACTGTTTTCACCACAAATCCAAAGCACAGCCCTATAACTGTGATAAAACTTAATTTTACCCCAGCAGAAATCAGAATTATTTGTAGCTATGATGACTTCATAGCTCTTTACAGCAGAGCTGCTGGAGATTTAACCAGAATTGAGCACCTTGTTTCCAGTAGGTAAACTTAAGATGACAGTAGCACAGATCATTTTGTTTATTATAATGAAAGGTTACGTGGAGCAAATGAGTATCTTTAGGACGAATGGTATCTGTGGCTTTGTAGCTTCTCCATGTTGCTGAAGATCTGTAGCATGGGAACAACAAAGGGTCCATTATTCTTTTCAAATAAATATTGGAAAATACCATAAAGTAGAATCAAACCCCACTCATATTTCCAAGGCCAGAAGTCTTGAGCAAGAGAAAATATGGATCTGTTTTATTTTTCACTTAAATAATATATAAATTTTCTGTGAAAACTGTTGTGTGCTATTAATTTTTATCTGCTTTTACTTATTTGATTTTTAAATCTGAGGGTAATATAGATAATTTCTTTACCTAGGGAAAATATTTGTCTTCTAAGCCTTTTATGAAAAGTTATTCTTTCTAAAAGTGGATAAGAGTTAAAATAAAAGTATTTTAAAAATATGGAAAAAGTAAACTTTTCTGTGTTTGAAGACACGCCAGCCTCACAGAGGAAGAGAGATCATCCTACTACTGAGATGAAGGAAAAAAAGAGGCTAAATAAAAGATGTTTGCATAATGTTTTAAGAGGCAGGCTCCTTAGTGACAGTGTGGCTTTTCTTTAACCTCTTGTGCTGTATAAAGAAAAGAGGAATTCAGTGTTAGACACACTGAAAACTGATTAACATTTGACTATTTACTGCCAGTTCATACAGCTAAGTATGTTGGCATAAAGCAGATAATATATCTAATTACTTCTAGAAAGAAGTATGAATAATTTGATTCCTCCTTGGGGGTTTGTAAAATGTAAATTAAATGACAAATACCTTTTTTTAATGAGTTCATGCAAATTCTACTACTTTCATTTCAAAAAGTGTACATTTACCTAAGAGAGGAATATCTTAAATTATTCCAAAATTTAAAAAAAAGGGATGAAGACTATGTGTCCGAATATCTTTCAAGTGCCTTTTCACTGTATTTTTGAAGATACAAGCACATTTTTAGTTCTTATTCATCAAGAGGTTTAAGGATGTATTAATTATTTGTCTAAACTGGACAGTTTCTGCAACTTTTTCTCCAAAAATAAAACTGAAATCACATTAATTTTCTGTGACTTTCAAATATTGCTGTTGCAATAATACCAAGAAGCATGATATTTCAGGGGAGAAAAGGGGAAAAAAAAAATTCCTATTCACATTTCTCCTTCTCTATATTATGGATGGGAACATACAGGACTATATAAAATGGATCCTGCTGTGACCCTGACACATTATGTCACCATAGACATACTACAAAATTTCAGTAAGCTAAAGTTAGAATAAGTCTTTGGAATGAATGCAGAAGCAAGGGGTACTAAAAGATGTTCAAAACCTCAGTTGTATCACTGAAAATCTTTATTATTCTACTTTGTCCATTGGTGTTTTGAAACTCTGAATTTCTCTGCCTAAATCTGCTTTTGAATCTGATTTGAGAAGCTTTCTGAGATGTATCTGTAATAAATTAAGATACTTAAAATTCCCCTAAAATGCTGTTACTGCTAATTATTTTTTGCTTTTAATTTTTTTACTCCAAACAGTACAAGAGTAGATGATAGCAGAATGTACTTTTATTTAATCTATTTTATTTCAAAGTATGAAAAGATATGCACTCAATTCACTCCTCTGCCAAAGCAAATAATATCTCATATATCCTTATATTTATTTGATACAATACCAGTGACATTATTTGCTGTTTCATCTAAGGGAATTCTCTGTCCATTTATTGCAAAAAAATAATTGTTGAAAAAAAGGATTAATTTTCTAAATATGATCAGATAATCAATAAAAATTAAACACAAAATTTCTATTATAATAGTCAGAGATAGCTTTTGAAATTCAATAAACAAAGTTGGGTATTTTTCAGATAGATTGAACAATCAAGATTTTTAATTTTAATTCATGTATTGAGAAATATATTGTGGCTAAGAGGGACTAGTTTCAGAAGCAGAATTTTGTATCGGAAATGAATAGCAAAAGAGATTCCTCAGACATCCACTCTTGGAGAACTTCATGTTATAAGAATTCAATAATTCAGCTTTATTTTTAAATCATCATCCCTAATTTTTTTTTTTTTTT
>VYXD01010574.1:854838-881517 GCA_013397195.1 Hylia prasina
TACTGTTGTCTTTTTAACTTTACATTCTCAGGTTCCTACTTTACAAAGTGTCTTGGCTTCAGTTTTGAAAATTAAGACATTGCATTTTTATGCAAATGTGAAATTAAAAACTCTAAAACCTTGAAACTATTATGCAAATAAACGTATTGTTTTCCAGTTAACCTTATCAGGAATGAGGAAGGAATAATCCTAAAAAATGTGTTAAATAATGAGGGAAATAATGAGTTAATAAGTGAAAAGCTTTTCTCAGACATGCTTATATATTTGGAGTTTTTCTTCCATTTGAGGAATGGAGGAATTTTTTTTTTTTTAAATAAACAAAATTATTTTTTCAAAGAGTATTTTTACCGTGTTTCGATTCTGTGACTGTGCCAGAAGTCAAGTGGCATGTCAGCTACTCTCTGTGTCTGAAAATGTTCCATTTGTAACTGATGCTTTCTGCTGGGGGAAAACCAGCCTCTCAGACCCCTGAGTCTGGTACCCTGTCCCAGAACATTCGTGTTCCAACTACAGCTCATCCAAAGAAAGTTTTTCTGCACTGTGATCAATGATATGTTGCTGGCTCGAAAAGCTCTAGCACACAGTCAGTTAATAACAGATTTTAAAGATCCTTTGCCTTGCTGCTGTAGTCATTAATGTAAAATATCTAGATATCCCATTCTAATTTATTGCCTAACTTTTCCTCAAGAGCTGAAGTTTTCCTCTCATTTTCATTATGCTTTATAAAACAATACAGTTAGTGTATTTAACATTATTAAAATGTTTCAGTGATGATGGGAAAAAGAAAGTTAATATAAATCCATGGTTCTAGAAACATTAACAAAATTTTGATTACTTTTTACTATTCAGTAATCTAATACATTTTTAAACTAGAACATCTTAAAAAATGAAAGGTTACTCAATAACAATTTCAATTACATTAACTCTTCAGAAAAAGGACACCTCTTATACAGACAAAAAACTGTACTGAATAATTATTTTCCATGTGATCACACTTTGAAAGAGTTAGATCCTGAAATATTTTAAATGCATTACTGATTGCAGACAGATGCATTCTGACTCACATTTCAGAGCTAATTGAAATACTGACATGGTGTTTAGGATGACAATTTCCCTTTTTATCCTTGCAATCCTACCAGTTAGCCACAGCAACATGAAAATATATCAGGATTCCCAAAGCTGCAGTTTCCACTGCATAAAAAGCAAAGGAAAAGAAAGGACAGCATTTTGCAAGAGCCTTTACTGTATTGTGTTTATTGGCACTGCATATATTTCTATTTTAAAACCATGTTTATTTAGTTGTAGTGATTGAACTTTGGTTATACTACTGCCCATTATAATGGAGTACCATGCCCATCATTTTCTACTAAATGCTGACATAAAACTTTCAAAATATGTGAAACATTTATAATAAAAACAATAAATTGGAAAAACCCAACCCAAATCGAACACCCTAGAATTGTGGGTACAATTTCATCCAATACATATTTATAAGAATTGTAAATCCTGTGTATTCTACACAGATGCTAGCAGATATAAAGTCAGATAGCAAAAATAATGCTATTTTTCAGCATTTCTGTGGTTCTCAAAAATCTTGTCTTTAATATTACCTTGCTTTCAAAGCTGTTGGAAATTCAAACCTTTAGAACTTAATTGGACTTCAGATTTTCTGAGAGATGCACTTACATTATGTATTATATTAAAAAAAACCCTTAAGAAACATATCAGGCATTAATATATTATAAATTCATAAATTCAACAACTATGAACAAAAGATATGGTTTATTAAACATTTGTAATTACACAGTAATATTGTTCTTCTTGAAGTCAAAGGTGATTTAATAAGTCAGAGTAATATAAAACATCTCAGGAATTTATATACTAATATTGGAGAATTTGTAACACTGAAGAAAGTACAGAAAGTAAGACAAAACATCAGCAGAGAGAAAATCTAAGAAGTTATTTTTTTTATTATTTTACTCCCTTGTTTAAGCGCTACTATTTATACAAATATTTAGTGATTATGATGATGATGAAGATGATGATAGTGATAAATGGGAACACACTGTCCTTAGGAAAATGATGAAATAAAAATAAAAAAAAAAAACAGCTTTCTAAAATTTTCTTGTCATTGTTATTCCAAGTTCAGTTTGTGGACAGGAAAAAATCCCTGGGAGAAAATCTACTTGCAAATTTGGTAGTTGCCTTTCACTGCCACTCAGCCATCAGAAGTTGTGTTTTAAAGCTAAGTATGCCCACTGCACAATAAGTATTTTTAAATTCAGTTTCTTTCCAAGCAAAAGATACCTGAAATTTAGGTGGGGAGAAATGGTGATTCAGTAAGCCAACTTTTGTGGAATGAATATATAAATCTTAATCTGAGTCATAATTCATAAATATTAATCTCTTTCCTTTGCACTGGAAGAATACTGAATATCAGTTTTTCTTAACTACTTAAAAACAGATGAGATATAAAGTCTTGATTTGAAAAGCTGATCTGTCTTAGCATCAGCAATCTTCTGCTGTTTTTTATTAAATTCTCCTTTCATGACTCCAGTAATTAGGAAAACCTCTCAAAAATTGAATTCAACACTTTGAAAAAACTAAATTACTTTTCGTGAATTTCCACAATGCTTGATTTTATGAATTAACTCCAGATATAACAGTTCAATAGTTTAATGGATTCCTATGTTTCTATAAATATATTGTATATTTATTTACATACATTATAAATTTAGCTTTAAGATAATAATAGTCAAGTAGTCTACTTGACTACAAAAATGAACTTTGTTAATTTAGAAATAATAGTTTATTTAATCTACTCATCATTCATCATGTATAGTGTACCTCTTTACCAAGCCTAGGCTGTAGTATTTTGAACAAAATACTTTTAAATACTAAAAAGAAAACTAAGGAAACTTTCTTATGTGTCACTGAATTTTCTTGATAGAAAAATTCAACAGCTTTTAACATCATTCCAGTTGTGACTAACTGCCACCTACCTGTTCCACAGAAAACTTTTAATTAGCAAAAGTAAAAATAAAATAATAATAATAATAAAAAATAAATAAAAGAATCTCTCTCTCTCTCTCTCTCTCTCTTTCCTATTGATTCCAAAGCAAACCTGAAAATTTATTATTTTGGTTTTTGTTTGGTTTTTTTTCCCCTTTTTCGGTACTGGGTAAACAGAATACATGGAGTGGGAAGTGTTTTATATTAATTTTATAGTTCTGAAATTCTGATTGCTGCTGTGTTTATCTCTAATTTCAGACTGGGTTAGGAGATAATCCAGATGAAGATGTATTTGCTTCATCTGTCCAGCCCATTATCCTGACTTCTTGGGAAATAATTAATTTGAAGATGTATCAGGGTATTTCACTCAGCAGATTTTGATCCCTAGCAGGGGCTAGGGATCAAAAGGGGCTTGATTTGGACATTTTAGTGAAAGAAAATTTAAAAGAGTTGGGATAACTTGAAGTACCTCTGTTTAAGATAGAAATCAGACCAGAATCCTTTTCCTGTGCATGATTACCTTTTGAATGATTACCTACTGGCAGATCATTGATCCAGGAGAACTCTGTTTTACACCTTCCTGACATTTGAATTTTTTAAAAAGTACAGGGTTGTATGTCAGTGTTGTACTTTATCCTTCAGAATTGCTGCACAGCAGTTCTCCTTCTGAATTTTACTTTGGATAGTCATTAGCCACCAAGTACAGAAACAGCTAAGAGAAAACAACCTGCTCTCCTCTAAATTGATTTTTCTAGCCATCTTTTGCTTCCTTGAGAAACTCCTAGATCACATCTGTATCCCCTCCCTGCTTTGTAAAAAGATGAGACCTGAAATATTCCAACTTTGACTTGAGCACATCTATTTATTTTGCCAATGTTTTATGTCCCAAAATGATTATTGTTACTTCAGAAAAAAGCACTTGATCTATTGTATACACAAAGTTACCAGTTATGAATCTGTGGACAGAAATCCTTAGTCCCCTGCAGAATCTCAAGTGCTTTGGTTTGTTGGTCAGGATTTTCCTGTGCTTCTCTTTTCGGTTCAAAGTTCCTAATGTCACTTCAAAAGTACTTTATTCTCCTTCAAGCCTTTGGGAAAATGGGATTTTACAAACTTTAGTCTGTTTTGTTATTGTGTTGGGGTTTTTGTAGGAGAAGCCTTAGAGACGTATACATAAGTAACAGCCTTGCAAGGCTATAATTATCCTTTTTTTTTTGACATTTGAATTTGTGCGTCTGTGAATGCTCCTATTTGCCCTGTACCTTCATAGGGCTTAGAGATAACATGATTTCTTATGCTGCCCTTAAAATGCTCATTAAACTGGAGCTTTGTATTTAGAAAACTATAATCTCCTCTAATCAATATACTGCCACTGCATAAGCAGTAGGTCACTTGTGACATCTTTCCAGATCTTTGCAAGTAGATCCCTACAACAGCCTCCTGAACACTGACATGTTTCTGCTGATTAAAACATGGGAGTCCAAATATATAGGTGTCAGGCTGAAAGGCAACAGTGCGACTAAATGACGGTGTTCTCATATTTAAACACAGCATAACACTACTAGCTGTGCTTTTTCCCATCTGTTTTACAAGAAAGAATTAAAAAGGGAAGTATTCATTGTAGCTCCAGGTGCTTGCAATGCACCCACTTAACACAGATGGTAGAAGGCCTGCCTGTCAATGGGTGGATCTTCTTTTGCCAAGCAAACTGGAATTGCAGCTAAAAATGTATGGGTCTTGGGTCTTGTTTTGCCTTTTCCCCCTCCCTTTTTTTTTTTTTCTTTTTTTTCTTTTTTCTCACACTCTACCCACAAGAGATAGGACATTTTCTTCACTGAGTATGATTTATGAAGTGCAGACTTTTTCTGATGTATGATATAGATAAAAGGCAGTCTTGAAGTAGATGTGCCTGTCTTCCACCTTAAAAATTCTCAAGGTTAAAATACCTAAGAGATGGCACCAAATTCGTACAGGAATTTCACTTGTGGGAGACTACTTTACCCCGAATTTAATTGTAATCTAGGTGAACACAGAATTTGAGATATGGAAATGACCACCCAAATCACTAAATCCAGCTTTTGTTATTACAGAAAACTCTCCAACAATTCATATAGTGCCTTAATAAATTCCTACACTAATCAATCAAACTGGATTGCTCCAGCATTTATTGGATATGATTTCTCTGAAGTGGTTCTTCTGCTCACTTAGCTGCCAAGTTGTTAATATCCTTGAAATATTAATTTAGTATCACATAAAACCTCAAAGGCCTACTCTGATTCCTTTCTAAGAGTTCTGTTTAATTGCTCTGAATTTGTATTGTCCTATGGTTCCAAAGACTTGTCTGTTTCCTCTAACATTTTGTCAAGAAGAATATAAAATTAAGGGCTGTTTTATCTTCTTACCAGTGATGGTATTCTCTTTCTCATGAAGAGGATTATTGCATCCTTACCTTAACAAAGATCAGACTAACAAAATAAATTAAAGCAGAAATTACATGCTCTGAAAATCCACACGTTTAGAAATGCACACTTGGTGTGAGAGACTACACAAACTATTAATATCTCTTCATATGTATTCATGTGTATGTAGCAAACTTGCCTTATTTACTATATCTAAGGCATTTTTAAGTAGGTCTGGCCTGTTGTCCTGCTGATATAGCTAAGCTACTGAAGACATTTTTGTTTCACAGGCAAATATTCAGCACATATGTTATAGATCTCAGTCAATGTGGTTGCAGACTAACAGAGGGCAGCTCTTCTGTCAGCTCTCAGGCTTCTTCTTGTCCAGTGTTCCTTTGAAATATTGCTCGGGGAACACTAATCAGAAGCATACAGTTTGCATAGAGGCAGCCAGATTACAAGAAGCCAATGTGTCTGCTTTTTGGGTGATAATATATTTTTTTAATCCTGTTATTGGCTACATGAATGCACAGGCATTTGGGGGCAGAGTAGAAGGTAAATTTGGAACTGCGCAGAGTAGAATAAATTATTCTACTGGATTAAAATATGCCTATGGCAGACTCTTTCCTTGGAAGCTAAAGAAGGTATCAACTGATGTGAGGAAGAAGTACTACCAATGATAACTAGAGATTGAAAGACTGTTTGGAGAAGATGGGGGGTCGGTATCATCTGCATGAATAACAAAGCATAGGAAGCTAAATAGCCGGTTCCAAAACAGATCATTAAAAATACTTAGAAATACAAATTAAGGGAGAGGCTGAATTTTGGATTAAAAACTTGTTTCAATTATGCCATTTTAAAAAGTGAATAATTTAGTGGTTTGAACAGACTAATTCTGTGGATTTTCTTTTCCTCAGTTAAATCTCCAAAGAGCCCTCTACTGCAGGGTGTCATTTGGAAATACTTTTCACACAGATTTTCTGGTGCGTACAAAAACACTTATTATATCAAAAAACATAACTTTGTAAATCCATTCCCTAGAGTGTGTCTTCTGCAAGTATAACATTTGGACTATAAGTGAAAAATGATCAGTGGTCATCAATGCAGCTTTGCACACTGTCCTGATACTTGCAACCGACTGCTTACTTGGCAGTGCATCAGCCACTGAAGGGAGGCGGTTCTGCTTCTGCTTGAGGTCGTGTTCTGTCTGTCTGTCTGCACTATCAGTAGCTTTGTTACATTTAGCCAAACGCCTAGCTGAGGTCAGATGTCCTCATTTCAACGAGGACTACTGCAACCATGTTAATTTACTCTGGACGTGAGTCCAGCCTTTATGGTGGGTAAGGTCTAGATGTTTAGCAGGTTTTTCCAATATGCTGAAAACTGAAAAAAAGGAGTAAATATTCTGTAACTAATCTGTAACTAATCTGAAAAGGTTCAGTTTTCCTCTCTTTGACAAAGCTATTTACAGTCATGATCATTATGCACATCGGTAAATTATCTGGACTGTGCAGGATCAATGTCTCTAAATATAACAGGAAAATAGAAAACAGAAATTTATGGTATAAAAAGAGGGAACGGCTCAATTTTGGAAGTTTATTAACAGAATTATAATCATCAGATTTAATACTAGAAACAATAACAGCTATTTTTTTTGAAAGCCACAATTAATAGGTAAAATTGCCTAGACTTTTTTTTAAGATTTGGAAAGTTTAAATGATTAAAAATTATTTCCCCTCAGGAAGAGGAAGAATGATTTCCCTGTTTATTCCCTTTTAAATGGAAACATTTAAATGGAATTAAAGAGACAACATATTGGAAGTTTTATTCCAAGATAAAATATACACAGGATTAGTATTCTGAAAGCAAACTGGTTAATAATTTTCTGAGTGCCTTATCACAGGAAGGTATCTTTCCTTCTCACAAGAGTGTGATGTTCTTCATTCCTTTTACACAGGCATTCCGTATAACCTCTGCTTAAATTAAAACCCCATGTTGTCTTTCTCATAGGCACCATTTTCATCCTTTGTTCTGTATTCATCCCTGATCTCTCGAAGCTAAGATATTGAAAAGGATAAATTTGGCTTGATAGCAGTATGTATAATGATGCTACTGTAGGTTGCTAGGATACCATTTGGTGGTCAACTGTCTCTGGTGCAGCTGCTCTTAATAGCCAGACTGACGGACATATTTGCTTTTATCCCCCTTAATGCTTGGGCTACAGAAAGTTTCCTTTCATCTATTACATTTTGACTTTTGAGGAGAGGTAAGCTTAGAGACTAAGTCATGGCAGACAGGAGAGATGATGCTGTTTTGTTTTATTTTATTTTGTTTTGTTTTGTTTTAGCTTATTTTAGTAACAAATGTGTTATCCCAATGAATTTAAAAAGAAACATACCAAGTTTTATAACTTTTGGTACATGAGCTAACACAAGATCTAATCCAATGTCCATTGCAGCAGAATCTTTCTCTGAGAATCTTTCACTGATTTATTAGGACTCTGCTACGACCCCTTGCCTTTTTCTCTGAGGATTTTGAGGGCTAAAGGCAAAAGATGCAGCAAGTTGAGTTACATACTTGTTTGATTTACTTGGTGAGGTCTAAAAGTTCATGTGCTTCGTAGGATGCATGTGAAGGGGACGTGTAAGAAATTCACTCAACTTATTCAAGAAAAAAAATATTTTTTCCCACAAAAACAAGTAATTGTTGATTGTTGTTTTTGTTTTGATAAAATTGCTTATGAAATATTGAATTCTGGTGCCAATTCCTGAATGCTGACCACTTCTAGAAATTAGTCAGCTTTACTGAGTCACAAAGTATGAGTTAATTACCTTAAATTTAGATGGCATTTCTCAAAAAAAAACCAAAAAACCCCAAAACCAAACCAAAACAAACTAAAAAGAAAACCCCAAAAAACCCAACAGAAAACTCACAACAAACAATAAAAAAAAACACCTTTCCCAACTGTTAGCTTCATTCCCCTCCTGATCTGATTCCTGTTCCTGTTTTCGTACACAAGCTCTAGGGTCATGGACACTGTTATGGAAACAGCAGGAAAAAACATTACACCAAGTGTACCAGGAGACTAAAACCTTGGTTTTATAAAGTCATATAATAAAGATGTGAAGAATCTTGATTAAAATATGTATTTCTTCTTTTCAAAAAGAAAAAAAATCCACCAATCAACTAAACCACACAATGTTCTCTATTAATGTAAACTGCTTTCCTAACTTAAGTCAATGGGAATTTTCAGTGAATTTTAGGCTGAATGAGATCCAAAATTCCAGTCTTCACTAACAAGAGTTTAGGCAGTAAGTATTTAAAAAAAGCATTTTTCCCTGAATTATCTGTCTAACAAAGGGAAAAGTAATTATATTTACAGAACTACCTGTGGTAGTGACTTTATGTAGTTGACCATAGTCAATACAGAAGAAGGAACAGCTCTAGTATGTGATTTAGCTCACAGTTGTTTTAGACAACTGTAAAAAACTGTAAAATGAGAAGCATTGCACATATTTCTCCTGAAAGACTGCAAAAAAACCCTGAGGTTATAGACAACTATATTTAGTTAGATTAATATTAATCTTAATGTTTTTTGTAGGTTAACTTCCTAAACTAGTGATATTTGGTTCTCTCTGTATTCAGAGGAAACAGAAAATTGCCTTCAGAGAAGAGTTCATCATGACTATTTTAAATGTCTCAGAAAAGGACAAAACTCCCTTTAGAGATGCCTGGCTTTTGTTTGACTGTAGTGGAACCCCTAGTGCAGTCTTTCAGAAGTCTGAGGTGAGGGGATAGGAATACCAGTTTTAATGGGTATTTATTATCTTACAAAACAGCATATCCTGCAAAAGTAATGAGCCACGAGCAAATATTGGTAAATGTTACAGAGGACACATGTTATTTGGGATAGCAGATGGGCATCAGGTAACAGCTGATTAGGAAGCTACTCCCTAGTGTGTTCAAATATATCTGGACAGAAGGTGCACAAACAGTATCACGGCACACATGTGAACTCAGTGAAAAATTCTGGCCACATGCAACTGCTGCTGGCCAGTCTCTGAGATTCCTCTCTCCACATTCCTTTATGCCCAACACTGAATTCATGATTACTAACATCTGCAGATTATACTGGCAGTGTATCATCATTTTCTGGCAGCTATGGCTGCCAGTGAATGACTGTATACTTTGCTCAAGCCATGGGCAGTTTGATGTAGTGAGGTCAATGCAGTTTATTCTGAGAATTTGATGGGTTCCTGGTTACTACAAATACAAATAACTCTAAAACCACCTCCAATGACAACAAAAATCAAGCTCTACTCAGGTACCTTAAATTTTATTGTGTTTCACAGATTTTTCTTATAACCATTCAGATACTAGTAAACAGCACGTAAGAGTTTAAAAGCCAAAGCTACTACTGTCAATAATAAAGAAACTGAATAGTAAATTTTGTGCAAACTATAATACCTAGCTGTTCCATGCAGCTGCTTTTTCTGTAGTATTTTCTATCTAGTTTCCAGGGGAGAGATCATAAACAAGTTTTGGTGGTATTATCCAGTTGCTTTCAATATCACCACCACAAAGGTGGCAGTAAATCTACCTTATTTGGCTACAAATTCCTGGTAATGCTTTATCATTAGGAAGACACAAAGAAGATTTTGCATCAGTACACATATATCTGGGTCGTCAATCATTTAAGGTGCAATGAACCCCAGCACTAACAGGTAAAACAAGGAAGGCACTCTTAAGAACACTCAAATAACAATTTGGATCAAAAGTTAATGCAATGAACATAATCCTCTGTATTGTTGAGGAGTCTGAACTCTGAGTTACAGGTATGCTCCAGAATTTTCTTGGTGTTTTCTTACTAAACTCTAAAATTGAGTTTAAATTGATGAATACTTCCATTAACAACATGAGTAACAAGTGTGCATCATCAAATTAACTCACAAGTGTTGTTTGAGTTTTGTATTTTTTGGGGGGTTTTTTTTGTCTTTTTTTTTTTCCGAAAAATAAAATTTAGCACCAAAATTTTAAAAAGCAAGTAAGCATATTTTCCATGAAAAGCAGAGGGGAAAAAATCTGGGTGTCTGGTTTGACTCTTTACTTGCAATAAAGTAGAGCATTTTCACTCAACTGCACTGAGGAGGAGGCATTGTTGCAGTGTGAAGTTCTGTGGCTGCTAACTGCTGAGGCCATCTTCACTTTTAAGCTGAGACCACAGCTAGGGAGCAAGGAAAAGAGGAAGTTCTTATGAAATTCTCTGACCTCAATTTTCTGTAAAAGTGAGTTATGTGTCTATTGCTACCTTTAATTTGGTTAAACAATATTTCTACCAGTGTCACTACAAAGCCAGCTACATCACTGATTTCTGCTTTCAACAGTGCACTGATTATTACAGCATAAAGAGAGATATAGTTATATTTTTTAAATGGTCAGAAGTGTATGCTGTGTAGTACAGGCATGACTACAAATATCTCAACACTGAAAAATATTCCTATAGCGCAAAGTCATGTACTTGCTATGGCAGAGGAGCCAAGAACAGTCCTCACACAGAAGATACCTGTGTTCCTTAGACAGTTATTTATGCACTACTTTATTGTGGAATGAGAGTGGGATGAGCAGACAGCTGAGTCCTGAGAGACCTGCTGATGTTGGCTTAAACAGCCAGTGCTGGCTCATTTCCTCACTTCTGGTGCAGATCCAGAAGGCTTTCCACCAGGAGAGCTTGCCCGCAGCCATTCACATCACAGTTTCTGCAGCAGATCCACACTTGAACTGTTCAGATGCCACAGGTTTGCCCATCTGGTACTGTTAAACCTATGGCTGTCACTCCCACACTAAAACACAGCAATGACTTTCTCCACCCTTGACATCTTGCTGAGCTAGCTGTATCTGATAATGCAATATCTGCTTATAGCAAGGGAATATGGATTCTGGCGAAAGCACTGGAACTCTTCATGAATCTGTCTCTGCCTGTGTCTCATTATTCAGCTTTATATCACTGCTGATCTCTGGATTGCATTGCTACTGATGTTTATGTCCTAACCTGTCAAAACTAGTGTCAATTGTCTGCTTCTGGTGTTACATACTTGCCATTGGTTGCTCTGTCCTGTGGATAAACAGCCTTTTTGTGATTCAGCTATATTAACAGAAAAGGTTACCATTGCCAGTTTAGCCCTGCTGTCCCTTTTCCTTCTGGCTGACATTATTCTCCCCAGTAGATCCCCTCACACAAACACTGCTACAAGCAATCTGTAATTTGCACCAGTCAGAATGATCTGGACTATAGAAAACTTGATACCTGTGCATTTTAAAGCAACCCAATTTGTTTTGATTAAATTGTCTTGGGAATCACTGACTGAGAGGAGGCAGTCTCTAACAAAACAATGATGGTCAGTTACAAGTGAGCCATGCAGGGTAATTCTAGACATCAATTTTATTCAGAATGCCTGTCAATTGGTAGCTTTAAAACAAGTCCTATGTGTGATTTCATATCACCCAAAAGTTTTCCTTGCATATTCATCACAGATATCTCTCCACTGATACATATATTTAAGAAAATATTTAATGAGAAAGTCCTGATTTAGACAGTGGCTGATTGGCTATAGAAGAACAATGCTGCATTTCCTCAAAACTTCATTGTCCACCTTGGGATCCACTTCTATTTGGCATGATATACTTTTTTTTTTTTTTTTNTTTTTTTTTTTTTTTTTTTTTTTTTTTTTTTTTTTGTGCTGTATAAAGCCTGACTATGGTAATACATGGGTTGCAGCAATAACTAGATAGATTTGAATGCAGCCACCATGAACACAGGTACAATTCTACAGGACCAATATCTGATTATCTGTTTTTCTAACAGGAACAAGTACCTATGTTACCTCTGCACCATGTTTACATGACATGAGAGGTTGGTCATTCACATTATTTTTTTAATCTCTGCTTAAAATAATTTTGGCTGCAGAACTCACTTGGCGGTTCTAATGGACTTCTGTCTTCTTTCTGTGAGGAGTTACATGAATGGCATAGCTGACTCAGAAAGAAAACATAATTTGCTATCTGTATAACACAGCAAAACCCCCAAATTTTCATTTTGGAGAGTTCTTTGTATAATACTAAGCCATAAAATGTTTCTGGAACATGGATTTGTGGTACAGTTTGTATACTCATACTTTTGGCTTCTCTCATCTCCACCAATCCAAAAATTTAGCTGTTAATCTCACCCTACTATTGTCAGTCATTATGCCAAGTCTTCCTGTATTTAACCAGTTTAAGGAATAGTCTTTTAGGCAAAAAATAACAAACACTTGTGGTTATTGTAGAAATTTCCATATAACACTATGAGGTTGCTGATTTTTCTGCAATATCACATTAAGGATACATATATACTGAATGAATAAAATTCCTTTACAGCAAGATGTTACACTTCTTTAGAGTACTAGTCAATTTTAAAAGGCATGAATAGAAACATTCCACAAGATCCTATTGATAATTGTTCAAGTCTAATTTAGAGGTGCAAACAGCAATACAAAGGCCACTGAGAGTGAGCAGTTATTTGCACAGTAAAATGACTGTATGTGCTCATTGCTTAGTCTAAAAATAACTGGTTCATTAACTTTAAATGTATCATTAACCTGATCATATTGTTAAAGTCAAATGTAAAAACAGATAAGGTATTTTTGGTTTATATTAGCTGGTGCATGTATACGTGCATGTTCACATTTAGCACCCTTGAAAATGCAATGTGACTTCACATTTTACAAGAAACAGAAGTTTTTAGAGGGTGAACAATGACAGCAAACCTAGGATAGGAGAATAGGAACAATTTTGCTGGTGAAATTGGTGAATCTTAATATTCATTAAAATTCAAATACCAGTATGAGGCCTAATAAATCCCGTGAGAAGGATTTTGACACTTTATGATTTGTGTCATTTGCTCCGATGTGAACTAATGGTAATTATTGAGTTAAAATGTTGGAGAAAATACTATATGTCTTAATAGATATTTAAACAGCATTTTTTTACCTTTCTCCATAACTACCAAATACCACCAAATATTTACTTTTTTTGAGGAGACATCAACATGACAGTAAGAAAGAGCTTCCTTTGAGTCCCTGTGTCATGGAATAGACCAGATGGAAGAACTAAAGGAAATCCTTGTCTTCACAGAAAGGACTTAGATCAATTGATTATTTTTACTAATCTGTTTACCAGGGCTTGAGGGAGCAGGAGGTCAATTACCTTTGGAAAAAAGTTATTGCTCCTCCTTGTGTAAGTAGAACTGTGACTTATTTTGCAGAGAACGTTCATATGAATGAAATAGTGCAGACATTGCTAAGGACAGTCTGGATTAGAACTCATAAACCCATGAGACTTCTCTCAGTCTGCTGGCTGCTATTGTCATTTCTAGATCCAGACAATATCTGAGGACACACAAGTGTCCCAAAGATAAAAACAGACATGAATAACCATGTGCCAATGCACAGAGAGTGTGGTTTTTTTCAGCACCCACATAAACACCAGCAGTGTGCACATACACCTGAACACAGTCAGCCCAGGATTCTTCCTCTTCTGGGTCTCACCAGGTTTGAAACTAACCAGTGAAACATGCACATATTCTCATTTTCTTGATTGATGAAATCATGGGCTTTAGGTCTGACATCTATGCCTGGACCTTGGGATGCTTAGCCAGTTGCTGTCCCATATCTTGGGTTCTGGTCAGATGCTAGTGGCCCCTACAACATGGGCTAGTCCAACTTGACAGTCACTGGTGAATCATCCCCCAACATACATCCCATGGAAGGAAGAAAACAAGAACACACAGGAAAATTACCGCACAAACTTTTCATTCCATTTAACTTCAGGGTTGGCACTTCTTTGAAGTGAATCCGTGATAGGACAAGATGTTGTTGGCTTCACTTATACAGGCCTTATATCAAATTACAAGAGTACCAGGTCACAGTCACCTTGAAATTCTGGGCCATATCACAAATGTGTGAAGTTCAGTGATGACTGGTGAGTTTGTCTCCTCCAAACAGTAGCTGCTAGAGTAGCTAATAATGTCTAACATAATGAAATTAATTACTAATTAATTTTATTCAAAATAATTTAAAAGAGTGTGTCATTTTTATATGAGGCTTTTGTGTGGACAAATAATTCTTGTGCATGCAGCTTCCTTTTTCCTCATTGTTTTAATCAATAATTTGCTGAGAATAAATGTCATACTTCAGAATGGCCAAAAGAAAAAAGTTGTGCTTTGTAAAGATTTCAAAACTTGATCTCCATGACATGATGGTAAATAAGTCACTTATAAAGCAGAACCATAAGTAGGAAGTCCAGATCAGAAAAAGATAAATGGAATGGGAGCAATTCATGTATATCTTTTATTGCATACACTGATGCCTTAATCAGTTCCTACTCATTTTTATTATAAAACAAATGGCTGTGCAATTTTGTGTGTTGTTGCTTCCACTTATGAAAAATTTTAAAGAAAAGGTAGGTTTATAACATCATCACTGTCTTGAAAATGTATATAACTATGTCAGAAACTGTTACAAGGAAATACATAGCATATGTACTTGAGAGTGAACTTTCGAGTTTTTTACAAACTTGCTCAAGAAAACTCCATATACAAATGCACTACAAGAAATTTTGGGGATCACCATGGAAATCTTTTGTCAAGTATTAGTTTTGCTCTTTTTTAATATTCAATGGTAACTTGTCTAAAACACTATTAAAGTAACATACTTTGTCCCAGCATAAGTGAGTGGAATGTCTATGCAGTACCGGATGTTGGAACACTTTTCCCTATCCCTACTAATTGTGGAACTCTATGCTGTCAGCACTAGGATAAGTTTTATGTGAGATTCTGTGTTTTCCTTTGTGTTTATTAAAAAAAGTGTATTTTTGATTATTTTCTCAAAGACTCTGAATCACTGTATTGTAGTTAAAACATGCCTTTTTTTGTTTGGGATACATCTTCCCTCTTTGACACTTCTTTTAGGAAGTCATATTGGTGAAACATATTAAGGTGAAGAAATGGTCTGTGAAGGTAAAAAGGAATTAATCATGACACCAAAGCTAGTCAAAATTTTGAATAGGTTTGAAGAAGAAAAGTGAGATATGCAGCATCTGTGTATCTTTATAAACCAGTGCTGTGCATAAACTGCCTGACAAAGTATCAGTCACTATGTACTGAATGTAAAAAAGTGAATACAAAGCAGATGGGTAGCAAACATTTAAAACTCAGATTTCTAGCTTTTCAGTCCCTTCTGAGTATAATCTTCCTGTAAAGGTAAGATTTATTCCACATTAGTTATTCAAAATAGCCCAGGAAAACTCTGGAGCTGGGTTGATGAATACACAACCTCGAGTTATAGATGATGAAATTGTGAAATTAGCTTTCATTATTGAGTTCTAGTATTGAATCTTATGAACCTGCAAATCCACATGGTGCAGAACAGAAGGCAAATTTGCATCAATTAATTGTTTTATGAAAACCTGATAAAGAAGCACTGTCCTTGAACCACTTAGATTAATGAACCTAAATAAAACACGTGCATGTATCTGTGTATATAATTCCATGTTAGAGGATATTAATGTCTGCCATCAATCACAAATCTGGTTACAGTTGATATGTGAAATTGCCTTCACAGAGTCAAAATGAGACAACAGCCTAATGTTTCTTTTGTGTAGGCAGAAATAAACAATAGAAGCCGGGGTTAAAAAATAAAAAAATAAAAAAATAGGGAAAACATCACTGCAGCATCTAGCAGCTGAGCATCTCCAACCAGTTTTCCACTGGCTTCTGCAAATAATAATATGAAAGAGATCTCTCACCCCAGCTATCTCACATAAGATAGCCTGGAAGAACTTCAGTATTGAAAAATCTGTTTATCTCTATTTTGTCAAAGCTGGGTCTCCCAGCCACAGGTGGGATTCAGCTGCTCTAACTTAGATAAATGCGTAGAGGCTTTCCAAGTTTAAGACACTTTTATGAATAGTTAGGCCAGTTAAGTCATGAAAAAGGAGATTTCAACAGAGATAACAATGATATAATGAATTATCCTTCTATTGAAAATAATCTGACAATGACATACTACTACTACTTTTGCACCTTTTTACTAGGACAACTCCTAATAAAGGAACTCTTAGTCTTTGTCTATTGTATGAATCAATATATGTAATTTTTTTTTAAATGGCTTTCCTCCTCAATACTCTTACTTTCTTCTTCTGTCTTCCCAGTAAAAACTGAAGAAGGGTCCATCACAAGATGATATGTTGAAGCAGCATCTGCCTATTAACTTTGCAGTATCTTCTGTCTCCTCCCCTCCTCTTAAGTCCTGCAGTACAAGGATCATGGCTTAAATTTAGGATATGTTTGTCCAGATCCCAGTTTTCGATTAACTGCTGTAACAACAGCTACTACAGAGAGGAATCTACTTAAAAAAAAAAATTGTGTATATACTGCATGTATGTATGTTTCAGACTATCATACACATGCATAGGTTTGTATATATATATTTATGTTAAAAAAAAATCTTTTGTTTTTTTCTTGACAGTAAAGTACAAGCAGTGTGGTGCATGAAGTGATCAGGGCACAAAAGCAGGACACTAAATTCCTGACTTCAGAGACTTCTGTCAACCTCCTGACTCCAAGATTAAGTTGTTTACACTGTTTCTCCCCTCATAGTGCTGTTTATTCTGTTTATTCATAAAATAACTCTTTGGGTGCCAAGGACTGAATCTTATACTTTAAGTTAAGAAGTCCAAGTACCTACCTACCTGTCCCTGAGTTAGTCATTCTGACAGGGAGAAATAGACAGCTCAGAGGTAGGTTTTCACTTATCAAACAGCTACACCTGATCGTATGACCTTGAGTTTAGTTCTTGAGCTTTAATTATTTATCAAAATGGGAAAACATGAGTTTTCAAACTGCCCTTCACAGATGGGCATAAACAGTGCTGTAATGCACGTATAATGAACATTACTCCTCAGATGTTGGAAAAAAAATGCACCAGAGCTGAGCAGTAAGAGCAGAAAGTCAACAAAATTTGCCCAGTGGTTAAGCAATAAACAGGTGTATATTTTGTTACTTAAGACTTGATTTTCTGGGGTTTCAGTGAGGATTTGTTCATCCTGTATGACTAATGTCCTAGATATTCATAGCCAAAAATCAGAGGAATAGCTATTCCTAAACTAGTACCTTAAAGTAACCAACGGGTGAATAATACTGCAATAACTTTGCTGTGGATATTCTTTTTGTCTAATTGATAATTTTCCAGAAATTTAATAAAATACTGTTCTATTAGTCACACTGTCCAGGAGCCAGTCCCATGATGTGTTTTTGGACATATTTCTATATTTTTCTTCTGTCTCGCATTCAATGAAAGGAAAGGTTAGACAGTGAAAAGAATTATGAATTAATGCCATTTTACAGGGGGAGTTATTTGTCTTATTTTTCCATGTACCAGAGAAGTTAATATGCTGCTACAAAATCTTTTGCAATCACTTCTTGGTAACAAACTAGTTTTTGACTTTTGTTTTCTATACAGATTTAAGAATTAGATTCTGATAGAAGTGATAGAGTTCCTCTATGACTCTCAATATATACTCATATTCTGAGCAAATTAATGTTTTCTTGGCATTTTCCGTATGTTTGCATGTTTTCTTTTTTCAGAGGGCAATTATTCTATACAAAAATACATGAGAAGTATCAGTAGTTGTGACCTCTCTGTCATTGGTCCTTGCTGATAAATTTCTTGAAGGAATCCTGTCTAAAGGTTTGGACTGAGGAAGGCTAAACTTTGTAGAAGAAAATCTATTGCACAGTGAACTGTGGTTAGAGCTTGCTTATTATAAGACATGAAAAAGAAATGGTTTCAGTATGAAGAACTTTTTTTTTTTACCTAGAGAATGTCTTTGGGCATAATGGATTGCATTCAGAAATCTTCTGTTATTTCAGTCAATGTTTAATGTATTTGTTTTCATTTTTTGCCAAATCCAGTCCTGACTTTCAATATTTGCTTTACTTTTAGTTGGAAAATCACATTTGGAAATGCAGTGCATTCCACCCCTTCTAGTTAAACCCTAGAACTTGTATCATATATTTGTCCACAAGAGAAAATAAGTTTTAAACTACCAAGAAACCTACATAGTGTATCATCAAAACATTTCGTGTTAGCTCAGGATAATATGCATTGAGCTTAGACTTAAAGGATTCTGTGTTTGAAACAGCAATATAACTTACAAAGAAAGTAATGGATAAGTAGAGAAAGCACTGGAATTGAGCTACTTTGTCTGTGTAATCCAAAATGTATTGCAAAGGAGAGTAAAGGGGACACAGTAGTCATTTTATGACCCAAAAATCCCATCAAACAAATTAAATAGTAGACATAAGAAGGCAGAGTAGAGTAGTGTATTGTCTCTGTTTATTCAGACAACTAACATGGGTTGATATTGGCACTGAAGAGACAAAAAGATAAAAATATAAAATAACTTTTTCAGGTAGAAATTTAGAAAACTAACAGTTATTGGATATTGGAAAACTGAAGTACTAACCACTTTAGAGAGGAATCTTTGACAAAGGAGAAAAAATGTAGGAAGACATTTTACAGTTATCCAGAGCAATAATTTTGGTCGTTTAGCTTCAAACACCTTTTTCAATTTCTTGGAATCCGATTAGTCACTAAATACAATTTTTACCAAGGCCTGAAGTGATAGGACAAGAATGATTGTCTTTAAATTTTAAGAGAATAGATATAAAAGAGAATAGGTCAGATGTTAGGAAGAAATTCTGTGCTAAGACAATGGTGAGGCACTGGAAGAGGTTTTCCAGAGAAGCTGTGGATACCCCATACCTGAAATTGTTCAGAGCCAGGCTGGATGGGTGTTTGAGCAACCTGGTCTAGTGGAAGGTGTCCATGTCCATGGCAAGGGTGTTGGAACTAAATAATCTTTCATGTCCCTTCTGCTGAAATCTTTCAGCATTTGTATGATCGTAAAATTGTATGATTTTACATATGGGACTGCAATAAGATTTTATATAAAACCTGTAGTGTATTTCATTAGAGAACATATATGGGCATGCCTATGTGTTTATAGAGTCACAGACTCCCTCAAAACATGTGACAAGTCTTATATCTGAGTCATATCTTTATGAGTCTTGTCATTTAACACTGCTTTTCAAGTAAAAGCTGACTACTTTCAATTCTAAAGATAATGACAAAGTTATAATTTTCTTTTTAAATTAATCTGAGTGACTACTGGGGGTAAATATATGTGATATTTTTAAAATCTAAAAAATACCATAGCCATCTCATTACCAATATGACATAAATATTAACAATATTTGACATGATTCAGAGTGTCGCAAAAGCCCACAGTGTTGCAAAAGACAGGGTAAAACATCTGCTGTCCTCCCTAATGTTAAATAAAATCCTTTCTATTGATTTGGCATATGGTCTTTTCTGCACCTTGATTTGGGAAGAGGCATCTCTCTAATAACCTTGATAATCAGATCTTAACAATAGGAATTATTAGCTTGGGTAAATTGTTGATAATGGATTGTTTATCTTTAATATTTAGGAATTAATAGAAGCACCTTGGGGGTAATGGGCTCCATCCCCATCACACCTTGCAAAAAAGTCAATAAAATCTTCCTGAGCCATATTTACCTCTTGTGCTAATGGCTGATGATGTGCTTCAAGCCTGGCATTACATTATTCAATAACAACAGGTTTGTTTCTCAGTAGCACGTATACTGTTCCTGCACAATATCCTTAGTAGGGATTTCCCTGGCTGCTAGCCAGAAGTGGAGATCATGTTTGAAACAGCAATATAACAAACCCAGGGGATCCAGAACCTTGAGCAGTGTCAGTATGAAATGTGTGTGTGTGTGTCTATGCGTGTGTGTGCACATCTTGGAATACAAATCTTAGATTACAAGGTTGCCATTCAGTCACTATACCCATCCTGCTGAGCAAATAAGGTTTTGACTGCATGCCACTGAGTGGTGCAGTGTTGTTCTTGCCACAACCCCACTGAAATTTCCTTGTGGCAAGCAATGGACAAGACTAATAGCCCTGTTTTCTGTCTTCAAAAATCTAGTATCTAAATATCCTTGTGTTATATTAATAATGAATAACCAAAAAATTTCTTGCTTTGTATAATATTATTCTCCTAGACTGCCTCAGTGTTATATGCATTCATATTCACATGCACATGCACACACAGAAAACAAAATCAATTGCAAAATTTTCTATTGAAATCCATACCAGCGGAAAAAAAAACCCCATTAAAATTGCCACAGGCAATAGGATTCGGTATATCACTGACTGTTAATTCCTTAATGCTTAATAACATGAAATTGAAGACATATCTCTTCTATACCCCTTTCTCTCACCTCCTTAGCATCTTGGCTTGGTGCCTCTGATCACACATTTAAAACTTCCCCTTTTTTTATTGTGCTACACATCAAATAAGATACATGATGTCATGCAGAAACTCAACAATGCTTTTTTTCTGCTAAAAAATTTATTAAAATTTATAGTTATGAGGAGTGGTTACCTGAATTTTGTTCTGTTGCTATTACTGGAAACACCAAATGGTGTGCTAATGTTAATGATCCAGGTAATTTGTGGGTTTCATGGGATTGGTTTCTTTTGAGGAAGTTATTAGTTTGGATATACATAAGTATTTAATTATATTCCAACAGATTCAATTATATTTTTTTTTATGAAATTAGATCAAGTTTTTGGGTTTTTTTTTGCTGGTATCGATGATAATTTGATTTTGCTTAAAATTCTGCACTGAAGTTTTGAACACTACTTAGCCTTTACTGTAGCTTTGACTATTCACCACCACCCCCTTGGAAACCATTACAGGCCAGTTATGAATTATCAGTGTGCTTGATATGGTGAAGCGAGTAGCTGTCACCATAAAATGCATGGCTACATCAAGAATATTAAAAGAGGACTATGTCATTGGATCAAAAGTCCATCTGCATATGATGGATGTCAGTAACATGATTTTTGGCATTGGCCAAGAACAAATATGCAGGTAAGATTATAATTACAGAAGAAAGAGCCACATTTCTGAAGTAATGTGAATAAGCACCTTGATTTTGTCTTGTAATTTTTCTAATTTCTTCACACACACATGCACATACAAATACCAAAACAAAACACAAAGCCAAACCAAACCAACTGACCAACAAAAATG
This sequence comes from Hylia prasina, assembly GCA_013397195.1. Classification (NCBI taxonomy): domain Eukaryota; kingdom Metazoa; phylum Chordata; class Aves; order Passeriformes; family Sylviidae; genus Hylia; species Hylia prasina. The sequence continues at coordinate 876,471 of VYXD01010574.1, forward strand.
AAAACCAAAACCAAATATCCCAAAACAAACAAACAAACAAACATGCACAAAAACCCCACCCCCCAAAAAAAAACAGAAAAAAGGAAAACAAAAAGGAGAGTACACTTAGAGATTGACGTCACAAGAAAAAAAAAAAAAGTCTTATTTTTTTTTTTCTGAATGTGCCTTTACACAGCACATAATGATAACACATATGTGGAGATTTTATTTTCTGAAAGTTTTTTATAAAAACTGCGTTTAGTTAAGCCTGAAATTCTTTTTTCTTTTTTTTTTTTAATAGGCTATTTTTTTAATGCAAAGACACTCATTTTGCAAGACTAGGAAATATTTTTGGTTTTATTTTCCACATATTTTCTCTCTTTTCCAGAAAAAAAATACCAAAATAGTGTGGTTTTAGACAGGTGGAGAAGTCTTTTATTTTTTGTTTGCTCTTAAGTCTAATTCCTCACAGAAATTATGTGTGAGTTTAAATTGTTTTGGAATAGCTTAGTATCCTGTGAAAATTCTAACTCAACATGTGAATGAAATCTTGTTGAAACCTTCTTCTTCCTTCATGTTGTACTTCTCGAATGCATGTAGGCAGTTTGACATTGAAATGCCACAGTACATTGTTTAGTGAAGTCGGCAAGAGAGAAAATATTATGCCAGCTCTTTAAAGACAGGAGTGCTTCCCTCTTCACTTACACATGCAGTTCAAGTTGCAGTCACATAATTGGGTCTCAGAAATTGCCTCTCTCTTTCTCGAATCCCCATGCCCAAGTTAAGAGCTACTATTAAAGGTCTCACTTTCATTCTCCAATTGCTTTTTCTCTCTGAAAGCTTCACTGTGGATCCCTAGCAATTTTCTCCCTTTTATCTGTTGATTTTCAAGTGTGTTAAGTCAAAGTCAGAGAGTACAGAGCTAACCTCTTTCTCAGGTTTTTTCTCATGCATGAGGTTTGAGTCTCTTATAGTATTTTAAAAATACATTTCCAAACATTATATTTAGCAAAATGTTGTGTAATCACCAATTATACAGCCTTATACTGTATATGTTATTCAATCTATGTCTCTACGATAGGATTCTCTCACTTGATATATTTATTGCTCACAGCACTTTAAAAACAGAGACAAGCTGAAGATATTTGGGGTGATAATTTGTTGGGTTCTTTGGATTCATCTCAGCTGCAGCTCTGCTCTTTTCAGCAGGGTAAACATGACTAACATCTGAGTTTACAAAACAGATATATAAACAGACAAATTAACCTCTTGCCTCATAAGGACTAAGCTTACAATAGTTTTGAACTAATTCTTTTTCATCTGTAATTGGGATCAATAGCTGTATTCATTGCACATGTGTGTGTTTGTACGTGCTTTGTGGTGAAAAGACTTATTTTTCAATATCAATTCATGTTTCATGTATGAGTGAGAAAGTCTTTTTCCTCTTTTTATTTCAAAATTAAGCAAACTTTTTCATATCACTCAAATAAAACCACTGCAGTAGGTTTCAGGGAAGGTGGGTATTCAGCGCTCTAAAAATCAGGTGCCGGAGAAAAGTAAAAAGTGTCTAAAAGCAGCAATGGGTTTTATCTCTAAATACTAATCCAAAAGTTAGGCATAGTTTTCTGAGTTGCCTCTGTATTCATTGGAGAAAAATGAATGCCGAAATGCCAAATCTGAAATTTTGTCTCAGTTTTCTAAATAATGCCATGGTTTTGTGAACTCATAGAATCATAAAATGTTAAGGGGTTGCAATGGGTCTTAAGGATTGTCTGCTTTCAACCCACACTGCCAGTAGACCGAGTTGCTCAATGCTTTATCCAACTTGGCTTTGAATACTGCCAGAGTTGGGCAATACACAACCTCCCTGGGCAACTTGTTCTGGTGTCTCACCATTCTCACAGTAAAAAAGTTCTTCAAAAATATCTAACCCAAATTTCCCCTCTTTCAATTTGTACATTTTGCTCCGTGTCCTATCACTGCAGTTCCTGAGGTAGTGTCCTCCAGCTTCCCTGTGGGCCCCTTTGGAAATCTCCATGCAGAATATCCCCAACTTCCTCAGTCTGTCTTCACAGAGGAGGTGTTCCAGTCCTCTTAAAAATTTTGCGATCTTCCTCTGGATCCACACCAATAATTCTATGTTAGGGGCATCAGAGTGGCACTCCAGGTGGGGTCTCACAAGAGCAGAGTAGAAGGGAGGAATCACCTCCTTTGACTTGCTGGCCATGGTGCTTTTGGTGCAGCCCAGGATGCATTTGGCTTTCTGGGCTGCAAGCTCACATATCAAGTTTGCAATCAACTTTCACTCACTTGCAGACCTCCACTTTCTGATGTTTGTTTCCTAGACCATATATGCCTGATGTGAATTTTCTTTTGCCCTATTCTGTAATTTCTGGTATCTCCCTTGTTCCCATCATCTTGACCCTTTGCATTCCAGCACTATTGATCTCTACTGTACTTTACCATGAGTTTTGTTGTTTGTAGTTTAAAGCTCTCCTCATCACTTTGGACATCCTTTTGCAAACATTATCTTGGCTCAACTTTGTAAGGAGCATCTTCTCTTCCTCTTCCAGTCCTCTGTGCTCAAAGTGGGTCCCATGATTGTGAAAGCCAAATTCCTGTCAACATCACCAGCTGTACAACCAGATTGTCAACCTGCAGGTGTTGAAATTAATACAATTTTATGACTTTGGTGTGACAGGACTCAAAATAAGACAGTATTTTGAGAGTGTAGACATATTTAGATTTTCTTCAGTCCAAAGAAAGAATGATATTCAAACAGGACTTTAATTTCATTTTAGTAGACTAAAACATAGAATATGTAACTAGGAATAAAGACAGCTGAAATTTTTCTTGAAGTAGTAAAATAAATCCTCCCAGAGAGATCTCCCGGCTGTCGGAACTTTATTTCCTGTGTTGTTAAATTGTTAGAGAGGTCTTTAACATGCTTTAGGCCATGCAGAGTAGGCAGATGCCCTGCCAGGGCCTTAGTAAAGTTTGAATTTAGCACAAGTTAGACACATTTCTCAACAGAGAACATGCCTCCAGCCTACTTATTTTGGAAGCTGGAGAGTATAATAGTATGTTCATGGGCCATTCCATGCCTAAGAAGAGTTCAGGGAAAAATTTTTTTTCCAGTTTAAAAGTGGTAAACATGATTAGGAAAAGTTGAATAAAATGGAAGATGGGGAGGAGCATTAGAAGCTATTTTTCTTCTACTGGCTGTGTCCTTTCAGACAGGTTCTGGCTCTTAGCCCAGCCACTGAAACTCAGCTTTGTTACTCAGCTTTTTTAACTAAGAGAAACTATATTCACTTCTTCCTAGTTTTTAGGAAATTATTTTCTAGTTGTCACTTCTTCAAATCTGTTTCATAAACCATGCACAAAATGTTAACCTTCAAATCTTTCTACATTTCTAGAGTCTTTCAAGCCTTTTCTCTTTGGGCACGCTCATTTATTCTCACCAGAATATTACTGCCCCGTGGGGTGGTTTTTGATTTACTTTTGTTTTACTGTTTGGTGTTTTTTGGGTTTGTTTGGGTTTTGGTTTTCCTATAATCTGGAAGGTTCCATGTGTCTCAATGACTTCTTAAAGTATGATAATCCGAGAAGATACAAAATATATGATACATTTCCTTAAATCTGGCACTATGCCCAAGTTAATTGGCTGATTCTCAGCAGGGTTAGCTGGGCAGAGTTCCGTGGTGAGAGATATGTGGTCTTTGGTTCCAGAGCAACAGTGTTTGGATCAACAAGTGCTCTGCACATACTGTCCTCAGCAGGGTAAAACCCTTCAGTGTACCATCAGAAATATGAGCTACACTATCCATCTTAAAAAATTTGGCTGATTTCTGTCTTCTAACCCAAATAAAAGAGGTGAGTTCTGCTTCATTTTCCTTTAAGCATGATATTTCCCAGTCTAATTCCATTAGAAACCAGTTTGTGTGAAAGCTGAAGCATGAAATGTGCTGGCAGGGTACTGCAGCAGGTGCATAGCCACCACGGTCTATCATGTATAACTTTGCAGAGATGAGAAGCACTGAAGACTTTGTTAAAATGACTATCTGTAATCCTAGACTGGGGATAGTAGGCCAAAATTTTTCTCCCTGTTGAAGAAGAATCTTGTTAGAAACTAATCCAAATTATTGATGGGTCATTTGAGGCTCATTCCCATAACTCCAGGCCTGGATTTTCGTGACAGATGGATGAGTTGACATTCTTGATAGGAGTTATGCTCCCTGCAAGCACATAGTATGCGTACATGGTATTTTGCCTCTCTGAAGTCTTGAACGTCTGTTTGGATGGCATTTTGCCTACTCACAAGCCAGTACAAAAGTCAAGCAATGGTAGGTTTATGCGGACGGTTGGCATTACCCTGAAAATGTCGCTTTTTTCCCAGGAATTTCTCATTCTGTGCCAGTATTACATATTGGCACCACATGCCTCTTTACACCTAATTACATGAGATGACACTTACATGACAGAACAGAAATGGTTGATCTGTAGAGGCAAAGAGAGGTTGAAAACTATGGTTGCCCCTGCAAATATAGGTAATATGTTTTCAGACTTGTTGGAATGTCAGTATATAGGAGGAGTCATGACCCTTTCTCATGTTCAAGTAATTTTCCTAAAAGTTAACAATTGTCATTGTCTCATGTTTTGGCACAGATTAACGTCTGATAAGACCTTCTACTAAGAAATCTATGTTATTCATGTTCTAAACTTTTAAGAGGCAAAAACGGATAGTTTTTCTGTTTCCTGTAAAACCAGGATAAGAAATAGTTTTCTCTTGTAAAATCCATCTGAAATAAAAAGTGAAGGGAATATAGCTGAATGTAGCACACAGATACCTGTTTTGAGACTTCTATAGTCATGCTCATTCTTTTCTAGGGCTATTTTCCATCTTATCTATGTACAGACCAATAGAGAAAAAAGAAAACGTTTAAAAGCAATCCTGTACCATTACCACTACACTTACTGGTACAGTAGCAGGTCAGCAGCATTAACATGTCCCTTTCTTCCTATTTTTCTTACTAATCTCCTCTCCTCTCCTCTCCTCTCCTCTCCT
>VYXD01010574.1:884688-958501 GCA_013397195.1 Hylia prasina
TTTAATAAATCTCAGTTAGAAATGTGTTCCTCTTGTGGCCTCACACTTGGCATTACAAGTGCCCCAGATATCTTCTAAAGTGAAGCAAGTGAGCTACTGCAAGGTTTAGAGAGGAGTGAGATGAATGATATTTTGAGGGGCAAGTAATTTTCTATAAAAAAGTCTAAAGGTGACAAAAGCTTCAGGTCCAGAATTAAAGACTGTGCTTTGAGAAGTCCAGACACATTTTTCTAGGATTTACAATTGATCAATAGTGCGTTGAGAGAAGAGAAAAAATATTCAAGGCCACTCAAATACCATCACCTACATATTCATTAGAGCACTTACTGTTTCTTGGTATGAAAATATATTGAAGCAATTCATACCTAACCTTTCCCCAAAACAGGCCATGCTCTTTAAAACCTAAAGCTGAACATGCACTAAAAAATTTGTACTGCTTCCCTCTTTCGTCCTGAGAGTTATGCCAAATCTGTAGGGGAAGACAATCTGTTTCACCTTGATAATTATCTGGTGACACTCTGTGTAAATGTACTGCAAAACATCACAGTGTTTTGAGTTACCCAATACTTATACAAAACTAATATAAAGGCATGCTTTCTTCATTTGAAGAAGAAGGGAATACTAGATCATATTCCACACACTATCAACACACTATCAAAAACTACCAACAACTGATTTTCCACAAGCATTTTTGCTTTTGGTGTTCATGATGTCAGTTTTTTTTGAGAACTACTGGGGTTTAGAAGGCTGATGAGACTTCAAAATGCACCCATCAATTCCTTAACACATGAATAAGCTTTAGAAACATGAAAAGAAAATATCAGTCACAAGATCAAAGTTTCATGAAACAACACTAATTTTCCTCACTTTAAAATTCCTTTTCACTCTTACTAGATGTTCTTTCCAGGTTTCATGAAAAAAAGAGAAGTCATCTAAGTCATGAAGTTATCTTCACACCTCAAAATTTGTAATAGATCATTTCCTACCTACTGAAACATTCCCAGCACATTCACGACTTAAAGAGGCATTCCTTGGGTTTGGAACCTCTGTGGGTGTCTCAAAAGTAGTTCTTCCTTTAAGTGTTAGTTTGATGTGGTCACATTCAAATGCCAGAACCAAACATTTCTCTCCTGACAGTTTAATGAGTTGATCAGCTAAGTATGGAAATGGGTGGATGCCTTCAATTGACTGAAGCTTTCTGTTGTCAGCATATTCATTTACTTGCCGTTAGATTTATTATTTTTTTTTCAGGTTGTGATTAAGATGTTAAAATGTTATGTATATTGCTTATCTGAGCCAGCTTTCAGAATGTGATTAATTACCTTTTTACCTTTATCTTATGTAGTAAGAAACTGAGACCATGATCCAGCCTTGCATCTAGCAATATTTTTCTCAGTCTTATTTTTGGGGAACAACATATTAATCAAGGTCTAAGTCAACTGCTCTAATATATTTTTTGCTACATATAGGTCCTTTTCTCTAATACTGCCTTCAAACACCTAACATATGAGGATCTTAAAGATATTAGTAATGTCAGACACTATTCTATGTTCCTATTTCTAATTACTTATATCTTATATCTTCTCGTATCTCCTTATAACTTCTTATATGACTTATATCTTCTGCAGTAATAATGGTAACTTTTACCCAGAATTCTACTTTTTAGTCTAGGTTGAAACAAAAGTCTCATATGGCAATTTCTGGCTTCAAACAATTTGGCAAATTCATTTTGACTTTGCCTTTCCTGGACATTATGCTTGGCAGAAGAAAGAGTAATTTTTCACATTTACATATTAACTATAGAAAGTGTCTTTATCACTGCATTTCCTCACTAGAAGTTTATACATATTTATCAAAATTAAGTCTATTACCTTATAAAACAGATTTTATTAAAACATTTCCATTCCTCTCTCAACACAACATAAAAAATATAATTTAGTATAAGAAATAGCCTTTAATATGCAAAACTCACGGATTCTGTATGGGACAGATTTTTCTGTCATTTATACTACCTGGCTGATGATGAGCAGTAACCTATATAATTTTTTCAGTACGTGATTTCTTCCTCTCAGCACAGCTTGTTATCCACAAAGTTTGTTGCTATCATGAATTCAGTGTTACTTGGCTCTTCCAGTGTCAGTGGCCTCAAGCACAGAAATAGATACTGGGAAGTTCCCTTAGTTGTCAATTGTATTACTAGCTTCTAACTTTTTTCTGGCTTTCATATGTCGGGAAATTGGCTCTTCAGCAGCCTTTACCTCTACTTCATTTGCTACTGTCATCTGACTTAAGCTAGTTTAGGCATGGAAAATAGTGGAGCCACAGCAGCATAAGACTCCACAGGATAATTTCTTTTTATTTCCTTCTCCCTGAGAAACTTGTTTACAGCTAGTCCATGTATGGCTGCATTGTGTCTCAGCATAGAAATACTATTTGGTATTTTCCTTTAAAAACACAAGGAGACTAAGGACTAGGGAATTAGTGCTACCATGAAGTAGAGAATGAGAATGAAAATATAACTTTGAGGATACTACTGTTTACCTTGTTACAGTAAATTTAGACCGGTAAGTTCCTTGTTAGAAGAAAACAACTCTTAGTATCTCTCTGTTGCTTTTATATCATGTGTGACTTGCCTGCAAGGGACGGAGTGAAATGTAACTTTATTTACTTTGTCTTAGGGAAAAACAGAGACCTGATTAAAGAGGAATAGAAGAGGAAAAGTCTCTCTGGGCTCTGTTCTGCAACATAACATTTCAGTGGTTGCTGGAATCACAAACTCTTTGGGTCCCTCATGCTGTTAATTATATATCTTCTTCTTTAGACCCAGGAGCGCAGTTTAAAATCCAAGGAGTTTAGAAATGTTACCTTAATGCTGTTTCCTCAACAATGCTGAGAGGAAAATGAACTTGCTTACCCTGTTTATTGCAAGCCATATTCTGAAGTCTTCATTTACATCTGACAATCATAAATTGAGCCAATTTCTATGAATGTTTATTATTTTGCTCCACATTCAGAGCTGGTAAGAGACAGCATTTGAAATATATCAGATGCTCAACAGCCATAAAATACTCGACTGAAAAAAACCACAGTCCATGCCAAAGATTTTGAGGTTCAGTCTACTAATTGCTATTCAGACTGATTGAAGCACATAGAAAGGACAATAAAGAACAAATTATTTCTATTTCACACAGAAAACACCTGCTTTTTATAATGAAAATAATAATGTGGAGTACCATGCTAATTTTGCCCTGTTGTTATCGCATTATATACCTAGGGAAGGATACTTGTGCAATGGGATGTCTGTATATTCATACTGTTATATATTGCAGCTGGAAGTATCAATAGGTCCTTCCCCAGGAACTGGAGTCTCATCTGTAGCTGCATAAAACCTCAGCTTTATGCATTAGAATTTTCTAGTTGCAAAAGAAAGCTGATATGGGGGGGGAAGAATTTACCTACTGACCAGTTTGTACTTTCTTTGCTAATGGTGTTAATTTATTGAATGATGAAAAATATGTAATATCAAAGAGAATTTTAATAGAACAATAGTACAAAAATCTGTGTCTTTTTAAGAAAAGATCTTCATAGATACCCTTGATTATTTTTGGAAATGTATATTGACCTCTTTAAGCTGCTAAAGAATCTATTAAGTTTCTAATATTATAGAATTTGACTTTAAAAAAACCCCAAAAATCCTATTTTAGTACTATCTTTTAAACTTGAAAATCAGCAGGGTAAAAATGGGTGCAAAGCTGCTAAGACATACATATAAATTTAATTTTTTCCTTCCAAATTTTCTTCCAAATTTTGAGATCTAATTTGTCAACAAGACAGATAGAAAATACTCTATTTCTTCAAATCTCTCTTCAAGGGGAAAAAGTGGTAGGAAACCCCAAGAAGTCATATTAAACAACAGAAATGTACTAATATGATAATTTCCACTGTTAACCTCCATGTTCATACCAATTCTATTTCTAGGATAAGAAAATTGTAGCACTGGTTTCTGATAATTATCAGGCAACCAGATATAGTCTGATGTTCAAAATTACTGATAACTAGCAGGATGCTTTTTGTCTTTTTATCTTTTTTTTTTTTTAAACTTTTTTTTGCACATAGTAAGAACTTACATGTTTTAGAAAAGTTTAATTTTAGTTTAAAATTAAACCTGAGACAGAACAGTTGACTCATCAGGGACTGTAATCATTGATTTCTGCACTAATAAGGTCAGAATGCAAGATGTCACTGAACCAGCTTTTGTGTTCACTCATGTTAGTCATCAGCCTAGTAATGATAATAGCTATAGAAAAATCTGATAGATAATAATAATAATAATGGTAAAATCAATAAGTGGTTAAGGCTCCAAAATCAACATCAGAATGTGAATCCTGCACTCAAGAAACCTCCTATATAAAGGTGCTATAAACAAGTGGCTATACACATAACCTATTGCCATGAAGAACCACATAACCATGAAGAGGAATTATTGTGTTTGACTTTCAGGCTCCTATACTAAATTAATGCAATGCTGAGAGGTAAAACACCATTTGTGACTCAGCACCAGTCCTGTTCATGAGCACAATACTTAAATCCCACTGAAATTGTTTTCTTTCACAGTATAGACTAGCAAAAGCAAAAGACTGGGAACTAAATTTTGTAGTATCTAGCTCTTTTATGCAGTGTTTTCAATGCGTTCATGAGTCAGAATAATTTAGCCATTCAGAACGGCAGCAGTTTACATGCTATTAGCAAAGAAGTAGATGATTATAACAAGCTGCAAAGAATCAAGCATATTACTTCTATCTGTATTTACCCTTACACGTCAGGTATACCAGTGATTAGAAAGTTCCATTTCGAGAAGGCGTCTGAAAATCCCAACACATGTTTTGTGAAATTTTCATGAGTTAAAGATTGTGAGTAGTTTGTTGATTAGCAAGAAACTTATATAACTACAATCCATATCTCCAATAAGCTGTTATTGTAATTAGCTCCAAAATATTAATTAATATTATCTTCATCCCATTTTTATTTTGCTATAAGAATATTGGCTCAGCAATATACCACTTTAAATAGTAGAACTATTCCTTATTTTCAAGAAAGACTTATGAAATATATATTCAGTAGAGAAACTAGCCATTTTTTGACAAAAATTAATAATCAAATTAAATTCATTCATCATTTACAAATACTAAATGGCTACTTAAGTTTAAAAAATAGAAGGAAAAGATGAAATCCATTTTGAATGTGTGAGGTACTTTGTTGCATTTAAACAGAGGAAGTCAGGCATGGTAACAGAGAGACAGAGAACACAAAGTGTGATTTAAAAATATATTTAGAAATGATACATAATAATATAAAATTTCTTTATGCTTTATGATTTTTTGTTGTTTGTTTGTTTTTTTCATTAACTTCAGTATTAGTGATGTGTGGAAAACATTTATTTTTCTTGTACATGTTATTTTTTTTCTTATAGGTAAAATCCATTGCTCAGTACTTCTGTTGTGGAAATAAGAACACCTGAATGGGGAACTTGTGACCAAAGAAATATGTAAAACTTTAATTTCCACCTGAATTGAACTGGAGCTCATAATAGCAATTGTAGGAATTCCCATTCATGAAATAAGAATGTCAATAAAGACTGAGAGTTATATGGGAAAATGAAATTAAAATTAAATACATGCCTAATTTTAGCTTTGTTACACAGCACATGAAATACAGTGGCTTGATATCTCCATCTGAAAAAAATCAGACTACAGACCAATAATCAACACTGTCCATTCTAGTTATATTTCAGGAGAACAAAACAAATCTAGAGAGAGTTTTAAGGCCAGCTGAAGATGAAACAGTACAATTTCTATGTGGGCCATCCAAAACTGATTATTTTTGTGTCATTTACAAAAGGAAAATATATCTGCTCTACAACTGGACAATCATACCTTGTTATGATTTATCTATGACCAACTGTTTTAGACTCAAGAAGCTGTTATTTTTTGAGACTGCAGAAATCAGGCTCAAGTGTTGACAAAACCTTGGTAGATGAGTATGTACAAAATTTAGTAAAGGTATAGGACAAAAAAGATCTTAATAATTTTGCAACCTTACAAAGGTAATATTTGTGAAGTTCCTCTATACATAACAGCTCCTATAAAGACAGACTTCATTAAGTATTATATGCTTTCAAAGAGATTTTATTTTTTAACTGCCACATGAATGTTCTATCCTTTGTATCGTATAGCAAGTGAATAATTGCTCATTAATAACAGGCTAGAAGAACATAATGTAACTGAGAAGTCCACTTGTTATGCAGTGTCTAAAAATTGCATTTAACATAGAAGTTGTTCTGCTGGCAGCTAAAAAAATACATTATCTCTAAGTGCCTGAAAGCTCTAATCAGGAGAGGACACCAGGTGAGTACTGTACAAGCTGGAAAAAAAGATGGACCCTGACAATAAAACTTAAAGTATAAATTTATGGTGAGAAGCAGAAACAACAAATCTTAAGGAAAAAAACAAAACGAAATAAAGAATAAATAAATATTCTTGAGAAGGATCTTGAGAAAGAGGTCTTGATACAGCAGGAAGATATCTTACAGTTAGTCACAGGAGTACAACCTTTTGATCAAAAGATATGAACCAGCACAGCAGCTGATCTGTACTAAGGAAAGCTTCATGTAAGTAGATCTAAACCATCCTCAAATGTATTTAGTGGCATAAGGAAAAGATATGATTCAGAAGATTGATATATAAGCAGTTAAAACACATATGTGGGCTAAAGAAGTCATAATTAGCGTCGACTCATTCAAACTTTAGCTATTTTAGCTATTTTAGGACAGCATAAGCTTAGTAGAAAACTTATATGAATGAAACACAGTAACACCATTGTAATGTACTGAGGTTAAGTTTTAATGGTAGCATCATAAATCAAGTGAATCCAGATGAATCACCAACTGAAATTACTAAAAATAAGCTTAAAAACAAGAGAAGTACAAGGCTAAATAGTTAGAAATTATTCTGGTTTTAAAAAGAATGAGGCTAAGAAAATTTTCAAATAACAAAACATAAAGTCAGACTTCCATTATAACAAAAATCTAAACTCATTATTTTGAGATTCTCATAGTTTTCATTCTGAAAATAACTCTAGGAAAATATCTGTTAATTACTTACGCTATAATTTTTTGCATGGCTTTCACAAACTTATCAGTAAAGAGCTTCCCATGATGATAATTTGAGGTTTTTTTTCCTTTTTTTCTGTTTTTCAGGCTATAAATACTTTTTTTGGAAAAAAACAAAAATATTGATATCTTCCAATTGTTCTTGGACTGTCATGACTGATTTCTCAATCTAATTTCAGAATTTAAGGTATGTTAGAGCTACTTTCCCATACTGGAAGTTAAACTAAGTTGTAGAAATTAAAAGGAATTTTTCAATTAGTAATATAGATTGAAACTAGAATGTGGACAATTAATTGATGGAGAATAAATACAGTATTTGTAGAGTTATGGAAAACTCATGCCTGAAAAAACATTCAGCAGAAAACTCAGGACAAAGCTGAAAACTTTGTTAGCAAGTGAAGAAGGCTACAATTTTAAACGAATTGGAGTTTGTAACATTTAATTTTTTAACCTGTGTGTGGTTTATTTATCTGATTTTGGAGCAGAGTTTGTTTTCAGATCAGTTCTGATCTGGGAGTCCTGGTTATTCTAGTGTTGAATGTTAGGTACTGAAATTTCCAATGAGATGTTAACTGGGTGCTTTTTTTGGCTTATATAAATCTCAATCATATGTGAACATGATAAAGAAAGTGGGTAGACTTTACATATGGAAAAGATTGGTATTTCAAACACCTCACATATACTTACACAATGAATTTTGCTGTATGAAAATTCAACACAGAAACAACCATGGGTTTTGCATTTTACAACAAAAATGCAAAACCCAAAAATGCATCTGTTTCTGCTAAGATATTTTCAATTAAAAATATAATCCTTAAGACTCATGCATCTGTGACATAAAAGACTAATTGCAGCTGAGATTCAGGAAGGTAAGTTCTCAAAAGAAGCATAAACTAAACCACAGAAATAAGGACATCTGTTCTCCTTCACTGGTGTATATAACAACAACAATCTTAATTTACAGGACATTTTTCTAACAGTAATATTCTCATATTTAATTCCAAACATTTTTTCTAGACATAGTTGCTATCACTAGAAGGAGAAGAAGGAGAGGAAGAAAGTGGGTTTAATTAGTATCATCTAGACTTTTTGTAGTAGTCTCCATTGAGGTTTGTCTCTGCCCCAACTAGTTTAGATTAGAATTTTTGATGATATAACTACATCTTCCTCTACTAATTCCTAACATTGCACAAAATTAAAAGTACAGAAAAATGTACATAATAGAGGACGGTCTTGAATGTTTTTTAAGCTCATTTCAGACACATTTTTATACATCAATTGCAGAGATTCATTGGTAAAGGTGATTAATAAGTTACATAACCATATTTCTACTTCATACTATCGTAGAAAGGTTAAATTTTATATAATAAAGACTTTTTGTAGAAATTCACATTTTTACTCTGGATGTAAATTTCTCTGTTATCTTCCAAGAGGGATTTACTTTACCTAACTCGGCATCTACTGTGTTGCTATCCACCCTAGAGGTAGTTAGTGAGGCTACTTTAGTAATTGCTACAGAGAAGCAGGTTCCTCTAATGCAATTCATTCCATCCTGAGACAAAAAAAGTGCCTCTTTCTCTTCATTAAAGGTCTTCAGGTAAGTAACATATATGCAGAGTATGTGAAAATGGCGCATATATTTTTGATATGCTTTGCATAGACTTTTATATCTGAACATGCCCAGGCTACAGTGGAAGATTGGACTTATTGTATTTCTTGCAGTCTGTGCAGCTGAAATCCTAAATATATTGCTGACAGATGGGAAACAAAAAAAAACTGTACTGAAAATGAATTTTTTCTCTGACAGAAATGTGACATTATATTTGCTTCTTCTATTTGATATTAAGGAAATAATTTAAATGTTCAGATAATTTTAAAATGTTGCAATAAATGTCAGTTTTGCATCTTAAAATTAGAGTGTTTCCTTGGTGCTAGTGACCCTATGAACTTTAATGACTGGGTGAGAATCAGGGACTTGATTCCAAAAAGACGTGTTCATATTGCTATATGTCAACTTTTAACAACCTGATTTGTTCAATATTATTTATAGTACTTGATAATATACAGCATAAATAAACTGTAAATATTGCGAAGCAGGAGAGAAAGAAGGAGGAAAATAAAAAGTTTATAAAATGTTTTAAGTCAGATGAAATAACATTCTTGCAGGTCTGAGTGCATTTCCATCATGATATTTATTTATTTGAATGTTAATGCATAAATATATAAAGCTAAAATGCTTTAGGCATCCTGAATATGCTTAAACAAAATAAACCAAAAGAAACAGTAAGTTTAATGTATGAGGTGAAATACAGGAATCAAATTCTCCTTGCTTGGGGCAATGCATGTCTCTTTTCCTTTGGCTTATATGGGCACTTGTTGGAATCTAACTTAGAGTGAGGAGTATACACCTTAAAAGTCATCTTTAAAGTTATTTTATATGAAATACTGCTGGTTTTCTGCTTTAAAGGTTACTGATGTGGTATTATTTCCCATTATGATGAAACAGTGCTCATCTGTGTTATGACTTTTCCAATTTTATTGCATAGATCCAGAATGATCTGTACATTTATATATAACTTGCATTCTGAAAAAAAAATGGCTGAGAAAATGTGCAGCTACTGACTGTAATTTTTCAATTTTTTTTGTCTTTTTTTTATGGTAACAAAATCTTGCAGAAATAGGATTAACGCAGCACATATATTTTTTTACTACTTCAAATGTATACAGTACGCTACAAAAATATTTATTTCAAACTTTGACTGTGGAAGTACAAATATCTGTGAAAAAAAAAAAAAAGAAAACAACTTAAAATCTGGTTATATCACTCAGTATTTTTCATTCAAAAGCATATTGCTTCCAGTAGACCAGCATTTTCTCTGAGCTGCTTTTCCTTTCTCTGCTTCCTCTTTCCTGTGATGAACAGGTTCAGCTAACCTGTTACCTATTTACTTATGCTCTGCCTCTTTGTAAGAGTGCCCTGATGCTGTTTCAGTGAGCAGGCTTGAAAATAATTAATTGCAAACATCAGAGCAGATGAACCAAAATATCTAATGAAGTCTCTGAAATATCAAAGAGTAAGTGTCTGGGTGTCCCAGGAGGTTGATTCAGAGGTTAATAATCTACTTAACAGTGACTTACTTTGGTTGGACATGCCAAACTTTTGAAATTTCTACTTGCTTCCAAAACAGACAACTGGACAGAGAGGTGGAAGAGTCACATCCTTTTCTGTGCAAACCATCCTGGGAATAATTTGGGGAAAGATGAAGTGGCCCAAGCCAAAACAGTACTGTGAAGACATCTAACACAGAAATGCTAGAGATTATCAACTATCTCTACACCAGAAGTTTGTAATCTGATTTTCTAAGACATATCTGCTCATAGAAGCCCAACCTGTTCCATTAATGGAGTTGACAGCGCCACTGGAAGAATTCAAAATTTAAAAAAGCACAGAAAAATGGTATTACATTTGCTATTGATTATATAAGAAGGTCTAGTGATTCAGTGCTTCCACCCATTGCTGCTGACAGGCAAAATATAAGGAGATTTTGTATCTATGAATGTTACCTGGTTTTGTGGTTACAGAATGCAAAACTCTTATGCTGGGGCAAGTCCTGTTGTCCACCCTGCTGCAGTGGGACAAGTGTAAGGCAGAATGAAAAATTTTTGAGTTCAGAGACAGAAAGCATATTCAAGAGAAAGCAAATTTGTAGCTACTGGGAAATATTAGACATGGTGGATTTTGGTGGAAGGTTTTTTTTTTTCTTCTTTTGTTTTTGAAGTTTTGGGTTTTTTTTTTTTTTTTTTTACTTGTCAGCTTTTTTGAAAAAGAANTTTTTTTTTTTACTGATCAGCTTTCTATGAAAAGAAGAAGCAATTTATGAAATTTTATTATCTAAAAAATGTGCTAGTTTTCACAAAACATTTTGACAGAATTTCAGTGTGGAAAGAGGCTAAATATTTTGCACAGAGAAAATAAAACATTTTTGTAGTGATGTTTTTGTTTTCTTTTTAAAATGAAAAGAGTCAGAGAAGAAATATATCTATGCACTTGACATAAAAGTGAAGAATGTGTGAACAAATATGCAAATTTTTTTGCATTTGAGGAAAAATGAGGAAATTATGGGAGAAACTAAAATGAAAGGGAATTAATTATAAAATATGTGAGGACATGAGGAAAGTGTAGAGGACATGAACATTCATGCCCATAGACTATTTTAGGCCTTGATTGTAAGGGAGCATCAATCAGATTTTCCTATGTATGTGAAAATACATGTACAAAAATTCCTTGTAGATTTTTTAAAATTTATTTATGTTTCCTGGATTGAATTTTCAGTGCAGCCAAGTGTCAGAATGGTTGGGCATCACTGGTAGCCATCTGAATGAATATTTCTTAATGCCAAACTACAAGTAACTAATAGAAAGTTTAATTTTATTTATACCTACTTGGCAAGATCTGAGCACATGGGTTTCTAAATCCTTTAAAAATCTTGAAAATTTGTCCTAAGGCATTTTTTATAAGATTCACAGTTTGTAACTGCATATTGCAGCATTATAAGTGATTTTGTCTTTTGGTGGCACCTTGGTATATGATGGTTTGTTTTCTCTGTAGATAAGATTTACAGGTCACCATTCAAATTAAACATCATAGCAAACAGGAGCCATTCTATGGAGAGGCAGCCAGTGAGCACTTGTATAAATCCTACTTCCAGTAAATGTCATTATAAAGAAACACACTTACACACTTATATTTTGTAGAGAACATCCAGAATGTTAAAACTATTCTTTTCACCCTAAGGTCATCTGTTGAAATACTCACACTTCTTCCAGGATGAAGAATGTCTCCTCTTTATGATGTTTGTTCCCTTTAGAACATGGCTACACAAATATCAGACTTGCAAAGATGTTAGAGAAGCAAAAGGAATGGGTAAGGAAGAAATTCATCAATGTAAAGATGCACATTCATCAATCAATCTTTGATATACTTGTAGTAGAAAGTGAAGTCTCTCCGCCTCTCTATATTTCAATATAATCATTATATAAATTTTTTATATATGATATATTACTAAAGACATAGAATATGAACTTTGCTGTATCAGACCTTAAACCATTTGATCACTGCACTGGCAGGTACTAAAGTCCATTTGTACAGAGCCATTCATCCAGAGGTACTTTGCATGTTGAATTAGGAATTTGTATCTGAATTCCAGTTGAATTACAAAGATGTTATTTTGAGGTTTTGGGAAAGTATTCCACCATTTACTCTGATATTTACATTTAAGTCTCTAACAAATTGCTTTGGTTTGTTTACATGTGGGACTGGTACTGGATATCCAAGCCAATAAAATACTTTTATAATCCTGCTCTCTTTTGTGTTTTTAGAGTTCATATCTGATCTTCATTCACTTTAATTGTGTAATTTTCAATTTATCTGTGTTTAAAATTTCTGATTGTCTTCTTTTTAAAACATATTATGTCAATGAAATCTAGAAACAATTAAGTTAAATGTTGAACTTTGTATCCTTGGAGTAAAGAAAGGACATCACTGAAGAATTATTTGCCTTTTTTCCTCTTTCATTTGGAAAGTCTAATGAGTCTCAAGTCTAATGAGTCTCATCAGACAAAAGACTGCTGGATAAACATACAGAGGTCTTTCTGTAAGTTTGTGATATTTGGAAGTCCAGTTTCTGAAGAGGTACCTTAGCCACTGAAATTCCTCCCTTGAAGCAGAAGTCTTAATGATAAATTGTGCTGTTTCTGGCTGACAACACTGCTTTCCAGTCACTCAGACTTTCCAGTGTGATCATCTTAGGATGAGCCTGTTTCAAATATCACAAGCTTAGAGCTGAGTAACTTCTGTTTGTGGTTTTGTTTTAGAGATGTCTTCTCTCCCTGTTGTGGGAAGAGATTAATTTGTAAGCCAGCTTTATTTTATTTTCCCTCTTTGACTAGGGAACACCTAAAATTAAGCCACTTATAGAACTCTTTTCTGAATGCAGTGGATGTCCTGGAAATATCACTATTCTATTATGGGAAAATAGAATCCAAATATGACACAGTGGGTAAGCCTGCAAAATGATCTTTTGATGCATAACTAATACACAGAGAAAAACCAGGTGGTGTTCTTATAAGTACAGCATGATAATGAGCTCATTACAAGGATCTTCAGTTTTGATGTCAGCACTGTAAAGATACTGATCAATAATAAAGGCTTATTTTGTAGGAGTTCAAATATGATATTCAAATATGTATAACGGTGCAGATGTTTCTGAAATATCTGAGGTTCTCCAGCAGTCGGTTTTTAATTGTCTCACTAATCTTTACTCTTTTAAAAATTAAGCCTCTGGTCTAGAGACTATTTAGTGAAAATGTCACTTCCTGTGATACTGATTTTAGGATGGGACAAAAAACCTTTTTGCCATATTTATTTCATTCCTTTGATCATAGAAGAAACTTTGATACATGTTTTGTCAAAATTCAGCTTAGATGAAAATCATTGTCTTTCTAGATAATTTATCAAAGAAAAAGTCACATGAATTTGCTCACTAATTGTATGATGAATTTTCAGAAAGTAGCAGTATTAAATCTTATTTATGTACATATAATGAGGTCATGTGGCTAGGCGCTAAAACTAGACATACTCAAAATGGAATGCTAAACGTGACTATTGAAAATCTCAATTAAACTAGAGATAAGTTTGTTCCATTACCATTCATTATTTCTGTATTAAGCTCAGCTGCCTGAAGCATTCCTATGTGGTAGTTTAGGTAAATGCGAAGTACAGACTTGATGGAAAGATCACATATAAAAATCTATTAACTTTTTCTACTTTGGAGGTCTGATGATATTATATGCTTTGTTACTTCTAGCCTTAAGAGTCCATAAACTGATTTATAAAAGAGGTTTTCTTTTTGACAAGAAAAATTACAGTCAAATTGTCATAGTGATATAGTTTATATCGAAATTATTCTGGCACTTCATAGTGCTTGTATTCTTCATATCCTTTTATAAACTTCAATAATTTATAATCTACAAAAAGTGTATTTTTTTCTCTATAGACATATTTAATTATTTGAAGTTGATCCATTTAATTTAGTTTATTTTATGAGATTGAATAATGATTTCAATCAATATTCAATATTTAAGGTCCTTTAATATGATATATATATATATAGAGAGAGAGAGAGAGAGAGAGAGAGAGAGAGAGAGAGAGGGGGAGAGAATACAAAATACTATACAGCATTATAATGATCCAGACAGTGAGGAAAAAATTGGCTACACTTAGTCTAAGGGTTTTTTTAATATATATATTTATTATCTGATTATGCACTTCAGGTGTTTCTTCTAGAGCATTAACAGGCAATGGATTTGGCCGAGGCGAGGCGAGGCGAGGCGAGGCGAGGCGAGGAGAGGAGCTAACATTTGGCCTTCAACACAGAAATATTTCTGTTCCTAGTAACACTGCTGAAAAGACTCAAAGTTATTGAATTTCAAATTGTAGTTTAATTAATTACTTTCCTTGAGATCATCTACAGGCAAATCATAAATCAAAGCCATGATGATCTTTCTGATAAAAATGTTCTGGTTCTGTGACATCAGTCATAACTGTTAAATGACTCAGATTTTTGCTTCTCTTTCTCATAGCAATATTAACCAGCAAGATTGAAATAAAACTGATTCCAGTTAGAATATTAGTGTTTGAATTTTTTTTTTCATTAGTAGAATTTATAAAATTTCAAAGTGCATTCAAGTCAAAGCCTGTCATTTAATTTGCAAGGAATGCAAATAAAACAAAAAGAATCTTCTCACACTTAAAATTTTGTTACAGCTCAGATAGGGAAGGGAACATCCACTGTAGATTTACGCAAAATACGAGATGTGATATTGTTACACCAAGTAATCAAAAAACTCTCATGAAGTTCAAAGAAGCTAGAATTTCAGGTAAAAATTATATAAGCTTTCCAGGTTATCCTAAGAATTTTGAGATTTCTGTACAGTTTTTGATATCTCATTCTCTTATGCCTTTTATTTGGAGCTAGACCATCCTTCATAGGATTCAGCAGCAGCTTTGAAAATATTATGAATGCAAGATTATTTTCTATGTATGCCATTTGAACATGTCAAGAGGTTTATATCCAACATTAATAGGTTACTCATGTCTATTTCCACCTAGAAATGAATCATAGTTTTTACATAAATTTTTCTCTGTAATATCAAAAAGCTAACTGAAGGAAATTCAAAAAAATGTTTCACATATGCAGAAACCTTTTTTTGTTGTTGTTGTTGTTGAAAAGGTCTTGTCCCTTTCGATTCTATTATAAAAGACAGAAAACATTGTACATAATAATAATAATTGAATCCTCGAACACTAATCATATAAAGAGAGATTTAAACTAAGTAATCCCCCTTTTGGACAGAAAAATCTTATTTATTAGAAATGTATTTCTTTCCAGATTATTTACATCATCTTGTATTCAAGATATGTAGCTTATTTATATTAAAACTGGCAATACTGATAAAGTTATAATTTAAAGATCTCAATCCATTATGTATCCCAAATACCCTTTTTATATTTATCTGTATTGTTTTATATTATTCTTTAGGGAACTGTCATTATTGTTAAATCATTATAGTTTAAAACAGAAAAGTAGCAAAAAACCCAAAAGTTGCTCCTAAGTGCAGTTCCACATAACATCTACAGAATTTTCTCTTGCAGTAGTGGAAAGTTTACCATGTGCATTGTTTTGATCTCATGCAACCAAATACAGGCAGTGGACTCTGAGCTGGTCACCCCAAGACCCTTTTACAACCAATGGAAAGAGGCACTTTAAGACATTCCACTGGACTTCTTCTTAAAATTGTTCCCTTCTTCTGTCAGTGCAAAAGTAGGTTTGCTAATTCATCTATTTTCCCACTTATCTTCTGAACAATAAATCGAACTGGAAATATTTGGGGGTTTTACATGAAGATAAATCTGTGGCATAGACTCTGTGACCTTACTTTATAAATAAATGCAAGAGAGGATTTTTCATTATTTAAAGGTATATTAAATAGCTCTTAAAAATATTGTAGCTTTGCATTTCTTATTTTATTGAGAATCACTTGAAGTTGTTTGAAAACACTGAAACATATAGTAAGGACTCCAGTCAACTTTGTTATGCCTAGGGCTTACAATTATTTGAGTGCCTGAGCAAGGCTATAGGTTATGAGCTATTGGCCTTTGAATTTGATTTTTCGAGCCTTACATTTTTATTATTGCTGCTAAAAAATTCTTAAAAACACATCATATGATTATTAAGTCATTCTGATCTCATAAACATGAGAATTCCACCTTTTGTGTGAAGCAATCATTTGGGATTTATAGTATTTGCTTTGAATTTTCAGAACCCATTCATATATAAAACTAATTTGTGTTTGCCATTAACATATAGAGTTCTTTTTAGGCTTCATATCACCAGACTAAGAAGACAAGTCTAACTGTTACCCTAAAGCTGTCAGCAACAGCAAAATGTTTATTTCTGAACTGGTTTGGCAGGCAGAGACAGAAGGCTGTGGATTGCTATTGAAACATGTCTGTGTCTGAGGTCCTCAGACCACTGTAGGTCCAACAGCTGTGTATATTTTCTCTTCTGAGGAGATTGCAATGTACAGGAAGCCCTAGATACCCCAACAAAATTTGAAGGGGCGAATTGAAATGCAGTAAATGAAGGTGATTAGAATATTTTCTAAAAGGCACACAAGCTCAAACAAACTCATGCATCCATAGAAATAATGTCCAGCTTCTGAACTCCCTTAACTGTTAATAGAGAGTGGGAGGTTTTAAGAGCTTTGCAAGGAAGTATAATTCATGTCTGTATTGATCTTATTCTTCCTTAGGTAGATAGATAACCTTCAATGGTTATCTCCTGATAACGATGGTTGAAAATGGGATGCATGATATGCAGCTGTTCTTTGAGTTTTAAGTGGTGACTGTAATTGCTAACCAGAAGAAAAAGACCAGATAGTGTAAATTCTGAAATAGATAACCAGAGATTCTATTCAGTCCTTCTGGCCCTGCCTTTATATTTGGCACTCCAGACAACCTCCCTCAAAGCATTAAAAACACTAAAAAATGTTATTTACCTAAGTGTTAAGTAGCTAATACTCACTATTCTGGGACTGTCTGAAATGAAGAGCTACCATGTAGATGTAAGTTACATATCTGACTCGCAGTGATCCCAGATGCCTGCAGTGGGGCAGGTGAACACCTTAGAGAACAGTATTTGTTGTCTGCCTTGAACATGACATTAAATAATGAAACCTGCAACACCAAGGGAAGATAAGGCTAACACTGTGATGATGTAATGGACCTGAGAAGTAAAAGGTGTATTCCATTAGGTGCTTGAGCGTTTTATTTTGTTTTGTTTTATTCTTTTGAAACTTACATTGTAGCACCAATGGCAGATGTGAGGTAGCTTGGAAAAAACAATTATTAGCAAGAGTAAGGAAAAACTAATGATGCAGACAGTGTTCTTGGGTAAGTAGAAGTCTGGACAAATGATCTCTCATTATAAAAGCAGGAGAGCATAACAGTCTTCACTTCCCAATCTTGAGCCTAGCCTGAAACTTACTGCTAAAAAAACCCCAAACCCAACAGATGTTGTTGAAAAAAAAATTGCAACCCATTATCAGATCTAAGATTGAACATTTTCTTGATATTGAACCTGAGATGCTGAGATGCATTCTGAAATGTAGGAGAAGTGTTCAGGTCAGCCAAGCTCTTACTATTTCTTTGAAAGAAAATAGTCTCATTTCAGGAGAAATTCTTGGAAACAATTCTGAAAAAAATAAAAAAAGAAAGAAATACTGGAGAACAAATTGCGTCTTTTGCAGGAGAAGCCTGTAAGAGTGAAAGAGTCTGCCCTGGAACATGGATGACAAGGAAAAGAACTTTGATTAAAAAGGATGCTTTGTCTTATTACATGGACAATGATTTTGACCTAAAGATTTGATTGTTGTTTGATATCATTAAAGAGTTGATGTTCTTCTGTTTGTTTTATGGCTTACATTTAATATGCCACTTAATGGACCTGCTGATTATACCTGTATGGAACGCATGAGGTTATTTTATGTGTACTGAAGTGCATTATGGCTACTTACTGGCACTTAGCAGTATTAGCTGCCTCACTATCACTAATATTGACCTTTAGCTTCATGTTGTAAAGAACTGAGGAACTGCCAAGGCTCATTTTTTTCCTTCCAAAATAAAGAGCAATCTGTTTCAATAGCTGCACTTCCAAGTGCAAATTTAGCTTCAGTGTCCTCTGTTACCCCTGAAGTTCACACACTGAAAAAAGTGTGTGCTTGCAAATATAGTCCAAAAGGAGATTTCTTATTAACTTTTCCAAGGTGTGTATTTAGTTGCTGTTTTAATTCCTCCTGCACGAGTACTAGTAGTAGTAGTAGTAGTAGTAGTAGTACTACTACTACTACTACTAGTATGAGTAGTATTAGTACAAAATAACTCTTACCTGTGCTTCCTGAGACTTTTGAGGCCAATTTGGTGATAGATTCTTTGGCTTAGATCACAATCTGAAACCTTGTGACTAGGACCATTCATATGTAAATCCCTAAACTTATTCTGGAGGAATGTCCTTGTTAAACAGTGTCCAAATGTTAAACATTTGGATTTCACAATTTCTTTGCCCTGGCTCAAATATCTTTAAAAATCCCTCTATAAAAAGCAGTGTAAAGTATCAGTAGTACAAACCACTGCAGGTTATCTGTTCTAGAATTGAGATACTATAGTATAAAAGATTATATAGTATACTGTTCCAAAGAAAATATACTGGGGAGGAGAAGTCTGTCCTTTTGCTTGACATATTATAAAGTATATTTTTTATTGTAAAAACTGATTGAAATTTCTTTTCTTTTTTTTTTTTTTCCTCAAACTACAGTATCTTGTTTTATTACAGTCTATCTTTTTAGATGGGTATGGATTTTATTCACTTGAGTGCCCATAGTCATCTGTTGCCATTTAGATATTTATTCTTGATGTCTTGTGATAGTTTTGTACAGGATAGAGTAATTTTATTCCTAGCAGTTTCTATGCTGCTATGATCTGGATTTGTTATGAAAACAGTGTTGATAATGGAGGGATGTTTTAGCTACTGCTGAACAGTTCTTACACAAGGTCACTTTCTTGTTTATCACACCTCCCCACCACCAATGGGGATGGCAATCCACAAGCAGTTGTGGGGGGACATAGGACAGCTGACCTCAGCAGACCCAAAGGTTATCCCATACAATATGGCATCATGCTTACGAAATAAAAGTGGGGGATGAAGAAGGAAGGGCAGATGTTGGGAGTGATGACTTTTGTCTTCCCACATCACCATTACATGCCTTGGAAATCCTTTCTCCTGGGAATGGCTGAATGCCTGCCTGCCTGACCGCCCATGGGAAATGGTGAACTAATTTTTTTTTTCTTTCTTTGTGTGCATGACTATCACTTCACCTATTAAAATGTTTTTCCTCAACCCATGAGTTTTCTAGCTTTTACCCCTCTGATTTTCTCCTTCATGCCACTGTAGAGGGTGAGCAAGCAGTTGTGTGGGAGTGAGCTGCAAGTTCAGAGTTAAGTCACAGACACATGCAGAGGACACATGCTCTTTTGTGGTGGCACCTAATGCTAGTAGTAGCACCTGGAAGCTAAACAGGACAGATTTGGGCATTTCAAGTGGAATTTCCAGGTGTGGAAAACTGAACACCCTATGCTTGACCTATGTTCAGAGAAATTAAAAATTCTGGCTTGCTTTAGTCTGACCATTATATCTTTGCAGCTGCTTCACAGAAGGCTTTATGTGAATAAAAAATAAATAAATCCTGCAGCAAATTTATAAGGGGGAGAAAAATCCCAAAATAACAAAATAACAACAAACAATCCCATAGTAATTCCATATGATTATCTTTTTTGACATTTAAATTGTATACTCTTTAAGGAGTGACTCATCTGTGTATCATTTGGGTTAGGACATGGGTTCTCAGACAAAAAAATTGTTTTCAAATTGAGTTTACTTACAATGAAATCCTGTTTTGGGGACAGGGGAGGAAGGGGAAGGAGGAGTTGGTCATGCTTGTATGCACCCAATTTCCAAATGTACACTTCTAATTGGTTTTGCACAGCTCCTGGGTTAGGCAAAGTCTCAGATAGCAGGATACTCATTAAACTGTTATTTGACATTTTTTCCTCTGAAGAAAATAAGGAGAGGGAAATCAAAATTGTAACCTTTGTTAGTAAATAGCAATGAACATTCTGGGAAACAGCTTTTAAAATAATTGGTACAGTACATTGATGTTTAGAAGAGAAAGTAAAAAACTGCTGAAGAGAAATGTTAAATGATGAGAAACATATACTTTTTTATTTTCTTGCGGGTGCTCTTGGACAGTGAGTATGCTAATAACTAGTCATTTGCATTTGACTAGTAATTTTTCATCTGTGTACTTTTATTTTGGCAATAGAGGTCCAGGGAGACATACAGAACTAAAATCTACTAAATATCATCAAGACTTTGTGTAGGAATGTTGTTGGACTTTAAAACCTTTACAGGTATCACCTTTCCACTTATGTCTGTGGGCTTAGAGTGACAGTATCTTTGCTGGGGTTAATTTGGTATGCTCCATTATTTGACACTAATGGGTCATGAAACAAAGGGTCATCAAAATACATTTATTCATATTCTCTTCGCCAACTCAACCTGAAGGAACTCCACTGCATTATCAGCAAGAACACCAGAGAATCTCAGGTCAGAGATGTTACACTTGTCCTCCTGTTCATGCTTCCTACCTGCAGAGTATTCTAAGCCAGATTTTTGCTGTTTGAACTGTCAGATTAAATGGTATTCCATGATTCTGTAGCCAGCATCCTAAGGAAAAACACACCTAGAGCACCCTCACGGCTTATACTCCTTGTTGTTCTAAACCAACAAGTGCAAAGCTGTAACTGAGCTGCCTGAATTTAAAAAGAAAAAAAAATAAGAAAAGAAAAAAAAAATGGCAGCCAGTAATACACAATGTTTCAGAATACCGAAACAGTCTGGAATGCCTCTGTCCTTCCTTTGGTTCACATTTATTCTTTGCAATTTGTGGCAGTCTCCCTCAGAAGTAACATCAGAGGTAGTTACGTACACCAAAGAACAAAAAATTAAGTAAAGGACCCTCTTTGTTATACATTCCTTTAAACCTGAGGCTGCAGAATTTCATTTATGTTTCATGTGTTTAACACAAAACTAATCTAAGATATATTTCACCCATCATAAATTTTCTTTAGGTGTCCTCCTGCAGTTTAAGATCCAGGATATTACCTATTAACAAAATTTCTTTATCAGAAGTGCAGTTGTTCATGATATCTTGCATGAAAAAGCATATAAATATAAAATTAACTACCATTTTAGTTCTATTACTGGAGTGTTAAGACTTCAGCAGGTGCAATAGGTATCTAGGATAGATTTTATTTACAGCAATGTACAATATTTCTCTGGGATGGCCATTATCTGTATGAATACACCTAATGGCAGCAATAGTTCAGAAGACATTGAATTACATGAATGAATTAATTGTACCAGTAAATTAATTTTTAATTCTAGACATATGTTGTATGGGCAGTGAAGGGAACTGCACAGCCACTCGTATAAGTCAGCTTTTGGGGTTTCTGCTTATTTGTTCTAAAGGCAGAAATTGACACTCTTTTGTAATAAAACCAACCTGCATGAATCTTGGATACACTGCACACTTATTTGCTATTTCTTCCATAAACTACACTAGGAAGAAAAATAAAATTATGGCTTCATTTTCATTGTTTTCCTGGCTCTGAGGTGTCTTCACACACATTCCTGAGAGTTACTACTTTGTTTCCAGGTATTACCATCTGAGATATTGCAGCATAGCGTTGGAAAATCTGGCTCAAAAATTACCTCTATTATTCAGAAGAAGGAAGAGTTTTCTCTCTGTCTCTTTGACAGGAATTCCTGGAAGCCAAAGTTACCTGCGTTTTTAAAGCTTAGTCTCAGTTTATGAGACATCTAGATAACTGTAGCTATGATTAGTGATTCTCAAATGAGGTATCTGTACATTCAAAATGTTGGCTATATTTACAAAAAAATATAGTAGCAAAACCTCAAAACCTAGTATTGTTTGAAAACTGCATTTGAAAAAGAAGTGAGGTAGAATCACCTAAAATTCATGTCTATCTCTAAGTGAAGTTTACATATTATCAGACATATATTATTTAAATGATTGCAACTGTTCAATTATTATGATTTTTATTGAATTTCAGATTGTTTAGTAAATACTTCAAATCCACACCTTATTAGATTTCATTAATAAAAATTGAATCTAAAAGTAAAAATTTTAGACAGCTGAATGGGGATAGCTGTAAAAAATAGCATTTTCAAATGTTAAAACATAAAACACCATAACCTGTGATCATTCATATTGCACATTGTCTAACATCTATGGTCAAGACAGCATCATGATAAGAACATTCATGCTGTATAAAAAAAAGATGTTAAGAGTTTTCTATCCTGAATTCATATGTCTTCATTTTATAAAATCATTCTCAAATTAAGAAGTCTTGCATCACTGGTTTTCTGTGAAAAAAATTCCTCTGAGTCTGCTTGTCAGTGTCCTAAAAAAGTAACCTATGACTGTTCCTCAGTTATTTTGGGAAATCAGTATATTTATCCAGCTTCACAAGGGAAGTTTTATCAAAGATATTAACCTAGGAAAATGCCCAAACTTAGCAAATGTAAGGTTCATATTACCTTCAGGAATTAGTCTAAGCTAAAATGTCTGGGATCCCTTAAAATCAGCAGACAGAGACAGGCTGTAGGTCTATCTTTCTGCTTCTATGTTCTTTCATTTTCTGGAGCTTGATTCACATCTGGAACACTCTCCTGACCTGACTCAGGTCAGGATCTCACTGTTTTCCTTTTTAACACACTGACATCCTAGCCGATATATCCAGCTTAAACTGGGAACCAGTTTACATTCAAAATGGATAGAGCCAAGTAATCATTTACCAAACTACAGAACTGAAGATTATAAGGACCTCAAACACCCATCTGATTATTTCCTTAAAAAAGGAATAAGAAGAATTTGTTAAGAATCAAAACTGCCTCATATACCTATTAAGGCCATTTTTTTTGGTACTATACTTATAAATGTCCAGAAAAGAGATCCCATTATCTTCTCTGGAAGACCATTTTGCGCACAAAACCTTACCATTTCAAAAGTGCTAAATTCTAATTTAAAATTTCTTCTTTAAAAATTAAGCCAATTTATCTATTCCAGTGACAATGAAGCACAGTGGAGACTATGTGGGAAAAAATGCCTTAGTGAGAAGTTACTTTTATGTATTTCTATTCATTCTTTTTTTTTCCTTTAAAAAAAACTTTCCTTTTATATAAATTTTTCATGGAAACCATAACATTCTTGTGGCTGTCCGCTTGGCTCTCTTCTGTTTTCCTTTATCCTTGAACTATCTTCCCTGAAAGTGGAAGGAGTACTGTGGCTGAGGCCCTTATCAGTGTTGAATAGAGTAGAAAAGTTTATTTCAAGTATCTCATTTACAATTTTATTTCTTTAACCGTAGAGAAAAAGGGATTTAGTACATATCAAGACAGAGCATACAGCATGGTAATAGCCTGTGTACTAGATCCACTCAGATGGGTTTCACCCAAGGCTTAAATGAGAAAATATTTTAAAGTGGCCTAAGCAGAACTTTCTACTTCACTTTAAGATGCTAAAGAGTACCTTTGGGCACCTTTGCAAGAACTTTGGTTCTTTGACTACAGTCATATCTTCCCTCTAAGGGTAGATGACCTTTGAAACAATCATATTTTTCCAGTTCAATTTTATACAGTTATAATGTTATTCGAAAATTTCTGATCTATCAAAAAAAAAAAAAAAAAACCCAAACCAAACCACGCCAAAATTATTATCTTTGATAGACACACAATTTTACTATAGAGAAGTTTTTCATTCCCTGTACTTTTAGTATGCATAATGAAGTTTTCATTCTCTGTATTTTAAGTATTTGAAACTTTCTAGTGCCCTTTGATAATGTAGGTTTATTTGTTCTTTTTTCTTTTTTCTGCACTGCTGGAAAAGCAGCAGACAGCAAGTCGACCAGATAAGAGAGCGATTTTGTCAAGCAATACAGGCATATTAGAATTTTTTAGCATTCTCTATGGATAGTTTTCTAAAAGTTCTTCCAAAGTTTACTGCAGTGCATATAATTATTTTCAGGTGTTCATTTCTACGCAGCTTGTTCTGCAGATGTCAATAGAAAACACGGAAGATTTTACTCATCCCAAACTCTTATTTAGATGGATATTGTTAAGTTATTATTTTTCATAAATTTCTCAATGTATTTCTTCTCTGCTTTTTATCTTCTGAAACTCTGAGTTCTTTTCTAAAGATAATGGATACATCACATAGAGGACCAAGGCTGTGTCTGTCAATGGAAAAAGCAATTACCACAAAATGTAAAATATAATCATTAAGGAACAGTACAAACATACCTAACAAAAAAAGCCGAGATGCCAATGAGACTGTGAAATTCTGCTGCCTGTGGACTAGGAAAAACATTTTCTGAAAGATAGATGAGAAAGGTGTGCATACATAGAGAGTAACTTGTTGCCCAAAGATTTGGCAAATAAAGAGCCAGTTGTTTTACAGATGCTGATACTTCCTTAGTCTGAATTTCTCCTCGGTCCTACAGGTTCAAAGAGGGAATATTTGCTGCACACAAGTGTAAGAGATGTGCATCCATCACCTTCCTGAGCTTAGGGTATACATTTGGTGAGCACAGAATGATCCACCCACATTTGAATCACTGCTGGAAGGCAAAAGTAGCCATTTCTTATCACCTCTGTAGAAGTTCTTGGGCATAAATTACCTCAGACAAGAAAATTATATTTAAGAGTACTCAGACAGCATAATCCTTGGATACTGAAAAGATAAAAACTATATACATCCTGAAAGTGTACTTATAAAAGTTAAATTAATTCTGGTCACCACTTTAAAGGTTTCCTGATAGCTAGGGGAGATATTAATGCGTCTTTTACAAAAAATGAGTGTAAACCACTTATTCCTAATTTAATAGTGAAATTGAAACTACTTGTTTAAATCAAATGAAATTTTGAAAGCCGGGATTATAGGGTCTGCAGAAATCATTAAGTCTGAGGTAAGGGTTTAAACCCTTACCTCAGGGTTACGTGACAAAAACCAACTGGCTACACACAAAGGAGCTCAGAATCCCAACGGCAGGATGGGCACCCCAGACAAAAACCTGCTGAGCGATCCCAAGGTGTCTCACAAGGGGCCATCGGCTCGTCAAAGACCCCTCTGCAGAAATCAGAGAAGCAATGGGAGGCACAATGACAAGCTGGAATCCAGACTAAGGGCTCCTGAGAACAAACACTCCACACAGGCCCCTACAGGGGTGTCCCAGGAGAACCTCAGCCCCATTCTACAGACATAGAAACCGTCACAAGGAGTCCTTGGGTATCACAGAATTATGGGATAATTAAGGTTGGAAAAGACATCCAGAATCATTGAGATTAGCCTTTGACCATCATCTTGTTAACTAAACCATGGAACAAAGCGCCACATCCAATAATTTCTTGAACCTCCAGGCATGGTGACCTAATCACTTCACTGGGCAGCCCATTCCAATGCTTAAAAACCCTTTCCATAAATAAATTCTTCCTAAAGTCCAACATGAGCTTCCCTTGGTGCAGCTTGAGGGTGTGCCTTCTCCTTTTGTCGCTGGTTACCGGGGAGAAGAGATTGATCTCCACCTTGTTACAACCTCCTTTCAGGTGGTTGTAGAAAACCTGTGAGTCTCCTTTTCTCCAGACTAAACAACCCCATCTGTCTTAGACACTACTCCCTTCACCAGCTTCATTGCCTTTCTCTGGATTTGCTGCGTCGCCTCAATGTATTTCTTGAAATGAAGGGCCCAAAACAGAAAACAGTACACCAGTGCCAGGTACAGAAAGAATCACTTCCCTGGTCCTTCTGGAAAAACTATTTCTGATACTAAATCAAGTCAGAGCAACTCTTTGGATAACCATTCAAACTAGTGGGGTTGTTACCTAGGAGTGTAAAACCTGGAGGTTTCTCTGTGGGTGAAAAGCAATTCAGCATGACACAGAACTTGGTCCGAGATATTTAGAGAAGGGGAGGAATGAGGAGGATGGCTGATGTGTGTGTGTGATCTGTGTGCCTGTGTGTATATGGATATACACAGTGTATGTGTGTGCTGTGTGTGTGAGCCTGCTGAGAACACATCTGCAGCCTCACTGCTGGTCAGACCTGGGGATACTGGAGTACATCTGCCTCACCTTTCTTCAGCTGTTGAATATATTTTTCTCTAACAGAAACTACACTATGCAGATAAATCAGAGAAAAACAACAGAAGCAAAGAAAAAGCATCAGGAACTAGAGCCTTTGATGCCCTTTCACTCAACCTTGACTCATATGTTCTTATTTTCTAGCAAGGATTTCATTCTTGCATTTACATTTGTCAAAAATGACAGATGACACAGTATGTCAGGTCTCCATGATCCCCTTTGTTGTGGTAGTTCTTGTAGCTTACACAAAACTGTTTTGTAGAGAAATGTTAGGACAGAAATACTCCACATGCATCTGTGAAAAAAAGGCCAAGCAGTATTTAGCTTTACATTACTAAAAAAGCCTAAAAAACCAAAAAAAACAAAACCAACTGAAAAAATTCCAAACAGAAAGAGACGAACAAAAATTACAGATGTAAAGAAAATATTATATTTTAAAGTTTTTCAAATTTTTAGAGAACTTGTTTCTACTAGGAAGAAAGTGTTTTTATATATTAAGAATTTCTCTCCCATTTCACCACCTGCCTGCAATCTAGACTTTGTTTAAATCATCTAACAGCTTAATTTAACTGATTTTTGATCAGAATTAGGAAAGTCTTATTTGGATGAATAGGAGGCGTAGAGATAAGGTATGAACACTAGAATTTGATTTTCTCTTGTACTTGATCTCTTCTTTGCCATGTTCTGGGTCATTGCAACACAACACTTGAAAAACTCACAGAACGTCTCATGACACGCAGCACGCAGTCACAGATGTTAAATTGTTAAGCAGCACTCAGAGGCAGATAGATGTATCATAGACTCTGTTTTTTTAAACACTTTGAACTGAAAATCCATAAAAGTAGTAATTATATGTTGTGTTTGTAAGAACAACACACAGATCCTCCAGACATGCAGGGTGTAGAGCTGGGCACCAGAGCAAGCTTGCTTTCATCTGCACAGCTGCAAGGCAGTTTGTGTCCCTCGATCTCAGGACCTGTGTATGGCACCCTGTTCCTCTGCCATCCCGCAGCTTCACTGATACTGCTCATCACTGTCAGGGCACAGGTTCTTATGCACAGACTTTGTGTGCAGGAGCACAGTCCTAGATGGTTATGGGTGGTAAACCCATGCTAAACCCCACGCATTCAGCTAAATCGCTTAACCTTTTTGCCCTCCTCAAAACAAAGCTAAAAATTGATCTCTTTGGGAAGCCTCTCACTGAATTCCTAGACTAGGAATCAGCAGGGGCATATTACAAAGGGAAACTGAATAGTCTGCTGTCACCTGTCTCAAACAATACAGATTTTTTGTGTGTGGTAGAAGGAATTTATATTCCTTTAAATGAAAATAATGAATGAGATGAAGAGATTGTTCAGCTGCAGGATTGCTGAAGATTGTTTCAGTTATAATAAAATTATGAAGTCTGTGCCTTTTGGCTTAATTATAAACCTTTTCTGAGCACAAGAAGAAGAGGAAGTTAGATCCATGACTACAGAACTAGGTCTACTAAATGCAGCCTCAATGCGTTGCCTTCCTTTATTGGGGCTATAGAAAGAACTCTCTTGCTTTTGATAATAAATAGTACTCACACAAGTAAACTTACCATGTAAAATGACAAAATAGTAATGGGAATATATTAGCTCTGTTTTATAGGTAGAAAATCCGGAACAAATTACTTTTTCTTATCCATATACCACACCTAAGACAAAAAAATCTCATTTTCTTCAGCATACAGATTCATCTGTTTTGTCCAGAGACAGAAGGGTGTAGGGGTTTTTGTCATCTTATCCGATTCTTCTGATTTGGCCCAGAGTACTTCCATGAACTCCTTTTTAGAACAGTGTATTTCCAGCACACATTTCACATGCCAGACAGAAACTCAAAGGTACTGTTTAGGCAGAATAATCATTGAACAATTTAGCAGATTGGAAAATACACACTGGAGTGTATTAAAGATTTTGTAAAATGACACTGCAATCTCAACTAAAACTCTACAAAATAAAGTCCAATATATTACTGTTCTGGAGAATAATGACTCTATATCTACTAGAGCTAAGAGTGTAATTTATCAACATTAGCCTTGATGGGGCATCCAGTGCAGTGTGATTGATTTAAATGTGTAGATTTTTAATGTTTTGAACAGGTGGCTAACTTAAAACAACAGTTTAAACTTTTATAGCATCTTATCATGCTGAGGCAGCTCATGGTGTTTTACAATGACATTAAAATTAAAATTTAATCTATCCTGCAGAGTTAATAATTAGCTAATGTCAGTTAAAAGTCAATGAAAACAAATCAGCCTTAAACATAGGCTGAAAAAAAGGAGAAAATAGGGATTTCTTGATGTCAAGAGGCAATGAGTTCTGCCAAGCAGATGCATGGCAATGGAAAGAGCAAACACCCTAAGTGACATTTGAGAAGGGGCTAAAATTTTAAAAGATTAGTTTTTATCTTGGCTGCCTGGCCATTTTATGGCTTCATTCACTTTTTGATTTATATAGCACTGTAACAGTCCTTGGGGATGGGGTCAGGAGGTAGGTGACCTATCTTTCACCAGTCACTGAGATTCCATTTTTACGCTCTAGCCCAGTGCATTGCACATTTGTTTCTGCAAAGTAACACAGTGACAAAAATATAAAGATTCCTCAACATCTCACAGCCAGTTACTTGGATTTGAATTACTTCAGTTTAAATCCCACTTAAACAGTAGAAACACAATCCCCTGACCTCTATGTTTTACAAGGAACAGGTGCCTGTTATTTTGAAAAGAGGGACGTATTGCATTAGTGCAGGAGAGGTTTCTGAGTTGTAAACCTGGTCTGACGTAAGTGCAGGATTTAAGTCTTGACCTTCTCTATTATAAAAACCTTGCACAGCATGCTGTCTGCTCTGAATCCCATCTAATCCTCCTTGTGCATTCTATAGAGAGTCAAGGTATTTTACTAAATGCTATGGATTGTACTTATGAAACGAGTTTTGTTTCTGCTTTGAACTAGTCACTGGTGATTCATTTCATTCTCTGTAAAGTACTGAGAGATCCTAGGAAACTAGTTTAGTTTAGATCCCCAAGAACGTGTTGTGAGAGTTAGTGTTACAAGGTCTCCTTGCGATCCAGCCTTCAAGCCTTTTTCACCTGTAAAAAAAAGGACAGGAATCATAGTTTTTCATTCTTTATTGGTCTGATTCTTACTCTCATCACAACAATTGTCTACTATTTGCATGAAGCCAGTTAATTACCTTTAGACTTGGTTAAAACTTCAAAGAAAAGGTGAGAATATAGCATGTTATCCTGAATTTCGTATCTTAATCCAGCTAACAGATGTAATGAAAGATGACAGTATGGTTACTCACATGTATATTCCCAGAACATCTGGACAATTTGCTTTTACTCCTTGTTGTTATATGTGCTAGCCCAATTAAGCCATCACAGGTGTGTTACAGATCTGTCAATTCTCAAACATTGCAGGTGTAGCTCATAGAGCTGACTTGCACTCCCACATTCTGCAGCTGGCTGCAGCTGCTCATAGATGGCGGGGTGAAGGACTACCAGATTCTGCTTGCTGTTCGCTGAGCAAAATAGAGGCAGCCAGAGAAGTGAAGATGCTGCCAGCTCATGGAGATGCATGTTTACAGCCCCTCATGTCCCCCTGCTGCAGGTTACTGCCAGGCTACTTTTCCTACTTTCCAGAAAGAGGAATGTGTTTCAAGCACATGTACAAAGAAATCTGGGAAATGTTCTGTATTTAAAAATTATAAAATCCCATGATAATTCATCACATAGGCATATGTTAGACGAGAAATATCTGTGAAAAAAAACAGTGATTTCTATTTGTTCAGCACAGTTGCAAATATATGAGTATCTTATGGATTAGTGCATATATTAACAGGAAAATGCAAAAGTGTGCTGAAGAAACAGCTCTCTGATTCTTGTCAAGCTGCCAATATGGACATTAGTCTTGTAAAATTTAGGCACCCTGTAGGGTTTTTATATGTCATCCTAAATACCTAGTTAGTATTATAAAAATTAACTGATAATAAGTTCAATTAAGTCAAGAGAGAGATTGTATCTGTGAAGTCTCTGATGGCAAGATCTTTACAAAAAGAGACAGCTATTCAAGGGAATATCAAAGAAGATACATGAATGCATAATTAAGAGGTGACAGAGGTCAGAAATTAACACTTGGACATTTGTATTTCTTTCCTCAGGACAGGACAGTAGAATCAGAGGAGAAATTAAATTCAAATCTGACACAGGAAGAGGACAAAGATACAGTTAATTTCAGTTGTGCTTTAAAAACTATTTTAATATGCGTTATGCATTATATTCCTTTTGTGTCATTCATTAGTGAACTGAAAAGATGCAGATATGTATTTATCACTGAAGCATATACTGAGCAGATGAGTTTTCTATGTGATAATTATAAGGACAAAATAAGTCTTAACATATTAAACGCCTTAAGTACTATTTGCAGGTACTTGTAGTTTGGAAAGATACATATAGCAGGAGAGTTTGTTATAATTTAAAATGATTATTAAATGTCAGTAGTTCTAATAAGTGATTGATATCTAATTAATGTGTCATATGTGATAATTTTTAAATGTTAATGAATGCCTAAAGACTTAATAAGTGCTGCTTGACCTATTAATTATGTTAGACAAAAAACTTACAGTAATTGTTTCCTAAATGAAATGCTTAAATAAAGTGTTTAAAGTGTTACCATATGATGCTAACATGGTGGCAGTCTGATTTTATTTAAGCCTGTGATTCAAAGATAACCTTTGAACTTTTGCTTCACACATTCATGTAGAATGGAGCTGCTCTATTTCCAGTTTCATTGAAAGATTTACTGCCCTCTTCATTCTTTTGGAAGTGAGAAATTAATACTGTGGGCCAGAGCCTGCTGTAATTTAGCCAGGCACAGCAGAAGTGTTGCCTTTTGTGCCTATCAGTGCAGATCCGCCCCTGGCGGCGCTCAGCCTGAGGTCTGGCTCTTGTTATCTCCTGAGCAGGCTGGCGATGGCGATATATTCTGGGGTCCATCCTCCCCTCAGAGGGAGACGGGGTCTAAGAAAGGTGCAGTCATTAAGCAAAGAGAAGGAGACAAAGTGTGGTCCAGTGATTACTCATTATAAAGGATGGAGGAGGGCTGCTTCACAGATTTCCAGGTGGCTGGAACAAAGCCCTACCACTTTTTTAAAGATGCTATGCCCTATTGTTTCTGGCTCCCTCTGTAACAAAAGCATAGCATTTTCTTCCCATACCAGTGCTTTGAAATTTAAATCATTAAGCATTGAAAGGTGTTAATATGCTCTGATAGCTGGGAGCCAGAAAAGATGTCACAGTTTCTTTATAACTGCAGAGGAATGAAGTGATTACTGTTAGCAGAGTATTCATGGAAAGCTTGTGAGTGTTCTCAGATTTGTATTTATAATGTTTATATATGCATATATATTTTATCAACTTGATTAATAAATAATATGATTTGTATCTAAATATATATATTTCATTTACTTGGTGCATAACTTATGAACGTTTTCATCTTTGTATCTAAATTTTAATAGGAAAAAAGGTCCTAATTTTTAATTTAATTTTAAAACAACTTTATCTTGAATTTTTATTTTAATATTAAAATTGAGAGCAACTTTTAAAGAACATTTCCTGGCATCTGGAAGACTATACTTTTCAGGTATTTGTTTGGTCAGTAGGTGTTTTAAATGATAAAAGAATGTAAATATTTGGAAGATGCTTGTCTTTTGTCTGCTGTTCAACATGAATTCCATGTTACGATCTTTATTTCTTTTAATCTCTCCTAGCATGTGTTCCTTATCATTCCCATGATGTTTGATGGAGACATTTCAATTAACTCTTTACAAAGCTTCTATATTCTTTCTCAGAAAGCACTTCACAGAAAAATATTCAGGTGAGCCACCAAGAATAATTTATCTTCTGCAAGGTTGAAGCTCAAAGATGAGAAGTTTCCTGTATGGATGCTGTCCTTCATCATTTATGGAATGTACTAAAAAGAGTATGCCCTTTGAAGCCCATATTCTGGTATTCTGACTTGTGTATTCAGGTACCATGTCCCTGTTTATAATGCTCTGATCCTGAATATCCACCAGTGGTAAACACCAGTGCTAAAAATTCAGGTGGGAACTGTGGTCTGATATATGGGAATTTCTCACATTTTGTAGCATAACCTGAGCTACATTGGGCAATGGAGGGGAAGGCTTAATTATAAAAGTTTTCTAAGTGTATGAAAGATGTTTATTTACCTTATTATGCTACTGCAAGATAGTTCTTTACAATCATAGCTCTTTGAAAATATTTTGTCTCCTAGAGTGTTGTTGTACATTGGCTTTCATAGAAATTTCCT
The DNA here is from genome assembly GCA_013397195.1 of Hylia prasina. Lineage (NCBI taxonomy): Eukaryota > Metazoa > Chordata > Aves > Passeriformes > Sylviidae > Hylia > Hylia prasina. Next base: position 917,607 of record VYXD01010574.1, read on the forward strand.
TTCATTGTCGACAATTTCTTTATAATTACTTTTGATACTCCTTGGAATTCAGAATACCTTATTACCAAGGACAATATTGTAAAGACAGGAAGGAAGGAAGGCAGGAGGGAAGGTGGGAGGGAGAGAAGGAAGGAGGGAAGGAGGGAGGGAGAGAAGGGAGGAGGGACGGAGGGAGGAAGGAAGGAAAACTGAAATATTTTCAGCCAAAAAGTAGTAGAGTTGAATTTCAGATTGACTAGAGGCAGACTCATGAATAAAGCTATCTAAATTAAAAACTAACAGCTCTGATAATTTTTGTGTTCTTTAACTCACTAATCAGTATTTTTAGAGAGAACAATGACATTTATTCCTGTCACACGTGCACAGAATGATCAGAACTTTTGCAATTTTAGCAAAGACTAGGTTTCTCACATTTGTTGTCTCCCTGAGAGAAATGTAGAGTTGTCAGTGACTTTCATAGCAAAGTATTGCAACCAGGAATCTCTAGTAGGACCATCAGCAGCTACAACATTTACTAATGGATGAAAACAATTCCCCAGTTCACTAGAGGGGGAAAAAGAAAAGAAAAAGAAAAAGAAAAAAAGAGAAAAAGAGAAAAAGAGAAAGAAAAAGAAAAAGAAAAAGAGAGAAAAAGAGAAAAAGAGAAAGAAAAAGAAAAAGAAAAAGAGAGAAAAAGAGAAAAAGAGAAAGAAAAAGAAAAAGAAAAAGAGAGAAAAAGAGAAAAAGAGAAAAAGAAAAAGAAAAAGAAAAAAAAAAAAGTATTCATTTAAGGTAAGTATGATTTATGATAAGGTTCCTGAGGTCCCTGTGAGTTGCACAAGTTCAAGTAAGAAGTAGTTCCACTTAAATCCCTCAGTTTACTTTGGATAGGTTTGATCTAAATTAGGTAAGAATTAGAACCCTTAAAAAGTATTCTCTGTGGTGATATGGACTGAAGGAGGGTTTTCTTGGGGTCTCTGCTTAGTGAATAGACAGACTCCTCCAGCTGATGGAGGAAGAGTATAGAAAGCGAATATAGTTTGTGAAAGGAAAAGAAAGATCAAGGAGAGTGTTTTTCCCACAGCTAACTAGAAACCAGTAAAATAAAGAAGTAATCAAGCTTTTGTTTCTGCTCGCTATGATTTTCTGCAGCCTGAAACTGCCACAAATGATGGCTGCAGACATGCAGTGCCACCTCTCTGCAAGGATAACTTGCCCCTGACATCTTTGTACTGTGGTGTGCAGATGTTTGGGTTAGCTTACACCTTCATACTGCATTGCTGGAGGCAGCAGTTACACAAACCAGGGTATGAGTTAGTTTCACAGGGAACTACATAGGTGCCGTGAGACTGGGATAATGCAAGCCACTGTGTATCTCAAAAGCAGGTGAGGAAATACCATGGGATGTCTGGATATTAAAATCTTCTCAGAGGTTCTGATATATGAATGGAAGTAGATGTAACATAGTGGGTAAAGGAAAAATGCCACTATAAAAAAGGGTGAACCTTTTCCCTTCCTTGTTAGGTTTCCATCCACTAATGAAAACCAATAATATGTTTAACAACTGTAACTCTGCTTAAAATTGTGATCCATAAGTGTATTTTTTAAAAAAGAAATAGTTTAAATGCTATGTGCAATTTCAAATGACATGCATTTTGCCTCATGATTTACATAAATAATAATTATTGGTTTGTTTTCACTGCTCTTAGTGGGATACTAAGGTTGGAATAGATTTTTGGCCTGAACGTGTTGATAAGAGCATTGTTCAGTGATTTTGTTGATGACTGTTTTGGTGTTCATCATTTTTCAAGTGTGCTACATAATAAAGCTGGTCTGAAAGCCTTGTGTGCTTATTGGATACATGTGAAGTTATTTGAAAATAGTACAAATTATGTTCAGTTTATGGCCTACAAACAGTGGAGGGGTGAAGATCACTCTGATGTTCCCAATTCAACTGTGCAGCCTATTTAATAGGTACTATATGTGCAACAACTTAAAGATGAGTTAGTTGGTAAACTCAGCAGATTTGATGCAGCTTGAGCTATTATCATCAATCTGTATACATAAATGAGTCTGTAATATTTGACTGTTGGCAGGCAAGATATTATGACTTAGGAAGTCATAATGAAAAATATTTCCAGGCTTCCTTTGGCTGTTTAGGATTCCTCAAGTCATTTTGGGGGAAAATAAAACAGTTTGAGGGTTATGGCAGAGGTGCAAATATTATTTTCCAAATGATAAAACTAAATAAATTTGAAGTGAAAATACTAGAAATCAATGGAATAACTGTTTGTATGTAGATGGTCTAAGGATATAGTCTTTGATAAAATAAGCAAAAATATGCATAATTGGGTAAAAGTCTCTACCAGCAAAATGGGTAAACAAAAAGATAGTCAGGATTCTTTATTACACTGATTGATCTAGCACATCTGGCTGGTAAGTAATTAACAGTGACTTAAGTAATTAACAGTGACTAGCTTAAGCTTAATATGGTTTGGTTTCATTTAGAAATCATAGGCCTCATTTCTGGGTTGTTAATTTTGTTTTGGGGTTTTTTTGGTTGTATTTTTGATTTTGTTTGGGGTTTTTTTGTTTGTTTGTTTAGTTTGTGTTTTTTTTTTTTTTTAATTGAAATATTAGTCTGAGAGATGTAGCATAGAGATACCTCTGTATGCTTTCTGCTGGCTAAACTTCTTGGAGTAATGTACAGAGCATGATGACCACAGACAGAAACACATAAAGCAGAGGCTATCTTTGTGCAGAAGGTGACCAAACTATCTGGATGGATGTATTGTCTATGCTATAGAAGGCACATGACAAACATTGAATTCAAGTAAGACATAAACGATTTAGATCTCCTTTACTAACTTACAGAATGTACTACCTAGTAAAGAATCATAGAAAGAAACTTGCTCCTCATAGTTCTAGATGAGGTTATAATACACAACATAAAATTAAGCATCTTATTCCTGAAATATTTTGCAAATATTTATGTTTTACAATCCTAAAGGATTCAGATGTATTTTCATGGCTGAATTCACCAAAGAAATTAGGAAGCTTTAGCTTCAGCTTTGGGATATTAAAAATAGTAATGGAATTTTGAAACATCCTTTTACTAAGTTACCTTTTCCCCCCATCAACACTTGCAACAGACTAGTAGTTAAAAAAAAAAAATATTAGAAAGAGGGCATCTTAAGTAACAGTAGTTTTTACTTAGGAAACTAAGTTTTCAACACCAGAGTTACATGTATAAAAGCACTGATATCATAGGAAGGAGCCTGAGGGAAGGAATGAGGAGTTCAGGACATCCATAGATACTGCAGAAAATATATATATATTTAAAACAAAACAAAACAAAGCAAAACAAAAACAAAACAAAAAAAACCCCCAAAAAACCCAAAAAACCCAAAACCAACCAACCAACCAACCAAACCACAAAAAACACACACCTTCATGTAATAGTGGCTTCCTTTACAGCTCTACCCTCTTGTGAAACACGTTCTTGAACATGACACACAGCTGATTCTAACCTATGTGGAAATCATGCAGGTCATTGCCTCACATATATAGAAACCTACCAGCATCTAATACAATTTCAGAATCAGAAAACCTGCTTTTGTGCACCTGTTTCAACTTCATATTCCTGGCCCACCTGCAGTTCACCAGATGTTCTGCTATTTCATTGCTTGCATGTGTCTGTGTGTACTTGATTGTGTTTACCAAAGAAAATGCTTTGAATAAAGTTATTGGAGACATTTATTTATTTCCCTGCTGAGTGACAAACCAGACTAGAGATTTGAAACAGATTTTCATCATACCTCTTCCTAGAAGTGCTAAAAAGAAAAACTTCATGTTAATAAGGGAATAAATGAGTCAATATTGTGTGCAGCATAATATAAAAAAACCCAAAAAAACAGTGTAGTGTGGCTCCACAAAATTCATATTTCATTGCTTTTACATAAAGTAAGAAATCAATAAACAAGGAAATAAAATTGATATAGAGGCTTAAAATTTGGAACTGTGGAAAGAGTTATATTCCTGAAAATTTCCTGAAAGAATAGAGAAAACACCCAATGAGATACTATATGAAAATAGAACAAATAGAAAAAACAGTCTGGTTTGCCTTAGGGTGCTAGAAAATATATGATGAACTAGTTGTATCAATATGCATGTGATTTTCTAAGGAGGTTAGAGCTGCTCTTTTAAAAAACCTTCTGGCTAGTCATTTTAATTTAGATTGCTACCTTAAAGGGAATATTATAAATAATTACAGATCACAGTTAGAGCCCAGATAAGTGCTGTACCACTAGGCATAAATATACTGAATAAAACAGTACCAAGAACTTTTTAAGTCAATAAGGTCCAGATTGTCAATTACTGGCATTGTAAACACATTGGAACACAGTGCCCCAACAAATACACTGAAACTATGTTACTTGGGTTCATGTCTGGCTAGCTGCCACCTTTTCACAAAAGTACAGAAATCTCACTTATGTTAATATATCCTTTTCTTCTAAATGACCCTTGTTCTGTACCCACTGAGGGTGGATTTAAAAAAAAACCAAAACAAAACAAAACAAAAAACCACAAAACAAAACAAAACAAAGCAAAACAAAAACCAAAAAAAAACCCAAACAAAACCACAACACTCAAAAACTCAACGAATCTGTTCATATTTTTGAGATTCAAGTTTGCTCAGCAATTACAAAAAATCCTTACTTCACACACAAGTATATCAGACAGAGCTTTCTAAACAAAATTGGTTAAGTCAATATATCGATAGGATACTACTAGCATTGCCATACTAATCAGGGTCACATGTATTCACATCTATATCTATTCCTGACAGACAAAGTCCAGAAAAACATATGAGATACATGTACCTCACCTCAAAACTTGTATTGTTGAAAATATCAGAAGCATTTCCAAAGGAACTCCAGTGCCTGAGTTTGTTTGCAAATTGACCTGAAGACTCCATGTAGTGGAATAAATAATCCTGCGTCCTATGTCCAGTATGCATATTTGCTGCCTTGTCCACCCCAAGGCAAGAGCAGACAATGCTTGGTGTAGGTCCTTCAGAAAACTTTGTCCACTTCACTTCAAGGAGTGTAAATTTTGGGGTTTACTCTCAGTGGTTTTTGTTACCTATAACAGATTTATTTACTAGATACAGCATATTTCATATCTGACAAAGGTACCTGAGGTGTCTGCTGTCAATTTCTTTTGTCATTGTTTTGTATCATCATGCTGCTTCTGCCTGCATGTTGACAAGAAAAATAATTTCCGATTTATTGCAAAACAGAAATCACTGAAACAGTCACTCTAGTCAGTATGTGGTGCAAGTGCAAACAAAAAACAAGGCACTGTCACCGTTGACATTAATTTCAGTGTATCTACAGGATCCTTTTACCAGAAAGTTTTTGCTTTTTTTTTTGTTTTGTTTTGTTTTGTTGGGGTTGTTTGTTTGTTTGTTTTTTCCCCTTATGCCCCCTGAACTGTCTTAATTGTGCAGATATTCGGATTGGAAGTTCAGAGCTCACTGAGAAAGCTCTGCTGTAACAGGTCACCACCCAGCACCCCTGTCCAGATTCCAGCCCACCTTGCCCACCCCACGGGTCCCCAACTCACTGGCTGGTCCCACTGAGTAGTCTGCACCCACTCAGCACTCACATGCTCAGCCCTTGGGCACCCCAAACTCATGGGTTCCCCCAAATGCCAGTGTGTGCCCTGGCCCACCTGGTACCCCAGCCCTGATGTAAGGCACCTGCACTCTCTTGTAAAGTTTTTTAACCTTTACAGATACATATTTTACTTCTTCTCACTGGGTATTCCAGCTTGAAATTTCCAATTGAATTACATATACATGTCTATGGACATCAATTTAAATTCATTAATGAGAATTTAAATTCATCAGGAACACACTGAAACCTCTCCACAACTTCCAGCACTTGGAAATCCCACATGCAGGGACTTGTGTGTTGACCTCCAGATTCACTGGCATACAGAACTACAGCCCTGTCACTCATGGTTGCTTTTCCATATCCTAGAACCTAGACCTTGCATCACTCATGCATGCGATAGAGAGTGAAATTACACAGAAAATGGTAAAAAAAAAGCCTTAAGAATAGATATAGAGTAGACTGAATTGGTCAGTCAGAGGGATCAGGAATATAAGTACTTATGATATAAACCCTTTTTTCCTTCCTCTTATTCCTCCCTGCATTTTTCCTTCACTGATGCTTTCCTTTGCCTCACACAGGATTTTCCTACTATAAATTCCCTAATGGTTTTGCACAGTCCTCAAGATCCCCCTGAAATATCCATTCTGTTTATTTTTTTTCCTTCTTCTCATGAGTTGCAGAACCTGTATTCTCCTCCTACAAAGTTTTACCTATACTTTTTCGTGACTCATCAATTAACGCTTGAGAAGTTTTGGTATAATTTATCATCTCCCTTACTTGTTTGCTTACCATGTATTTGTGACTCTTTATTGCTTTCTTTATTATTATTCCCTGAAAAACTTCTTTATCTGTTGAACTTAATGAACCTGCATTGGCTTTGCATGGCAAGATTTTGGTACTGAGGGGTACAGGGTAGTTTCGGTGAGAAGATGCCAGAAGCTATCCCTGCATCTGAGAACCTGTCCCTGGTGCATCAAAGACAAATTTGCCGCTGGTCAAGGCCAAACCCATCAGCAATGATGGTGGTGACACTCAGATAACAGAGTGACATAAGAGGAAAAAACCTCTGCAGCACTAACTGAGGCCTCTGACAGAGAAGCGAGAACAAGTGAGAGAATCAACCCGGCAGACACCCAGGTCAGTGAAGAAGAAGGAGAAGGAGTTCTTCCAGGCTCTGGAGTAGAGATTCCCCAGCAGCACATGGTGAAGGCCATGGAGGTCCATGGTGGAGCAGAAATCCAGCTGTAGACCATGGAGAACCCTTTACTGTAGCATGTGGGTGCCTGAAGGAGGCTACGTCCCTGTGTAGTCCTGACAGGACCTGTGGACCCAGGCAGACTTGAGCCCAGAGGAGAGCAGCAGGCTGTTCCTCAGGGGCTGCACCCCATGTGAGAGACCTACACTGGGGTAGCTTGTGAAGAACTGCAGCCCATGGGAAGCACTCATGTTGGAGAATTTTGTGAAGGATTGTCTCATGTGGGGGGGATCCCATGCTGAAGCAGGGGAAGAGTGTGATGAATTGTCCCTCTGAGGAGGAAGGATCAGAAGAAACAAAATGTAGTGAACTGCCCCCATTCGGTGTCCCCTTGTGGTGCTGTGAGGAAGGAGGAGATAGAGATTTCAGGAGTGAATTTAAGAAAGGATGGGTGAGGGATAGGTGTTTTAACCTTTAGGCTTTTATTTCTTATTGCCCTACTCCAGTTTGATTTGTAATAAATTAAAGTGATTTCCCCAGGTTGAGTCTGGTTTGGTGAGTAGTAAGACTGAGAGTGCACAAACTTGAACAGATGTTGATTTTCTGTGATTGTATGTAAGAAACCCAAATTTCTTTAATTCTTCTTGTACTTTATATTACTTATTCATTTTTGGTGGCTCTCCTCTGGATTCATTTAAGCATGTCAATATCATCTAGTAATGCTAGAAGATGATTTTAACCTTGTGATTCAAATGTACATGGAAATCCTCTTAGTTCTTTTAACAATATTTAAATAATTTCTGATCCGCCTTATTGAATTACAAAGCACATGAACCATAGTGTCAACTCTAGATTCGGTTGTTTTTCATTCAGAGAGGCTTTTTTTTCATTTCCATATCTGGCTTTTGCACATAAAAAATCATTTAAAATCTTTCACTGTATATTTTGTTAAATCCTGTGGTTTTTTGTTGTTGTTATGAGCATCAGTAACGTCTCAGAAAACATTTTCCCCATCTCTCTTCTGCTGCTTATATCACGGAAAGGGAACTCTGCTGGCTACAGATTCAAGGTGATTTATAGTGTCAATGCATTACCCAAAGCTCTCACTGCATTGAACTACTACTTCCACATAGCCTAGTGTTCACTTGGGCTTTGAAAGCAATTTAGATGACAGGTGCAAGCTCTCTGCATGTGCCCCATACAGTGTGCAAACATAGCCTTAGGATAAAATTCCCATAGTTCTAAAAAAAAATAGTATAAGGATCTGAAGATGCACAGCAATTCTCATTCCTTCCTCATCACTCATTTAAACATAAAAAATATTACGTTAGAAAAATCCATAATAAAGAGTAATTAATATACAAAAAGCTTTTAGATATTCGGGATTTGACTCCACTTTATGAATATTGCCATAATGAGACCTTGATCCACTGAAAATTCTCTGATTAAACTGCACTTAGAGGCACCTCAATTTAATGAATAGATCCAGGTGTTCAAATGTATAAAAGTATGTCAAAGCTCCAGTTACCATTCATAAGAACAACAGTTTGATTTATTTGGGTAAACACAGGTGAGTAATACAGGGCATCTAAGGCACAAGACCAGCAGACAGGATTGTTGAAGAGCTGTGCCTGTCTGGAGCATAGTAAGACACCAGCCGGGAAAGCCTAGGATATCTAAATAGCTCTGAGAGTTTAGATACATGATTCAAGATTCTTTTGTTTGTTTGTTTATTTTGCTGGTCATCTGAAACGCTTTTTAGGTTCTGCTGGCACAAGGTCCATTCAAAGCCTAAAATTTGATCTTTTATGTAACAGCATGATTACAGCTGATTATTTTGCATGAGAAAGTGTCAGGAAGCTGAGACCAAGCTGAGAATAGCCCTGAACAGATATTAGGAACAGAATAATGAAATACATGAAAAAAAAAGTTGAAGAGAACTGAGAAATTTGGTACCTTTACAGAAGGTACATAGGATTGATCACGGGATAATTTAGGTTGGCAGGGACCTCAAGAGTTCTCTATTCCAGCCTTCTGTTCAAAGAAGGGTCATCTGTAAAATCTGATCATGTGAATCTGCATTTAAGTCTTAAAAATGTCCAGGGAGGGAGATTGCTCAGCCTCTGAGCAACCTGCTCCATGAGTGGGGTCTCCTTGGGGTGAAAAGGTTTTCCTTTACATTCAATCAGATCACTTTTTCTTTCAACTTGTTTCAGTTCTCATCACACAGCACTGAGAAGAGCCTGTCTTTGTATTAGGAAAATCCTACCCATGTGTATGGAAGGAGAACTTTTAGATCTGCTCCAAAGCCATCTTCCCTGGGCTATACGAGGAAGACTGTGTTGCTGCAAGGGTTATTACTTATCAAATATGTAACTTTTAATTTGTTTTGTAAAACCTCAGGAGGTTACTATCAACCCAATCCTCCCATAGTTTGTCTAGGTCCTTTCAAATGTCCCTTCTGCTGTCCAATATATGAGCTTGTTTTCCATGGTTTGGTATCAAGATTGAAGAGTCCACCACATTGTCTCTTCCGTTGTATCCAGTGACGATGGTATGTACAAAAGGTCTAGAGATGGACTTATAAGACTCCACTTGTTACTGTCCTCCATGAATAGCCCAGCTTCTAATCAGTTTTAATGTAATCAATTTTTTACCCACCTAGCTGAATACCCACTCTGACTATAAAGTCTCAATTTTGATGAGGGAAAATGGTGTTTAAAACCTTGCTAAAGTCAAGATGAATGAAATCCACTTTCAAATAATTTTAAAATTCATGTATTTTATCAAAGAAGACAGACCTTTTGCATATCCTTGCTGAGTATTCCCAGTTACTTTTATGTGCTCACACATATACTCCATGATTTTCCATAGTTTGAAAATGAGAATGACCAGAATGTTGTTCTCTGTATTGACTCTTTGGCAAGAAATATTTTTTTTTTACATTTACTCCAATTTCTTAATATTTAGGCATCTGAATCACCTGAAGATACAAAATTATGCCTTCTAAAGGGGCCAAGCTGTGGTGATTAGCCAGTGGAATAATAACAAACACAGAAGAATCAAAAGTATAGGCAGAGAAACAACTACTAGCTATGATTTTTTAAAGAAAATAAAAATCTAGCTGTTCAGCTTCCAGGCACAAGCAGGATATGCAATCTGGTTACAGGGCCTTGAAAATCATTGTGGAGAAGCCATTGTTGAATACTTTGAAATACCTGCAGTGAATATCATCAAAACTCCAGCAACAGGATGTTTTGTGTTCAGGAAAATAATTTCTGGTGGCAAAAAAAAAATCAGACGGGGATGAAAGCAACCCATAACCTAAGAGAATACAGAGTCTGTCAACATCCTACAGGGTTTTTTTGCCTCTTTGAAGGGGTGCCAAAAACTTCATGAGGGTTCCAAATAAATCACAAAGAAGAGGTGAAACAAGGCCAATCCTATACTGGTCAGATAACAAGGAAAAATGCCTAACTTTGACAACAGAAATTGAACTTTTTATCAAGACAATTTTGGGCTGATTTCAGTGCATCAAAGTAGAATATCAAGAAGATATCTTTGCCAAGGTTCACCTAGGGAAAGTCAAAAAAAATAATCTCCTGTAGTCAGAAAATAATGCCCAGTTGTTAGTATGATGGGAACAATATTAAATTCTTCAAGATTGAAGTAATTCAAATTAGAGGATTTTATGGCTTAAGAAATCCCATCTTGCTTCTGAGGCAGAATGAAATCAAGAGTTGTATTTGTACTCAAAGAATGATGTGGTCAAGTAAGTTCATTCTTCAGTTTTCAAGAAGGAAACTAAATGCATTAAGGGTATTGAAAGTGAGTATGACAATGAGTCTCTCTTGGTATGATGGATGAGTGTAAGAAGCTACAAATTGTTTAAGCATCATTTTAAAACAGCCATAGTGGTTGGGAATTTGACCACATGGTACTTGCCCTTCAGTATTTGCAAAGCAATAATTTAGTTATGCGACAAAGGTAGGTAGCAAAGGAAGAACAAAGATTTCTACATAGAAAGGTTTAGTGATGCAACTTCTCTGCCATTAGATTATATAACATATTTCCGAGCTTGATGAATTGAAGAATGTAGACTGCATTTGTACAAAGTCCACAGGTGCCTGAACAGAAGTTAGAAATCAAAAGACAATTGAAAAATATGTGACAATCTTCATGAGCCTTGGAAGAAGTAGCCGGCACTAATCAGGCTTGGGCAATGTGTATGCAAATGCTGAAATGCTAGCTAAATTCTGTAATTAGTTTTCTTAGTGTAGAGCTAGGTTGGTTTTTTTTTTTTGGGGGGGGGAGGGGTGGGGGTGTTTTTTTGATTAATAGCCAGTGTGGAGTGTATGAAACCAGAAAAATCTCAAGAAGACATTGAGATTAGATTTCTCAGCCTTCAGAAAAAAAAGAACAAATTATGACTAAGAATCAAAGTCAGTTTCTGGAATTTCTGAAAATTGATTTAAAAATCAAACTGCAGAAAAATATAATTAAGTAAGGGAATACACAGATTTATCTTATACCAATAGTCAGGTGTTATTCATAGAACTTCCATGTCCCTCTCTGTGAACTTCAATGTTATTCTCTATAAACCTTAATATTCCTCTCCATGAGAAAATCAAGCCCTCAAATTATGTTAGGTATTCAAAAATCATATTCTGTTTTTAGAAATAACAGAGGACATGATGTAACACTGAAAAATGTACCCTAAAGCTTCCTCATTAGAATTCCATACTTTTAACTCAATCTTAAATAAAATTTAAAGTTGACATCTAAAGCAGAGTTAGAGAAAAATTATAGTTAGATTACCTGACCTTTAGTGGGAGTGTCCCTTTCACCTGTAGGTTTGGTAACTTTTCTACTTTTTGGGAAAGGAGCAATTTGCTCTGGGTAAATGTAATAGTGTGCCTCGAGACAAATTGTCAAAACATATGTAGATGTAAATACTCCATTTGTAAGACCCTGAATTTTTACAGGCAAATTGACATTTGCAAGAGCAAACTGGATGGTAGAAAATGGAGTTATCCAGTTTACATATTCAAAAGTTGTGACTTCAATTGGACAGACATGTGGCATAGGACTAAAAAAGCATGCTGGGGATGGTAGTTTGCAAAGCATACCCAGCAAATTGTATATTGGGCATCTTAAAGTGATAAGAAAATAAATGTAGATTACTTCCTTATCGGTGAGAAGAAGAAGAAATCAAAGTTCTTTAAATTCACAACAAGGCCAGGATTTTTTTTTTTTTTTTCCAATACAGAAAGAGAGGGAGAAGGAGTCTGTATTAATCTACCCTGTGGTTTATTTAAGAAATAATTTATCATGAAGTTAGTAAAACCGTAAAAACAGAGAGCCTTTAGAGCTTTTTTGATCCCAAAAATAGTCAAAATTAATTGGTTACGATGACTGTCGGGGCACTTTTTCCCTAAATGTGTTCAGGTAAATTGTAATAATCTACATTGAAGGTACTCTCATGGCCTGTGTTACACAACTACTTCAAGAGGAGATAAGTAGCCCACTGGAAATACTGTCTAACTGAAAATAAAAAGTGATTGAAGAGGTAAGCTAGGGTTTTATTATTAAGTTTAAAATTTAGATTATTTAATTATTAAACATCTAAGTCAGGCAGATGAATCCCACCCAAGTCTGGAAGTAGACATCTGGAGAACAACGGTTGCACCAGATGCTGCAGAATTCTGCTTTACAAGCCAAATGAGAAGGCTTTGGCTCCGCACTTTGCTAGATCTGAAACTGTTGCAAAAGTCTGTTTGCACAAGCTTGAGGCATTTCCTGGATTTACAGTAATCTCTGAGGTTAGCCTGAGACTATTTTTTCGTATTCTTTTCCTTTCTTTTTTTTTTTTTTCCCCTGTAAGTGAATTATGTTTGTTTACACTTGGAACAAATTCTTTCTTTTTAGAGAGGTACAAGGAGAAGGAAGCCTGAATAAACCAATTTTTTCTGAATAATGGTTCTTGAAACTCTGGAGTGTGTTTCCTGATGTCTGCTAGAAACTTCCCAAGTTCTTTCTATTTTTCCCGTCCTTTTTATTATACTGTTAAGGTATTTTACATTAATGGAGATTAATTTAATGAGGTTATTCATGGTCACTATTCTTTCTTGTACAGGTATATCTTGATATCTGTTGTAATAAAATATAATTCTATTTCTTTCAAAAATAGTGTTCTGGTAAAAACCATGTTTCTCCTGTATCATTGTCAAAAAATTAGCAATTAACCAGACTGCGAAGAACTCTCACTTTGTATTTGTGTCATTTCTTAACATATTTTTTTCTCACCAGCCTTTAATTCTTAGTAATTTTAATCACTATATCCATGTCTACTTTTTCATAAGTTCCCATCTGTTTTCCCTGAGAAATAGCAATACCCTGAGAAACTCTCATTATGGATTTTTTTCACTAGCTTTTATTTTCTACCATCCTACAGAAAAGGTTTTCAACTTTGCAAAGTACAGAAATTACTGACGTATTCTTTCCTATTTATCAAGTTCCACTTTTCCCCCTCCTTTGCTGTGAAGACTACCATAGGGATATCCCTCTCGTATATTTTATAACCTATTTTTGTCTGATGAACTACTGAGGGAAGTGCCTCAAAAGTACATGGCATTTCAACCAGATGAAATAACCTGTGATGCTGCAGTCAAGTTTTCACATAAAATTCTTGATCTTCAGAGACCCTTTAGGTAATGTGAACCTAAAATTAATTTATCATATCCCCTCATCTGATCTACACTTCATTTACATTTGCAGTCTTCTATGTAAGGAATCTTGCCATAAAAATTCATCTTCAGAGGTTTACCTAAAAGGAATGGGTTGAAAAAGTCTCCCTTAGTATGTTAAGACTGGGAGCATGAGAGGCCCTGTGACCTTGTTTCAAATGATTTGATTGAGTTCTCCCTTCCTCTGCTTCCTGATCCTTCCCAGTGCCTCTCTAGGCAAAAAATTTGATGGGAATGTATCTTTCTTCTGGGTTTGCAGTATCGCTAGCCTACAGTGATTCAGGACCTTGGGGGTTTAATTCTTTGTTTGTACTTTTAAAGTGGAATTATGAAAAAGGAACAAACTTCAAAACGTATCTTTGCTGTTGCTTCTTTCTTGTGCGAGAGCCATTTTCTTTTGCCATTTGTGAACACCTCCTAATTTTATAAAATAGGTAAAAGGTAACAGATGAAAACTCTCTAAAAACTGTCAAAATCAAATAGAAATCTAAAGGGTCTCACCTCTGTCTGAATGATTCCACGTTACTTTTATTCTTCAGTTGTTTTTTTTTTTCCTACTTAAATGTTGCTGTTAAGAGGTTCTAGAAGGTTAAAATTTTAAAAACCTGTGAAAAAATGTCTTCCTATGCCAAAAAAGGGGAAGTTTTCTAGCTAATAATAATGGGGCTTGACAACTGTATCTCTGGGTATGCTACTCATTGCAGACACAAGAAACAAACTTCTGTATGTTCTTTTAGTAATCACTTTTTGGAGTTGTCTGTTAATAATTCCTGAATTGCATCCTGATTCAGGCTTGACATTTATTTCCTTTCTTCTTACTTCCTGACATGACCTCCAATTTCAAATTATTGTGTTGTGGGGTTTGTTTTGTTTTGTTTTATTCTGTTCTGGGTTGTGTAAATGATGTTCTCTATGTCTTTTTCATTTGCTTCAGTTTTCCTTAATTTTAGCATGTCTGTCAGAGACAGTTTCATCAGTGCATCCTAGTTCAGGTTATTGGTCTTGTTCCTTCTCCAGTATGAACTACTACTGTTTTCTGGATGTTGTTACCTTCTGCATCTACCATCTTTTACCTTTATTATCTGACAGAATTTATTTGAAAAAGGAGAAGAATCAGGAAAGGCCTTTTCAGCTTTCACATTTTCAGCATCATGTCTCATTTTTCACTTGGCTAGAAGGTTTCTTCAGTCCCTCTTTAGGAAATAATTTATCTTTATGCTTCTGAGACGTAGCTTGTGAAACTGTCCACTGTTACATGTTTCCACAATGGCCTTGAGTCTTCTGCCTTTGCTCTATGCCTATACAGTGTCTCATCCTGTGGGATATAATCAGCCTTCAGAAGCTTCTATAAGGGCAATGGAAACAAAATCCTATGTAGTGTTTCCACCCTTTCAGTGATGGATGAAGTCAGAAATACCCTTTGTTAGTCCATGCAAATACTGATCTCCCTACCTGCATCCATTAAAATTGTGTGATTTGCAAGTACTTAAAATGCCACTTGCCACTGCAGTCTAGCCTGGAGATCACCAAACACCATAATCATTCAGCTATTAGGAGACTCATATAATTGTCACATGAAGGATTTTTTATTTTCAGCTTACATTTGTTCAGACTTTCCAGCCTGTCTCCAAGATCTGCTTACCTTCCTGCAGTGGCTAATCATGGTCCCTTTGCAGGCAGAATTTTATGTCAGTTTATATCCCATGTTGTTGCATGAGAAAAACATCTCATGCAGCTAGAATTCTTCTGAACAACTGCAAAAAGAGAGAGAGGACTGTGGTCCCAGTGTTGCTGAACTTTCAGTTTCATGGTGAGTTGCATGCTAAATTAATTCTAAAATAATTTTCTTAGAATTCAACTCTGGCTTCCTTCCCTTTTACAGTCATCATAGTTCAGTAACAAAAATCCAAGGAAGCTTCAGTAATCATGAGTGTTCAAGATTTTTAAACTTCTGTGCCCTCTATATTGTTCTAGCCCTTCAGCATTAATGTTCCACCAAGGACCATTCTTAGCCTCACCTTAGTAATCTTGCACTGATGAAATGCATCTAAGGTTCTACATCTGCATTAGACAAGTTCATTAAATTTCATACAATGCTCAGACAGTGTGCTAATAGAGGGCATGTAAGTATGCAGGTAGAGAGAAATACCTGCTGATTGCCTGAAAGAAATCTGAACAGCCCGATTCTGGCAAAGTAGAGTTTCTGTTCTGTCAGACTGGTTCCTTTTCTGAAGTAACCAAAAGAAGCTGAATTACTTTTGTGCATCCTCTAGTATTCAAAGTACCTGATACAGTGTCTTGCTTAAGATATTTCTCCTATTTCTGAGAACATGAATGTTGTGTTTGGATCTCTATATAGCTGAGCTATAACGTTTAGGGGTTTAATTTTATTTGTCAAGATTTAGTCTAAGTTATGTATTGTATACTATATACTTATTCACATTTGTAAAATTATGTGCACTTCATCTGACATGTGAGGTTTGATTTGAAGAGATTTTAACAGTTTGAGGTAGAGCAGCTATTTGGAGTGTAATTAAATTATCTCACTTCACTTCCCTGGAAACCTCAATTAGAAGAGAGATAATTCTGTTGCAAATGAAGTGTGTTTTGTTGATACATAAAAGAAAGAAGAATAAATATGGAAGGGAAGCAGTTACTAGTGTCTAATGATGGGGGGAGTATGTAGCATACAAAAATGAGAATTTTCCATTAAGAAGTGTGTGTTAAGTCTCAAATAATGGTGTAATATACATAATCCTTCAGGAAGTACTATTATTGTTAATGTAATAAGAAATAAATTAATAACATTTCAGTTCTTTCTATCAATTCTGTTATACTTACCTTATTTAAGTATTATACAATAGTAATGGGATATATCAGAGATTATGGTGTCACATTGACAGTGAACAGCTTCGTGTGGAAGGACTAACATTAAGAGGATCTTTGTCATAGATCAGGTCTCTTTCTCTCCTATTCTGTTAATATTAAAATGGTTATTACTGTCATTGTAAGAAGAAAAGGGAAATTATTCTTCTTCAGGGAGGTGTCTTCTGAATTCCAGCAAACTGGCAACACAACACCATTTGGAGGAAGTACAGAAAGAATCCAAAGAGTTCATCCCATTTTGAAACAAAGCAGCTCCAAGCAAGACATTTAGTGTTCTTGAGTTACTTTCTTAATCTTTGTGTTCCCAAATTCTGTCACATGCCTAGAGGAGTGAGCTCTTTATAATGAGATGATATAGTTGAAAACTCCTGCTCCTGGAGGGAGACCCACATATACAGTGATCAGCAAAACATATGCAGTGATGACTGAAAAAAAAATGTGTTGTTACAATCTGAGTTGTATCTATATTGTGTGGTTAGTGCAAGCTGAATTTGCTTTCTTTCTCTCTGCCCACTGCTATCCTCCTATGAGTACCTGGAAACCATCTCTGGCAAAGAGGAGACAAACTGGAGTGGAAGTGTGTGAAAAGATGCACAAGCAGCTGAAATCCCGGCAGTACATTTTCACTGTACATGTACTGTGCTTGGCTGCATAAGATCTGTGTGAATGGTTTTCTAACCTTCTGTGCCAATTTAAAAGCAAATAGAGCTTGCTTAATCCTCACATATTTTAAAGTGGCTTGTGCTTTTCAGAGTTCCAAAGTTCTATGTTCATCAGATGAATATTTGATTGTAAGAATATCCTTGGATGTGGTGGTTTACATTTATCTGTTTGACTTGAAATTGGAACAGCATGTAGTGAAGCTTCACCTTGGTCCAGATGTAAAGTAAACTCCAGTGTGGATGCATCCTCAGTAGACAATCCCAATACATGTGCGTACAGACTGCCTTCTCTGTCTTCTCCAGAACTGCAGCCACTGAGTAGATCATGGTGAAACTGATTTCACCAGTTCCAGGTTTCAATTTTTTCCCTGGTGTCTGGCCATACTGAAAGTCAGTGAAAAACACTTAGTGAAAAACACTTGATATGCTTTAAAGAATGATCTATAACTTGCTATCTGGCTTTATTATGATCAGACACAAATGTCAGAATATTACTAACAAATAGATCTGAATTCTATGTTTACCAGATTTAGTTTTACAATTCAAAAATTTCTGATGACTCTAAGAAAAAGAACTCATCCTGGTTACATTGCCTACAGAAGCATCTCTTTCTATAATCCAAATACGTAAAAACATATGAATGCTCCATATACAGACTGGTGACTACTTGCTTGCTTCTTTATTATTGTTTTTAATGTCTCACAAGCACAAAATATATTTGAGCTCAGAAATGAAATCATGACCCTTTCTTAAGATTGTCAGAACAAGCCCAAAATAAGAGACAAAGACATGAGATATAAAGGCTCCAAAAAGCTTTCAAAGAGGCTGAGCTCAGCATGCCAATAATTTTTTAACAAGGGCAGCAATAGACATAATATTTGCAAAATATTTTCTCTTTTGAATGGATAGAAGTGTAAAACTTACAAAGATGCCTATTATGAGTTCAGATCCTTTCTACTGTTAATGTATCTTTTTTTCTGAATGATCACACTATCACTTTTGAGACAATGCCAAACTTTGTTTTTTAAACGTCTTTGATTTTAAGAAATCCTCCATAGTAAAGTTGCTCTGGATTGAAACATGAACATGCTTGTAGAATGTATGAGTTTGGAAGTGCTATGTGTTACACTAGAAGTCCCTAACTATCTGGTGTGTTAACACAGTAATTGTATGATTCAGTCAGGGAACTGCCTGAAGACTGTTAATTAACTTTAACTTCCAGTGTTGCCTTTATTTCATAAACATTATGGATTATCGAATGTGTGTATTGTCATAAGCAGAGATTTTTTTTTTCTTGAATTGTAGAATACCATTAATAGTACAGTGTAAAATTTAATGCATATCTTTACATGACAAATGCACTATGTATAGGCTTTCAGGGAAAAAATTCTAAAGTTTATTTGAGCTGACAGTAACATAATTATTTTAGCAAAGTGGGTCCAGATTTTATAGTGCATTTTTGGCAGGACTAGATTTGTAAAACAAGATCATGATCTACTGTGAACATGATACCATTTGGAAGGAGTTTATTACCCTCCATGCTGAATTTTCTTTGTTTATTTGGGCCTTAATTTGTATGCTGGACAACATTTTCAAATCTTGAACATTTTTAGCTCTGATGATCATCTTATAAAGACAACCCTCTGTCCCTCAGAATATATCCTTCGCATAGCACAAATGAAACTTTCTGTCTTTCTACCCCTCCCCAAGTCTTTTAAAAAATCATTATAAAGCTAAGGATAACAGATGTACATAAAATTCCACTTAACCATTGCACAGGTTAGGATAAAAGCCAGGCTATTTGCTTTGTTCCCCTTAAATCCTTCCAGAATGCTGCTGTGAAAGTCAGTTTTATCTCCTGAAACTCAGGCCATGAAACTCCCCAATTAAAATTCTTTCACTGCCTACCATCCCTTTAGTTGCGCTCAAGGTCCTTGTCTTCCCCATCAAGGCTGTACTTTCATTTCTGCTTACTAAAGAGTGCACTACTTACTAAAAGTGTACTACTTTTCTTCACTGCCCCCAAGATTCCCACCTAGGTTCCTCTTTCAACCCCTCCTTCTACTTTTATGTTTGTATCTTGTTCCCACTTGCCTAAATTGGAAGTGCAGCTGAAATTATTCCCAGGCAGAGGCTCCTACTGCGCTTGTATGTTACCAATGCTCAGCCATGGTCTCCATCATTGCCTGCCTGTTGCTCTGGTGAGAGGAGTTTTACAGCCCCTTGCTTTTGCCACAAGGTATACCCAGGGGACTTTGAAAGCTGGAAGCACAATCCTCTGCAGCCTAATTTAAGAAAGCTCTGCGGTTGGGAGTGAGAATTTCTCACATTCCTGTTGGATTGAGTTTAGGAAAAGATCATAGCACAAAAAGACTCATGGATTACACAGAGACTGCTTTAACTTCCATCAGTTATTCCTTCAAGGTTTCACACAGTGCTCTGGACCACTGAGGATCGCATGAGCTTTTAAAGTTCTGGGGATTTTATACAGTTTCAGTTGCAAATATTCATCATTCCTACATCTTCGCTAAAAAAAAAAAAAAAAAANAAAATCTTCAATTAAAATAGGCAATTTGCTTTAGTGAAATGTAGGGTTTTCATGGTTTGCTGGAGCTTCAGATCAGGATGTAGCTTGCACATATTCCATATGTGGCATAATTTCAAAGAGACGCTATGTGAATTGAAGATGAAAGTTTGTGTTTTAAATGTCTATCCCATGCTTGCAATCCATTGAAATAGGAGATATAAAGAGATGAACATTAGAGGAAAAAAACCTGTCTGGTTTGATAGCTTATATTGAATTTATAATGCTGTACTTGAAAGGTAATTTTGTGCTTTCAGGTCACGTCACAGCAAGATGATCCATCTATATCTACATACATATGGACATAGGAGAAATGTATACAAATTAAAGACTAGATACAAGCCTGTTTGATCCCAAGTGGAATTAAAAATCTACCCATTGCTTTTAATTTCAAGTTAAATATGAGAGGCAGATGCAAACTCTATCTGCTGTGAGCATGTTGTAGCAATTTGTCCAAGGTAATGAAATTTTTCACTTGCTTATTACAAAGTTCTAGTAATCTGGAAAACATTCATGAGGTACTGTAATTCCTTATTAATTAGAATAAATTTGATATGAGTGTATTATTGGAATGTGGAGAGAGGATGCGAGTGATTGAAATGTTCAGATTATGAATTACAACTTGTTCAGAAAGCCTGAGAGGATGACAAAAAGAAATCATGAGTTTATATATAGGTACAAGATCACAGCTTGAGTTTTACACACAAGGTAATCTGCTCACATATATCTACTTTTCTTTTCAGAAATTTTGATTTCCCAGAATTAATCAAAATACAAAGTAAATGAATGGGAAATAAAACCTGAAACATAAAAAGAAAAAAATGTTCATTACTTAAATCTTTGTACTGCCAAAAGAGGTTACTTCCATGTGTAAGGACAACAGCTTTGCCTAAAGTCTACCTTACTGTCAGGGACCAAAAGAAGTTAACTTAAAGAGATCTGTAGTTTGTCTATCTATATTCTGTACATATCTGAGTATATCAAGGAAATTACAGAGTTATTTTACTAGACCAATTAAAACTAAATGAAACAAAAAAGTAGCATGACCAGCTAAGTAAAACAATCTGTTGGACAACACTCTGAGAACAATCCAAAAGAAAACAATGAAAATAACTCAATGAATCAAATTGATTGAGGAATAAAGTACATGGATATAATAATAACGTACTAATACATTTTTATGGGAAACAGCTCTTGTCAAACTTTGTTTCATTCCTTGATGCTAGAAAAAATGCTGTTAAAATTAGAATATATCTATATTAGAGTATTAGAGTCTATATTAGAGTATATCTAATAATGTTGGACATTTATCAGATGTTTAAAAGCATGATATTCTGGTTTAAAAATTAATACTATATAATATCAGTGTAGCATATGATATATGAATGAATGAATAGCACTTCTCAAAAAAGTAGTTTCAAGTGGAGAAACATCCTTGAACTCCTTCCTAATTGAGTTCTGTAACAAAATCCAATTGCCTTTTAATAACTTTATCTGTGACAAACAAATACTTGTCAGGCAGATGTAGATGTCCTCTCTGGTTAGCAACCCTTGAGTTGTTTAGAAGCTGCCACTTGAAATGTCCTCACAGGGTACGGATGAATATTCTTTCCTTGTTCATGTATGATTCCTTCAGTTTTAATCAACATAAGAATGGTATTGCATATTCTCAGGTTAATATTTTTATTGCATGAACTGCAGGTCTACTTGTTCATGAATACACAAGAAAGAGTTAATGAATGCTGTAATGCTGCACAGGACAAAGCAGCCACTTGTGGTGCAATTTCATTGACACCACCCTTGAAGATGGTTTCTAGAGCAAACTTTGAAGAATCAGACCCAAGTTTTGCTTTGGAGGCAGCACATTAGTTTAGTCTGAAAAGATCTTGACAGCAAGGTTAATTTTACTATGGAACACTTAAAGCCTAATAATATATAATAAACAACTCAATGAGTAGGAGTTGTATCTGGGAAAATGGTATCCTGAAAATACTTTTAAAGGTGGTTTTGGTGGATTGACCCTAGATAGATGCCAGGGGCCCACCAATACCACGTTTTCACTCCTCTATTCAGCCAGACAGAGGAGAGAAAATATTCTCTTGACTCTTGTAGGTTGAGATAGGGGTAGGGAGAGATCACTCACCAGCTACCCTCATGGACAAAACAGATTCAGCTTGGAGAAGTTCATCTAATTTATTACCTATCAGATCAGACTAAGGAGTAATAAAAACTAAACCTTAAAACAGTTTCACCACTGTTCCCTCCAACCCTTCCCTTCTTCCTAGGCTCAACATTTCTCCAAAATTCTCTACCTTCTCCTCCTCAAACAACACAGGGGTATGTGGAATGGGGGTTGCAGTCTGTTCATCACACAGTAGATTTTTTCTCTTTGAATTCTGTTATCTGAGAGTCACTACCATCATTGCTGAGAGCTCAGTCTTGGCCAGTGTGAGGTCAGTCTTGGACCCAGATGGCATTGGCTCTGTTGGGCACAGGGAAAACTTTTGTCAGCCTCTCACAGAAGCCACTGCTGTACAATCCCTCAACCTAAACCTTGCTGCACCTACCCAATACAGAGGTATTGTGCAAAGATTTGAAAATGAAAAACCAGGATAGTGCTGTGCTAACTTTTTCATTGTGAATAAAAAACTTAAGAAGTAATATAAATAAACTGAGATTAGTGCCACATTTTTTTAACTTCAAACTTTTTTTTGAAAGAAAGAACAACCTGAAAAAAAATCAAAACCAATGTGGGTAAGTGGGAGATAGAATATATTACTTCATTAATAGCATGTTAACCTTGCACACATTATCTGATAGCATTCAAAGGCAGTCCCAGCATTAAGTTTAAAGTACTTTCTAAGAAATAGAGGAGCAAGGATTCTTAATATCTTTCTAGCAGCAGCAGTGCAAAACAATCGAAGAAACAAACTTCTAATTCTGTTATGTCCAAGAATGGCTTTATGCTTAAATTCATAGAGATAAAAAAAAAAAAGGCAAGAAAAATGTGGGTTTTTTCTCACAATCTCACTTAATGGTTAAAAAATAAATTACCCTGATATGTGAAGTGATGTCAGCTCTATTGCTTCACACTGGAGAAGCAACGTGTTTGAAACTCTCCTGTACAGAGTTATTCTTTCATTAATACTGAATTTATTTGGTTTCAAGTAGTTCCAGAACTGCTCATTTCTGGTACTTCTGTTTATAACTGAATCATGCTAAAGTTTTATTACCTCTTGCAAAGGAATTTTCAATACTTGTTTAAAAGAACACTGAAACTAGCTTTGGAGAAAAAATGCTCCACATGAAATGAAAATTCAATGTGAATCTTTTGAAGTCAGATTTATACACTTCATAAAAATGTGTACATAGGGCAACATAACAGACACAGTTTCTAATTGCTCCTTGAAATCAGCATGGGCCCATAGCTATGGGCTGCAGGGCTCCAGCTTGACTTTTTAATCTGTTTCCTAAAGGTATCTGTTTCTCATTGGAGGTGACAGATGAATGTGTACCTGCTAAGTGTGAGGAGGATGGTAATGGAAATCAGTAGTGTTAATTAAATTACAAGAATTAACATATCCAGGATTTCTTCATCCGCTAAGCTTTTGCAACTGTTAATGAGAGTGAAGAACATTTTATGATTCCTTACTTCTCACAGAATAATCTATATTTGTAATCTTTGCTAAGTCAAAGATTGAATTTTAACTAATTGCTCATTTGTTTGGGGCTCCTCCCTCTTTTTCATGAGAATCAATAGTTTAAAAACACAAAATGAACAACAAACAGAAAAAATAAAAGTAAAAGGACAAACCCCTTTTTATTAATCCTAATGGAATCAAATTTGGACCCTACATTTTTGAACAGCAAGAGACAATCATTCTAGTCCCCAGAACAATGAATTAGTGGAAAACTTGTTCAAGAAAATAGGCAGAAAACAGATGTGCTTTGGGCTTCTTTTGGAGGGATATTTTGTTTGTTGATTTGTTTGTGTTTTTTTCTCATAATTTTAAAAATATATTATTATTTCTTCTCACTAGATTGCTTGTTTGACACTGTACCTGTAGCTGCAAAATTGATGAAATTTGGCCATTTAGGTTTTTTAATTCTTTAGAAGTAATATTTGCTGAAAATTTTGATGAGTATGTTCACATTGAAATATTGGTGCATAGGAGATTGATAAGTAAGACAGGCTTGCCATAATGAGGTGCAGCATTTTCTTCTGTCATATTTTGTCCTCATTTCAACAACACACTTGAAGTACCTTTTATATTTCTTTATATTTCTTTACTTGTCTTTCCTTATCTACTTGGACAAATTGCACTGTATCACTACTGTGGTACTTGGTGAAATTTTACTTATACTTGTAACTTACCTTAAAGAAATTTTAAAATGTTAAAACAGACAAACAAAAAAGACAATCTGAAATTCTAGGTCTTTGTGATTTCTCTTTGCATTTACATTTTACTTAGCATATGTTCCTCCATCTGTTTATATTTGACTTTTCTTATTGAGGTTAATTATTGTTTTCCATCAAAGCTAGAGTTTTGATTTGTCTTTTTTTAAACAGTTTTCCAACAGAGGCAGCTTTTATATTTTGGAACAAAATGTACACATTCATAAACACACAAGTAAAACTATTGGTCAGTAATCTCACAGCAGGATTTAATATTTTTTAAAGCTATAATGGTTAAAGCTTTGATAAATTTTAATTCTGATAAACTTTCCATTCTTCACGGAACTCTATTAACATGAAATTTGTAAGAACAAGATTCATGCTGACATCAGTTGATATACTAGAGAGGGGAGGATTGAAATTACAGGCGCAAAGTTACCTGTTATTACCTTTGGTGTTTTTTTTAACCAAACCAGTAATCCTAACTCCTTGCAAAATACCAGCACATTTCAAGAAGAAAATCAGTTTTTGAATCACTTCTTAACCTGTTATTCAGAGATCATATAATAAATTAATATAAAAATCAGTGGGTGACAATTTTGAGCTGTATCCAAAATAGCATACATGTGACATTTATTGCCTTAGATTGTCTTTTTTCTTGTGGTATATATGAAAAGCAGCTGTGGTTGATAAAACATATATTAAAAATTTGATATTTTCAAATATCAATGATGAGTAGTTAATCTGCAGTTTCAAACCAAATGAAACACATTGTAGGTATATACTCAGTTTGTTATATGAAGTAAAACCCTTAGATAAGGAATTTTTTTTTCTTGCTACTCGTTGCACATTTCTATTTTTGACAGCAATCCATCTTCCAGAAACAAACAATTGTTGTCTTAGTTGTTTTATGACCAATGTGAAATGAGAATTGACACAAGAAACATAAAAGCACAATGAGATAATTACATTTTATCAATCCTTTCTCTTTCTTAAAGCTTTCTGGGGCTTTAAATTTTCAGTAAAATCTTTTTTTCTCACCTTGAAGCACTCTTTTCCCATCTCATTCATAAACGTCATCTTCTGCGCTGATATCACAGCATAAATACATGCATTTACCCAATGCTCATCTTCTGACTTATGACTGTTAATATTTTTATGCCACAGTACATCTTTTTTTTCATCATCACAAAAAAATCTTGTTCTACTTGCACAGTCAACTATTTGACCTTCAGTGACGTTTTCCACATTCACATGGGAATTGAATTATTCCCATTGTTAAAATATATTTACTTTTATGATTCTTTAAAATGAAGCTAAAGTGAATTCTATCTGGTGGTATACTTGTTTCTTAGTTATTAAGCTGTGAACACTAACAGAAGTCAACAAACAGGATGAATTTATGTGACTGTCAGTATTCAAAACTGAGGTTTTGAATTCCCCAACAAAAGTTTTCTATTTGCTAGATGAAACCGGTATGGACTGGATGTAAATTTTTGTAACCCCTGATCTAAACAGACTTAGCACATCCTAAATCCTTCAGTTAATAAAAAGACATGAAAGAGGAACATCAATTGCAAAGTGCTTTTATTCACAGACTGTTTAGTAAGGAAAAAAAAATGGAGGTTTAAGGTACAAAACAGAGGGGCTGTTGCTAAAAAAAATTATTCACAAAAAGAAAATGGCTTTGGAAAGAAGTAGCATCAGAAAGGACATCGTGAAGTCCTTAGTTTTGCTCTGGCTGGAGGAAACAACCCAGAAATGAGGAAACATCTCAGAGATCAGAGATGCATGAAGATGAAAGGTGGAAGACCCCAGAGAGGTGCCCTGATGGAAGATTGGTAACTGTGAGCAGAATTATGGCATGAGCTTTTATAACTTGCTGCCCAACTTTCCCAGCTCTCCCTGTGGGGAAAAGCAGCTCATTCCTACTGAATGTAACACTGTGGACTAGTGAGTATCTCAGGCAATCAAGTACCTCTAATCTCATTGGTTTTTAAATAAATCACAGTATTTGGATCCACTAGCTGTTACTGACTCTTTCTCTCCTGGTACAAGAATGAAGGACACAAAAGACTCTCAGAGTGCACTGTGTCCAAAAGTGGTGAGTAAACAGTGCAGAAATCAGATTTTCAACAGGCAATTTATATACAATTTTCAGCTATGCAGGTAGATGACCATTTCTTAAAAGAATGACAGAAATAAGAATCAGTTTGTCTATCTCAAACATCTAGCATGTAACATTTTAGACTGCTGTTTAATCCAGTCTGCAATGAATACTTCCAGTATTATTAAGTAAGAGGAGACAACTATCCATATATTCCTAAAATCAGGTCCTTAGTTACGTAAAATCCGCACTGGGTTTATCCCAATCCAACTACTACTCCCTATAGAATATTTGTAGAAAATTGACAAATACAGGAACACTGGTTCACTAACCATTAGTTTTGACTGAATATCATCCTCAGTGGCAAAAAAAAATGGTTATATGACGTTTAAAAAACTTCTTTTTCTTTTGTTTTTTTACTTTTTTTTCTTGAGCCTTAGAACTGGTCAGTGCAGAAAAAACCAAAAAACAGGAAAACCAAGTCCAAAATGGAAAACAACCAGCTACAGTCACAGCTATCTATAGAAACACCAGTTTCTTCTTGACAGACTGATCAGAACCTGGTGAATAAAAAGTGAGAGAACAATGAGTATGAAGTAGCTGTCAGTAAGTTTCTCACTCTGCTGAAAGTCTGTTATTTTCTATGATGTTCTTATTTTTTATGCCCTTCTTATCTTCAATGCCCCTCATATCTAGAAAAATCAAGAAATTACAATTTAATCAGTAAAAGGTCTCTTAGATTTAAGGTGCTGCATTTCAGCCTAAATGTTGAGATTGTTCCCACAGCATTCAAATAATGTATGAAGTATTATTTTGCTTTTGCTGATGATTAATAATGAGAGAAACATTTGCAAAGATACATGACTTTTTCCAGTATCTCTGTTTTTAATGTATTTGTCTTGGACTCAGTACTTATATAGTGATAAGAAAGCAAAACATTTACCTACATTACAAATATGATAATGTAATCAGCAAATTTTGAAAAAAAACCCAACTCTACATGTAAAGCACTACTTTAAATATTCTCTAGTTTTGTCTTCATAAAATCATATATTTATAGAATGGTTTGGGCTGGGAAGGGATCTTGAAAGGTTGTCTAGTCCAACCCACCTTCCATTAGATTAGATTACTCAAAACACCATCTCACTCGATCTTGAACACTTCCAGGGATGGGGTGTTCACAACCCGTGTCAAGTGTATTCACCACTCTCAATAAAAAAATATCTTCTGACCTAAACCTTCCCTCTTTAGTTTTAAAACTGTCACCTTTTGTACTGTCACTATAGACCTTTGCAAAAAGACTCCATCTCTCTCGTAAGCCCCCCATGTATATTTAAAGGTTTCAATATGGTCTTCTAAGAGCCTTCTCTTCTCTGAAAGGCTGAACAATCCTGCCTTCATAAGAGAGGTGCTCCATGGCAAAATTCCATGGCCCTTCTCTAGACCCTCTAACAAGTCCCTGTCTTTCTTGGTCTGAGTGCTTCCAAGCTGCATGTAGTATTCCAGGTAGGGTCTCATGAGGGCAGAGTAGAGGGGTAGAATTGCCTCCCTTGCCCTGCTGGCCATGCTGCTTTTAAAGCAGGTCAGGATAAGGTTGGTTTTCTGAGGTGCAAGTTCATAGTCTTGGTTCATATTAAAATTTTTAATCTAACATTATCTGCAGATCCCTTTCCACATGGATACTCTCAATCCACTCATCCTGGAACCTGTACTGATACCAGCAACTACTTCATCCCAAGTGGAGTTCCTTGCACTGATTGTCTCTAGTCATTTTCCTGTCATCTAGGAAAATCGTCTTCCAGGACAGTCTGTTCCATGATCTCACTGGACACAGAGGTAAGAATGATTGACCAAAGTCCTCCTTTAACCCTTTCAAACAAATGACTTCAAAGTTTTCCCTTTTTCAGTCACTGAAGACTTTGCCTGACAGAAGTGAAAGTGACACACACCAAACAAAATTCCACTGTGAAGACTGGGAAAACCACAGACAATGACAACAGGAAGATGCCAGGCCTGGTGAGGCGAATCTGAGTAAACTGGATGGACAAAAATTCACCCCATGGCAAACTGTGAGAAAGGAAGCAGCTGCTTATACACGTTATCCCAAGTTGTGGGAATGGCATGACCAGCTTGTGGATACCCAGAACATGGACTGTATAAAAGTAGTAGCCCCAGAAGAACAGTCTGAGCACCCCCAACACAGAGAGGAACAGAAGAAAAAGGCTAGCAGCATGCCACAGGGATGTATGAGGTAGTGACTATCTTTCTTCTTAATCTGTCTTTTTCCCCCCGCCCTCTTACTTTACAGCTAAATAAAATCTGTTCTATTGACTTTGGCATACAGTCTCATTTTCACCCTAATTTGGGCAGAAGCATCTTTTAATATTCAGATCCTAACATTATTTCAGAAGATCCTGACATTATTCCAGTGTATCATAACAGGAAATTTTTTTGTGACCACAATAACACAAAAGTAGTTAAAACAAAAATGTAATTTGTTTGTTGTTTCTCCTGTAGATGCTGGAGAGGAAGCCGTGACCAGGAATCCTTTGTGAGGCATAAGGCTTAGTATATCTGGGATGTGGACAAGGCACTCACTTGTCCACGAGGATATTGCCAAAAAAACAATCACAAAAGAAGAAGATGTATAAAATACAGAATGGAGGGAAAAAAAAATCATAATCTGCATTTTGTAGATGGGACACTGCTGCATAGCAATGGTAAGAATAATAACCAAAGGACACAGATTATTCACATACACAGATATTTTTAAAAGAGCAGGTTTGTGGTATTGTGTGTGCCATAGCAACAGAAACATAGAAAACAGGAGAAAGAGTTGTTCTGTCAGTACAGGTCGCTCTTGGGCTAATAAACTCTCTTAAAAACTTGGATCTCTTTATATACTTGCACCATCACTATGCAAGTGACAGGACCATATCATCACATTAAATAGACAAAAACAGATGGTTAAATTTTGTCTATTAAATTCCATTTCTCTAGTTCCAAGTTGGTAATAATTGATAGCTTTGCACCTGGTCTCTTGGAAAATAATTACAGGAAAGCATTACACCAGCAAATCTGTCCACAAAAAGCCTCAACTGACTGACAGGGTAAACTGAGATCTTGGCTATTAATACTCTTCACTGTCTCTCAGAAATAAAGAAAATTTTTTAAAAAAATTAAAAAAGAGATAAAATTGTGTATAAACAGCATATCTAAAATCTAATAAATTATTAGACCTATTTTATATTCCATTTTTAGTTACATGAAATGAAGAGAAATTTATGAAAGGAAATATGCTTTAAAGTAAACTTTGATAGAACATNTTTGTACTCTGCAGGAAGTATTATGGGTTTAACTGGGGAGGTAGGAAAATCTCTGCTTCTGTGTATGGAAAATTTTCATTATGTTTGAGGACTGAAAACTAGTGTAAAGAACTAAAAGATATATTGATGATAGCATTTTCATTATTATATTTAAATAAAATTTGAACTTGAAGTAATTACATTTTATGCTTTTATTCCTACTAACTGAAAAAAGACATTTCTCAATGAAAAACAAACAAGTAAACAAACCAAATAATTTAAATTATTTAAATAAATAATTTTAAAAGCCATCACCCAAAAATTCAAACCAAATCATACTAAACCCAAATGTTTAAGCACTTTAGGGAAGAATTGACTGATTTTTCCTATATATACTTAAATCAGCTCTAAAGTCTGTTGACATTTCAGTTATTCCCTGAGTAGATGGCTGAAGAATATGGGATTATTCAAAAATGCTCCCACTAAATAAGAAAAGCAGCAACTTGTTGAAGAATAGTGGAAAAAAAATATTGCTTTCAATATTTTTAAGGGTCAATTAACCTCTTCGTCTCACTTTTTCCATCTACTCAAACTTGGAGCTTGTGAACTGTGGTTTAGCCCCAACCACTAAAATAACATCTGGAAATGAATAAATTAAAGCAGTCTGTCTCTCACTACTGAAACTGGCAAGGGCATATTTGAAAAAACTAAACAGGAGAATAACAAGCATCAGACCTGCAGCAATCTTGACAGCACACTACAACCCTGATAGGCAGCCTGTGCAGAGGGGAGAGTACAAAGACAGTTACAAATGGCAAGGTGCACATTTATGAATACCAATAAAATTCCCCTTCTGCTCTATCATCGCTTTAAGGTGCTGTTTTTCAAATAACTATTTCAGAAGTAGCTTTATAATTGCTTTCATTTTAAATACCTAAATTAAATATACATACATAAAGAAAGGAACATTTATCTTTCACCTTTTTTTCAGAAGCATGGCACTTTTTAAAGTAGTATTGCTGATTTATAAGCAATATGACTGATTTTAGTCATATCTGTGATTTATAACTCAGGACTTCATATACTCTGGTTATTAAGATCTATTTTATGAAACCCAGTTTATTTGTTAAAAAAGACTGATTTACTAGGCAGATTTATTAATCATGGCTTAGGAATATAAACCAAAGTCTTGGTTCAATGTTATATTTATAAATTAGATGCTTAAATCAAATTCCAATTTTTATGTAATGGGATTGGTTCTAGAGATGTGCAAATAGTAATATATATCCAATCCCACTACTACCTGAAGATAATGATCTTGCTTTCACAAGTAATTTGGTTACTCACATCGATGAAAAAATCCTGTCGTTAATCAGATGGATACAATTCAGAACGTAACTCCATTTCAAGTAGTGAGATAGAAATACTGACTTTCAGGCAGGAAATGAATAGTCTAATCTGAAATATTGCAATACACAGATTTTGAACTCTCCTTTTTCAGAGTTTTCAAGTTGCTGAATCCACTGAGACTACTGTTACCACTCCAGCAAGAGAAACAGCTTTCATTTGTTGTCATTTGTCTCTTTCTTATTCTGAAAGAAAATACAGAAGTGATATTAAATTCCCCCTTTCCAACTTCCACTCCTAACAATTATTCACTTTCTTTTGTAAGTCTTTATGTATTCAGGTTTCTTTTATGCCCAGAAATACTAAACGTCTGATGGAAAGACATACCCAATGCTTAAAAAGTGCAAACAATAAAGTCCAAGATGGTGTATAATTAAAGATTTTACTTTTTAGTCAAACTCATCTATCTGAAACAAATTAGAAGAATTCCAGAAGTACTTTTCTGCCTCATTATGCAGAGCCATAGCTCCAAGTGTCACATTTAGATAAGCTGAAAGTAGAATGGCTGAAAGGTGCATTTTCCAATCAGCTTTTTGGATAATCTTTGATTCCAGACATAGCAATATATGTAATCAAAAATGAAAACTACCGTACCAATTTGTGCAAAACAGTGGAAACTGGTGTTTCTCTCTTTAGCAATGCCTCTCTATGTTAACCTTGTCCTGTTACTTCTTGCTAATTTCCCTAGTTCTGAAGGTATTTTACTTGCAAAAAACAACAAAAAATTCCATCCTTGAGCTTGACAGAGGAAACCTTGAGATGTTTCTGTGAGCTTGTTGTATAATCTCTGCATACATAGTTTGTTTTTAACTTATGACATGGTTCATAAAATATAGTTGACCTACTTATATCAAGACTAAACATAAATCTACCATCAGAGTGAAGGCTGTGTGTCATGCGCTAAAATCAGAGATAAAAAATTCTTAAAATATTGGAAACCAGACAGCTTTTCATTTTGCTTTGTAGATAGACTTGATACACCAAGGGATAAAATGCCTTCTGTTGTGACACTCCTCATATACTGTGTACCTTGTGCCAAATAGAAAAATATGAATAGGCAATGTCCTAGAGACTGCTTGGATATTTTGAGTGGCATAGCAGAGTCCTTCTCAGCCCATCTTCTCTCAAAATGTCCTTAGTGGAGCATGCTTTCCTTTTGTGTTTCTCCAGGTTCTTTCACCTTTCTCTGCAGAAATCCCAACACATCTGTTCAACAACCTCACCTCCAGCTGAGAAGAAGGTAGTGATGGATTGCAGAATACTGTTTCACATTCTGTTAATTTTGGCATTGCCCTCCTCTTCACATGTATAGTAATTTCTGATTCCATTTGTTCCACCATTTCATCCTCTTGAAGTATAAACCAAAATTGGAATACTTTGGCTTGACTTGAAGTAGTAAGGCCCATGAACACCTCTTTTTTAGATGATATGTTGAAGTATTCTGCAGCCTAAATAGGAGGCAATACAGAGGTGTAGAGTTGAGCATGTCCCCTTTAAAAGTCCAAAATTTGGGTGGCAAGTACACACTTGAGACTTATGGCAAAATTTAGGCTCATTTTGTGAAACACACTATGAATGTTTCCTGGAACATTTCCCTCTGACACCTGCAAAATGAAAATGGAATTGCTTTTGAAAGAGGAATATGCAAAGTGGGACAGCACATAGTTCAAGATGTTCAATGTTCTACTCTCTGTAAATAAGAAGTTCTTGTACAAGAACTGTCTCAAATATCAGGTTTCTCCACAACCTCCAGCTGTAAAGTCCAGTAAAAATAAACTCTCATACTTCTTCAGCTTGTAACAGCTCCTTTTATCAAATACAGAGTTCTTTACTTAAAATGTTCTTGGAACTGGTGATATTTGGAGATGCGCTGGTGACCTCCTCAGTCATTGTGAAGAGGTAGAACACTTTGCCTGATTGATATAGAGTTCTGAACCCATTAACAGTCTGACAATCCTCCCACAGCAGTGAGATTTCTATTTGCATTTTGAAAATAGAGAAACAAAATGAAAGCAGAGTGAAGAGTGAATTAATGAAAGAAAAAGGAGACTAGGGAAGGAGAACATATATGGTCTTTTGCCTGTTACATAAATGAGGAATTACTCCTCAGCCACATCAAGGCATGTAATGTGAAACAGGCAACCCTATTTTGCAATAACAGTAGGGATACAAGACCTATTAAAAGAAAAAAAAAACACAAAACCAATCAAACAAACAAAACCCCAAACAAACAAACAAGCAAACAAAAAACCAAAAAACAAACAAACCAAAAAAACCACCACCCCTCCTCTACAGGTTAGGCAGATACTACACATTATTGTGTTTAGCTATGGAGACAACTAACTCCATCTCAGCCAAACCCAGTACATGACATATACACCTAGAACTGAACCATTCGCTGAGCTTTAGCAGTTAATTACTGGGATTGGTTTAAGACTAGTAATCATGACAATGCATAAAATACCTTCCTCCAATTAGAACAATGTCCACAGAGCTCGCCACTCTGTTCATGAAGAAGGGCATCTATTCTATTTTTATAGGACTGGAAGAGAATAGAAGCAACAGGAGAGCATATTGCAGAAGGACCTGTTATCAAGGAGAGAATTTCTGAGTTTCTAACAGAGCTGCTCCTACTCCTCCCTGACTCATCCTGTCACTTCTCCCCATGTACTGGCATAGAAAAAGGTGGGTCTTGGAAAGACCTGGAGTTTCAGGTGCACCTAAAAACAGCAGTACAGAAGACAGCATTTTTGTGGTAGAGACTTTCCTCTTTTGTCTCTGAATACTTTAACATTTTCATCGTTTAAGTTGAAAAGGAGCAGTGAGTTTGAAGTACTAGTTGTCATGTCATCATTGTAAACTTATATTACTGCAGAGATGCATTTTAATATGAGAAGCAGAGACTTTATTTGATTTATCATGAGGATAAATACAAAGACAAAATAAATATTAAAACCAACATACAAAACATAAAAATGGAGATGGTAATGTAAACACTTGGCAAGACCAATAAGGTAAATCCCACAGAAGAAAAAATATAAGAAAAACAAATTAAGAGAAGTTCTGTTGAAAACACCT
The DNA here is from genome assembly GCA_013397195.1 of Hylia prasina. NCBI lineage: Eukaryota > Metazoa > Chordata > Aves > Passeriformes > Sylviidae > Hylia > Hylia prasina. Next base: position 951,633 of record VYXD01010574.1, read on the forward strand.
ACTAACAGAGGAATTATATAAGTGCATAAGGTAAAAACTGGGGAGAAGAAGTCAAAATAGCAAAAAACTAGTGAGGGAATAGGAAAATAATAAAACTAGGCACACCAACTGGAAATAATAAAACAAATCACTAAAGTAAGACAAATATTACTCTGAAAGAAAAGGAAAACTATGACAGCTGCTGGGAATAAAGGAGACACTCGAAATAAGACATGTATATTGAAAATGTAGCAAACAGACTACTACATGAGGCTTAATGCAGGCAAAGTGAAAACAAAAGCAGAGACATATTTTTAATTAGATAAGTGAGGCTGGGAGAGGTTTGACTGACAGACATTTGATTATATAAGTGAGAAAAATATCTAAACTTTAGACCAAGAGAATGTTTCAAGAGCAGCTTGAGCTTTCTTCAAGTTAGCTCAGTGTTTGCCAAACTGTAATAGTGTGACTATAACAAAAAAAAAGGAAAAAAAGGAGTTTGATTATTTATAAGATTAGAAAGGAAATAAAACAAAGCATGAGTGATCTGAAGTGTTTCACTGAATTATTCTTCCCTATGCTGAGTATGACTCCCACAGAGGACTAATAAATACTTACCCTGCTGTTGCAGTGGGTTATTTATTTTACATTTGTGTCCAAAGAGGACTGTAAGGTCAGAGCTCTTATTGCTTCACAGACTATTTACAGGCTTCTGAATGTGTGGGTGTTGAGAAGAGTCCCAAAAGCACCAGAAGACTGGCTAGGCATTGAAGCCAGCTGGAAAGGAGCTTAATAACCCAGGAAAAGAGTATAACCAGAGTATGGATACATACTATGGGAGAGAGCAGCTGTATAATTTAATGGTTCCAAGATTCTTAAAATCCATGGCGTGCTCTGATCTGGTTTAGGGTACTTTTAAATCCCCTGATGTTTCCAAGAACCAAACAAAAGAAAACAGCCACAGAAGATCAAATGTGGGCAACCACAGCAGTCATACGAGAGCTCTTGGAGCTCACTCAGCTGAGCCTGATCCTTTTTACTGGGAGAAAAAGCCAAGAACGAGATCTTTCCTGCAGTCAAGTGGCATGCCGAAAACATATGCACTTTCTCCTAGCAAGAACTAATCTTTGTCCAAACCTTCCAGGAAAAAGTCAGTTTTGAAGTGACAAAAGAGACAGACATAATCCTTCAAAATATCAGAGCTAACAGGAATGGCTTTCACAATTGGAGGCTAAGGAAAGATCAAAGCATGAGTTAATGCTTCTCCCCTTTCTCCCTTTGAGCTACCAAATACAATTGTACAGCAAGCTGCCTGCCAATTGTGCTTACAATGAATACATTCAACAACATTGTCTGGTTCACTAATTTTTTGTGTATTATTTGTTTTAATCCACTGGATAATGAATTTAAACTTGTTCTATGCTGTCATTATATAACACAGTGGAATGCAATGCTGAATAAGTGCTGGGGACAGTGCCAAATTTGAGAAAACCTCCTAAGAGATCTCAAAGGTGCTTGGTTTTGTCCAGTAATATTTTCATGGCCTGAATGCTTCCCAGTTGCAGTCTGTTATTCATTCTGTTTTTCATTTAAAGATCTTAAAGCCAACCAAAGATATGTTTGCTTCTCTGAATATATGCTGCTTCATATCATTGCTACTCAAAGAGCTCAGACCTAGCCTGCAGGCCAAAAGCCTCAGAGTCTGTGCTTCATTGCAGGTCCTGGTGCACCTCATCTCACTGAGAGAGAGCAGATTTGAGCCAGGTTTGATCCAGAATGGGTCAGGAGATGCACAGAGTGAGCAAAAAACATAGTATCATCTGTTTTCATTAAATACTTGTGTCATTTTGTGCAACTTGCCCCCAGTCATCCTTCACATCAAAATGGTGCATCAAGTTTAAAAGATCCTCTTTCTACTTTTTGTGAGACTATTTCAAAAGCTTAGCAGTCTGAGGCACTTACCTAAAATGCAAAATTTGGTATCTTCTTCTTTGGCTTTGTTGCAAGGTCTTAATCTTGAGTCTCATGCATTAATGTTATGACTGCCAGGAAATCTTAATTTTCTACCCATTCTCCTCAACAATATGTGTACCCCCTAACCACCCTCTGCACCTGATGTACTCAGGAGGAGTAGCCTTTGATATGTTGTCTGCTTTAGCTTAGGTAAGCTCACCTGCAAACACAAGTCCACCTGTCATTTCTGAGTTAATATTTCAGTACATAAATACTTGCTCAAGTCCTGTGCATCTCACTGGAATCATCTTACTGAATTTAAGTTATCTACAAAGTACAAATGTATATCTTAGTGTATAAATTCAGGGTCTTCTTTAATAACCAATGAAGACAAATAGAGTTTTCTATGATTTAATTTGTTTCTCATTTGACATCTACATCATGAATCTATACCCACTAATTCAGATTTTGACAGACATATGGTTTTATGTTTTCTCTTCCTTTCATCCAAACTAAACAATCTCAGCTTGCATCTTCTGCTCTATATCTCCAGACATGAGCCTGCGCCCAGCATGACAGATTTTTTGCATTGTGGCAAAGCAAGTACTTCAGTCTTTCTCTTCTATTTTTAATTTTTTTCCCCTCTTGGGTACACATTGTGTTTTGTCTGTCAAAACTCAATACAGCCAAACCCAAAACTTTGTATCACTATTAAATTATCCCACTTTTTAGGTTTCCATACACAGGTGAGGCTAAGGTTTTACCAAGTAAACCTTTCAGGTAGTTTGCTAATATGCTATATAATCATCATCTTCATTGCTAATATGATGTCTTGTAGTTAAATGAATGTTTCCTAGAGATAATTTGGTTTTACTATGGATTTTTCAAATGGGGAAAATGACTCTTGGTATAAACAAATATAATTGAAAACCCAGTGTGCTGGTTTGAAAGCAAAACCAGTGAGAGACTCCAAGTCAGAAGTACAATTTAATAAGAGCAAAAGAAAAGCAGTAAAATAAAGTAAAACAAAATAAATTCAATAGTATAAAATACCACTGACAGAGTCAGAATACAACCTGACACCCTGTTAGTTAGGGTGGTGGTAGCAGTCCAGATGAAATGGTCTTGTCAAAGCAGTGCTCTTGTAGAAAGGTCTGGTAGCTCTTGTCCTCTGTGAATCCAGTGGGGGAAAAAGCTGATTCTGCTGTCCCAAACCCAGGATTATATGCAGGTGGGAATGCTTGGCTCCTCCCCCTGGGCGGAGCATCTCACAATGGGCTGATATCATTCAATGAGTCATGTAATGGGTTCTTGATGGCCCATTAAACAGAGACAGCTGCCAGAGGGAGTTATCTATGAGTCATGGGGCAAGGCATTGATGGGCCATTAGCAGAAGATAAGGGAAACACTGCCCCACCTGGTTCCAACAGCTCATGAAAATGGTGATAGAATACATACTTTGGGCACATCTTACATTTTTAACCTAGGACACCCAGTTAGGCTGGTACTACAGAAAGACAGCGGAAAGACAGTGTTTGTTGTTCAGACTGTAATGTTGTTCATTGTTTATTGAAGATTAAAACTACTTAATGTCCTAAAAAAATAAAAGTCAAAAAAGAAATGTTTAAGCTGTGCAACTGCACAGGAATTGAATGTAGACTGTAAAAATTAAATGAGAATCACTATCAAGGGTTTCCTATATCTGCCCTTAATGTCATCAATAATTTATGCTCTAATACATAATATTGACTAAATTTATTGTTGTGATATATAGGTGACTTTCACTTCCTATGGAGTTCCTTATTTTTTTTTTTTGTGGAGTGTACTACAATAGAAATGAAATTGTGTTTTTTTTCTGGAAATTAAAATAACAAAAACATATGTTGCTGTGAGNCACATTTATTAATAGTGCTGTACTTGAAATACATCAGTAAAGGGGCAGTAAATCATCTGTAGAAACATGAAATACAAAGTGCCTTTTGGAAAAATCATAGTGATATCTTTTAAGTGATCCAGCCATGACAGAGACTACAAGAGATTATATAAATTAATCACAGCATGGCACCAAGCTTTTCTGTCCCTATCAGTGATTTCAGGAAATGATACTTACCTTTTACTTGTTAGGCACAGATCTTACAAGATATCAATTAATCACTGCAAAGTGATCTGACATTCATTAACTAAAAATATGAAGTGATTAAGAAAAAAATACTTGGTCATGGATGTAGTCAGACAATATAGAACACAGAGGCAGCTTTTCCCTTGTTTTGCAGAACCTTAAATTCTGCCAAGTGGTTTAAATCTACATTTACAAAATGCAGTTCTCAAGCTGTCTCATTTCTAAGCAGTGCTGCTTTATGTGCTCATCCAATTGACTTGGGAGGATAGCAGGGCAATCAGTGTTTGGTCTGGTAGAAAACAATTATAAGTGGCACTGAGTCAGGTGAAAACATAAGCCAAAGGAATCTGAGTTTTCCCTGTCTTTTGGGGGGTGCTTTACTCTGAATCTGATTAGGACCACAACTTCAGTGTAACAGTAATTGACGGGTGGAAGCATAAGAAAGGTGTGGATGGTAGTGCAGTGAGAGCACTCAGAAGCCAGACGTCAAAGTGAAAAGATCAGCATTCACAATTGCATAGCTCTTTGATCTTTGCAAATTAGTAATTTATAAATATAGGTCAAACTTGTAAAAGAAAAGCTTTCTCCTTCCTTCTGGGTCAATCCTGTAGAAAGAACAGTTTAAGTATAACGTTATTCTGTTTGTTAAGCCATGTATTATTTATCAGTAATAAATTAGGAATTTTAAACCAGCTACATTTACAACTCTTCAGTACCAGTCACATTTAACACATGTATCTTGAGAAAATTATGTTTATAAAATCAGTTTTAATAATGTTGCTGCAGGAGTAAGGACCGGGTGTAACAACAGAAATGAATTAAAAATACTCATGTATTATTGATACTGAATATATAATGCCTATCAGGAAAGGAACTGCAATACTTTAATAAGATACTATTCTATGGATATTGATGTGTCAATAACTCTCAAGTGATTGGTATATTCGTTCATACCTCATTAAAGATTTACTGGTGTTTAATTCCAAGCAGTATGAGACACATCTGGAAAAAGAGGCAAACTTTTAATAATATTTCCTCCTTTGTTTATTCTTGTTATAATATATCCAGTAATACTTTTTTAGGAAAGTGTTTGTCACTCAGACTGTAATGTCGTTCATAGTTTATTGAAGATTTATTGCTGTTTTATCCCCGAGGAACACTTGCATGATATGCATTACAGAATTCTAAAACGTGCAAAGTAACAACAAAGAATAGTCCTATTCATTAGCATGCTATTGTGTGATTTTTTTAGTATAACACTAACTATGGGACATGGCATTTATTCACTGAAAATGGGATAAATGCTTTTCATATTTTATTAGGTTTTCTGGGGAATTTAATTTCTAAGCATTCTTGAGCCTGGCATTACTGACTGAAGATCCACTATGCCCATTTATTTTGGACAGAGTACCAAAGCAGCAGGGTGGTTAATACCACACAAGAAAATCTAGCTTGCTTGTAGTCCTCTAGCCTAACTGCATAGATGACATTCAAAGAAAAATTGTCACTATGGAATAGAAGAAAGAGTAAAACTAAAAGGAGAGAGATCTAAGTTAATTGGATTCCTTTTGTGAAAATTTGCAAATGCTAAACTGCAACTTAAAGACAATGATACAAGCAAGAGACAGTGCACTAATGGAAATGAAGGTACCCAAATCTGCAGTTCATAAGCTCTCAGGATACAGTAGTGTGGCACAAAGCTTTTTAGGGGTTCTGAAAAGAAAAGCTATGCTTGGTATAGCTGTGAATTAAGAGGCTTTTGTACTGAAATGTGCTTTTCATTGTTTATCATATAACAGGTTTTTTAAAATCTATGAAAAATTAGTATAAAATACTGACATTTTGATATGTTTATATTATAAGTCTAAATTTTATTATGTTTTCAAACATAAAAAATACCTGTACAAGGTATAAGTCAGTAAGAAATCAGCCTACTAGTGTTTCACGGCATATTTTATTAAACATGCCATAAAAAGATTTCCCTGCTCTCAACGGCCTTATTTGAATCTCTGCCTATACAAAAGGATATGCAGCATTTCTGTATGTGAAGATCCAAAGGAAGAATCAATCTGTCCCTAGATACCTTTGTGACTGTGTGAAAACTTAGTGTCCTTCAATGACAACAAATAATGTTTGCCCTTCACTTTTTGTAACTCATTTTAGCTATGAACATTTAGCTATGAACATTTGTAAGTTTATGCAGATTTAATGCTTTTCCGTTACCATGTATTAATTTTCAAAACAGTTAGCAACTGAGTCTTCTAGCAGATCTCTGTATATTCTGAAGACTCCAGTTCAAAAAAAAAAAAAAAAGCGTTGAAGGATTCTAAGCATCAAAAGTTAAGACTCAAAAAACAATTTTACAGTTTAGCAGTCTATAAAAATATGAGTAAGCAGATATCGTAAATAACTAATAGAATACTGAAACTTTTTAGAACATAATGTAACTAGGCTAAAAAGTACCGCAGATATAACTCTTAGCAAATCTTTCAAAGCAACCTCAATTAATCTTAATTTTTACTGTAACATTTATCAGAATTAACGTACGAAAGATTATATATGTGAGCTATTTATATGATAATGAAATTGTATAAAATCTGCACTATGCACGAATCAAGCTTTTATATTTGCTTATTTTTTTACTGTGTTTATTTTGCAATATTGTAATTTATTTTTGTATGCCATATTTATAAATTAAGAAAAGCAATCTATAGAAGTTTTTATCCATAAAAAGACCCATACCATTAGGACTTTTATAGTTCCCAGTGTAACCACACATCAGTTGTGTCAGTTTAGGTAAGTTATAGTCTACTTTGAG
>VYXD01010574.1:958532-982779 GCA_013397195.1 Hylia prasina
TTTTTTTTTTTTTTTTTTTTTTTTCTTTTAATCTCTAAAATGGGGGGTTACTTCCATCTTTGTCTACTGAATCCAAATACCTTATGGGGATTGAAAAAAAATCATAAAGGCTTTATAGTTTTCAGATAGTATGCCAAGGACTACATATGTAGATGTAAATAAGTAAAGCACTATTTTTCATATCTTATTTTTCACTTTAAAACATTGCACATGTTATCTGAGGTGAAAACACCTTTACTTTGAAACAATATCCAGAGCAAACTCCGTATTCATTAACTAAGCAGCTGGTAAACCTTGCTGGTGAGAAAATAGACAATTAGAAACTTCACCAGTGCTGTTAGTTTCAGTGTTATTGTTTGGCTTCTGGTTTCTTTATGAGGATAAAAACTTCTTAATGGACTTCGTTTTCTTGGATAGTGCCAGTCACCATCCATGTGTGTGAGAATGGATTCTTTGCCCCTCCTTTTACCATTTTTGTTTGACTGCTACATTTTCAGTAACATGCTTGTTAAGTCATGGTGAAAATGGGTAAATAGAAAGATGAGGCACAAAAACTGACTAAATACCAAACCTTTTTAGCTTTTTATTGACTAGCAAAGAATGGCCTCCATGCAGTCCCAGGAGTGTGTCTTGTAGACTAAACAGACAGCATCATGCTAACGCCAATGTGAAGAACATGTACATTGGCAAAGAATTTAAAATGAGAGCTGTTTTTTTCCTCTGTCATACATTTTTGCCTCTGTTGTTATCTAAAAAAGTCACCTTCTTTTTTCTCGTGCTCTTCTCCAAATTCCTAGATAGTCATAGCAATGTCAGAAGCAGGTTTTAAGCTACTCCTTCAGAGACAGAAGAATGAACTGAGTGGAAATAAATACACAGTTGCTGTGTGTCTCTTTCTCCATCATATCAAGATGCTTCCGTGTTTTTCTGTAGAATTCCATTGTAAAAAATATTGGTTAATCAAGTTGGTCATGGCTGAGTAAATTGTATCAATATTACCTGCAATACTGTTGCTATATAAGTGCATTTGATCCAAACAATCCATAATAAAACACAATAACTTTTTTACAATTGGATTTATGAAGATACTTGTAAAGGGCTAGTAAAATCCCAGAACCTTTAAAAAAATTAAAAATGGATTTTGTCTGAAAAAATGGCTGCAAATGAGTAGTCCATTTTTAATAGTCATGTTTGTTTAGTCTTGGAATAAACTACCAAGAGAAGTAGAAATTCTTTGAAGTTCAGCAAATATCTCTAGAACACATGGTAAGTCAAGTGCCTAATAAACTGAGAGTGTTGCCTGCTTCTTCAAGAACTTGTACATTCAGTGATATTAGATTTTTCCCCAATTCTAATTAAAATTTGTTTAACTAATACAATGTGCTGGGGTTAGAAGGGAGGTATTTTTTTCAAAAAAAAATAACTATTTTTTAATTATTACTAAAGTGATTTGAAAATGCTGATAATTATGTCAGAATAAAGAGAGAGTTTTCAGAGCTTTCCTGGGTCAGGCTGCAACTCAGCACTCCGTTCTTCCTGATGGCAATGGAAATTTCTTTGCAAATCATACAATATATGTCTATGATTTTATTGCCTTATTAAAAATACTATTAAGAAAATTTTACTCTAAATTCTTTGGGCTTCACTGACGAAATGTACTTAGTGACAAAAAACCCCTCACATCCCGATATAAAGGACATGTTTTTTTTTGTTGTACTGGCAGTAAAGTACTATATCCACTAGGATAAGGTATCCACCAGGCTAAGGTCCACAAAGAACCATTATTGGACTACTCAGTACAAGGCTTATTTTTAGTGTTCAAACAAAGTTTTTGTTTTTATTAATAATATGCTTTATTGACTACTTGACAAAATCTAATTTGCTCATAGCTGACAAACATAAATAAAGGGCACAAATCCTTTAGATATTTAAGATATTTCTAGTCTTAATATTTTAAACTTTATAATTTTTCTCATACAATTTTTGATGGAGGAAAAGTGTTATTTACATTACTTGCCTATAATATAATTTAGAAAGATGATATTTGAAAGATTCAAAGTATTTATAGTGTGATAAGTCCTTTCCTTTGCTCTACCTACAGACAAAATTTTGTTTGCCAAAACCAAGTGTTTTGGAAAGGGATTTTGTAGGTTTATCCTGGTGTAAAATTTTACAGTTACATGAATATCTTAAACCATGGTAGAGATAACAATAATAGTCTTACTTCAGGCAGCATCCTGATACTCAAATGACTGCATAATCTGAAACAGTCATATTTAAGGATTTTTCTTTTCACTAGCACCTGGCAGTGAAGTATCATCGTAATATAATTTTAAAAAAACAGTAAATTACATGTCTATATAGTTCTATGTATTATATATAATATGTATATTCTGTTTAAGCATTTGGTTAGCTTTCTTCTTAATATTTGTGTGACCCAGTGCGCTGAGATACAAAGAAAGAAGTTCCGTAAAAATATTTAATTTGTTGTCTCTGCAGGAGATTATCTAAGTCATAGTTATTATTATGCTGCCGACATTCTTATTGCAACGCATATGTCTGTACAAAAATATACATAGCTTCATTCATACTTAATTGAAGGACTGACTTGAAGACAAATTGCTGAATTCACTGCATCATAAAACCATTGTCATAGGCATGTCTTCTATGTAGATAATTTTGAAAGTTCTTAAATTTCTCTCTTCCCTTCTAAAACACTATGGACAGATTGTTTCTAAGTGCCTGTTTTAATCCATTAAATTTAATTACATTATTCCAGTTTTATATTGGTGTCAAGCTTCATCTTGGTTTTGGTTTTGTCTTTTTTTTAAATGTATTGACTTTTTCCTTGGTCCTTGACATATTTAATCACAGGTCAACTCTACCAGAAGCTGGTAGTAAGAATAAAGAAAATGTTTCCCTCAAAATTTTATTCAAATTCAAGGTCTGACACTCTTTAAGAGTTCCTCTTGAATTAAATTTAGCTGCATCTAATGTGAAAGATTTGTAGACTGCAAGCTTATAATTTTACAGAATTTAACAAGCACAAACAAAATGGTCTTATGCTAATAACATAACTGGGCTATCAGCTTTTGTGTATTGAGCCTTACTTGAAATTATTTCATTGCTTTTTGTCAATACCAAGAAATAGTGAACAGTGTTCCTGGGAGACTGAAAAATCTGAATATTTATGAATATGGGAACAATTATTAAGATAAAAGCATCTCTTTGCTGATCACAGAGTGCTCTCTTTGGGTAAAATGATAAAACAAAATAACATTGTGGCATAAAAAAGGCAGAGCTGGATGAAGGTCAGCAAATGTGCTGCAGGCACTGAATTTGATAGTCACATCTGTCCGCAGGGCAGACTGTTTCCAAGCAGAATTAAAAAAGGCAGATACCCTACCATGGAACATATACCTTCATTAGTATTAATTAATGTTTTCATAGTTCTTTAAAAGTGAAACATTAATCAATTTTATGTAATAATGGATTGCTTAATATTCTTGGGAATCCATGGGTAAATATTTGAATCTTTTTCAGAAAAGTTATTCTAAAACTGCAAGTTAAAGATGTCTATGACTTGCCTGAATCACTCACCTATGCTGTCTTGACAAAAGAAGCTGTTTTAGTTTCCTCCTAATGTTTTCATAGGCCAAGTAACAATGAGCAGGCTGTTGTACATATTTAATTTTAAATTTTCCCTCTCACTCTATTTTAGTATATAATGAATATACCCAGAGCTGTACCAAAGTGATATCACTGATGATTGTTTAGTGGTACAGAGAGCCTGACACAAAGACTTTCTCAAAAAGACTTCATGGTTATTTCTAGTGAGTACATTTTGACTTACTACTGAACACACATTATTATTTAGGACTTCTTTTTTTCTGATTTTGTTTTTAATATGTCCCTACTCATTCAACACACTTTATAAGATCCCTTTTCTCTGTTCTTAGTTTTCCACCATTGTTACTTATTGTATTAGTTACTGCAGAATTGTTTAAGGGTTTAAATCCATCTAGGAAAGTTTAAGTACAGTACATGTAAAAACTGTCCTCAGACCACTTGCCCGGATCTCCTGCCTCCTGAATAGGTGGATAGGTATAGGCAAAAGGTTCCTCTTCATTGTGTTGATCATCACAGTTACTGTATTCTATAGGAGAACTTGTCATAGACACTGTATTATTAATTATTATGTGGACAATTATAGTGCCTACCAGTTGGGTAGCCAAGTATGCCCAGGACAATGATGTATGGATTTCCCCAATATTCCTGTAAAAGATGTGTCTGTGTTACCCCATCCTACAAATGAGTAGTTTAACCAGGGAAATGCAAAAACTTTCTAACTTGTAGTGCCTTATTAAATACTTTGACAACAAACTTTTTTTGAATCTTTCATAGAATCACTGAAGGTGGTGAGTTGGAAGGGACCCATAAGGATCATCGAGTCCATCTCCTGGCCCTGCACAGCACCATCTTGAAGTGTCACACCCTGTGTCTGAGAGCATAGTTCAAATGCTTCTTGAGCTCTCTCAGGCATGGTGCTGTGACCACTTCTCTGGGGATTCTGTTCCAGTGGCCAATCATCCTCTGGATGAAGAATGTTTTCCTGACTTCCAGCCTAAATCTCCCATGACACAACTTCATGCATTCTGCTTGGGTCCTATGGGTCACCAGAGAGAGGATCAGCATCTGCTCTTCCACTTCCCGTCTGTACTTCACTACAGTTCAGCTTGTTGTGTTCAAAGTTCAAGAGTTGTGGACTTCTGCTGTTGATACATAATCTCAGCAAACAACAATTTTGCAAATCATTCCCTGCTGATTCCCCTGGTAAAGTGTGAACTATCAGGCAATATTGTTTGTTTCTTTTTTTTTTTTTTTCCTATGTAATTGCTTGATTTGGTCCTCGTAAAAGAAGACAGACAGAGCAAGAAGAAAAAATTGCTAACATGAAAAAACAACATAATTTAAAAGCTTTCAGAACAAATATTTTCTTCCATTTCCTTTCTGCCTGTTGTGTTGATGGATTATTCTTTTTATCAAAAAGCAAAATATTCCATTATAAGCCATTAGAAGTATTTTATAAATACAGTGTGAAAACAGTTGATATGCTAAATTCATCAGTCATAAATGCATGCCCAACCAGCCAGAAATACAGCAAGACTAAATAAAAAAGATGATAAATAGCTAAAAAGTTCTTAATCATAACTTCTCTGCAGTTCTTTCAGTCTCTTTTCTGTGCTGATGATGTTAAAGCTACACCTTTCCAACCAGGAACGTCATTCTCTCTCTCTCTCTCTCTCTCTCTCTCTCTTCTCCATTTAATTCATAATTTAGCTCTGCCCAGCAAGATAGAACTGATACCTATTGATATTAATTAGAAGATTCTTACTAATTTGTGCAGTCAAGCTTTCATTTCACATTCTGTCCTTCCATTCACAATTCTTACAATCCCCTGTACGTTCTCTGCGCTACTGAACAGACGCATGGTGTCCATTCACTGGAAGAGGCAGGGCAGGAAAGAGGGTTCAGAAAAGGAGGAGAAATGGACGTTTCTGGATTTAGATAGAACAGATAGCTTCAATAAGAATATTTTATTTTTGTTGTTTATCTTTTTCTTCCTGTTCAGTGTTCTTGAAGAAATGACTCATGAGTGTGTGATTTGCTGCTTCATGAGAAAAGTGGCATTAGTATTTTACTCTTTACATGATCAAAACTTTTTTTAAAAAAGTGCATCATCTCCTACATAAAAAAATCATGTTCTACAGAAGATAAGTGTGACAACTTACTTCTTTAAGCAAAAATGGCTGAGAAGGTGACATAAACAATCCATAAGGAATATAAGAACTTCCTTTTCCAGGTAAAAATGGAACTTCTTGGTAAGGAGCAGTTGTGTTTTTAAGAGGGTTATGAAACCATTACTTCTGAAGCATTTGCTTAGAATTCAAAGGCAGTTGCTTTTTGGTTTGGTTTTATTTGTTGTTTTTTTTTTTTTATTGCTAGTGGTGTCCTGGTTTGTCAAAGGAGTTTCATTTCAGTATAAGGCAGTTTAGAGATTACACAAAACCCAGCAGTGATATCTAATCACCACCATCCAAATAGGTAGTCAGTACGCACCTGTCTGTCAAGATGCATACACATGGCTTCTGAAATATGCCCAATGGATTTCTTTCCTTAGGAGCATAAAATTTCTCAGAGACATCATCTCCGTTCTCCACTTGGTGTAAGGTTCTGCTGGAGAGAGACCACAAGACAGTGTACGCAAGGTTTTAGGTTCCACGATAAAATGCTTATTGGATGAGGAAGAAAGGAGACCTTATTTCCTTGCAGAAATGATTGCACTAACAGCCACGTCCTGAAGCTATTTATAGAACCCATTATGTTCTGAACACACAGCTTCTTTACCTGTTTGAAGATTTAAAAGACACAATTTGTTCCTCACTTCGGCAGGCAGACAAATCAGGAAATAGAACAGCCTGGGACAGGCTTGCCCAGTCACAGCTTAAGTATCTGGTAGCCTGCATTTGATGTGAAAGGATCACTTAGGTGGAGTGTATGCCACTGAAAATCATATAGTATTCTTGACATGTTCATTTTACAGTTTCATTGCAGTAATTTAGGGAGAGAGAAGGTCATTTGAAAGTCTGCCTTTCTGTGACCTTCATCAACAATACATGAAAGAGACTTATGAGTCTTGTCTGACACTTACATGATAAATGAGTAGCTCAAGCATTAATATATTTGTAAAGAATTTTGTTTTGGAGTTGCCAGTTGATATATGCAAAAATACTGCAAAATATGATTTAAGGTATTTTTCATTGCATCTTCTAGAATTTCTTCTCTTTTTTTAAAACCATATGTCAAAAGATCAATACATTTAAATAAAATATTCTGCACATGCTGCCTCTTCCTATTACAGTGAGCAATACATTAAAGTTTCTATGACTTGCTGATCCATCCTGTAAAAGAACAAATTCTTCCATAAGCAATACGATTTTTTTTCTTATTTATGATCCAAGCAATCTGTCAGTTTGAAAACTACAGACCTAAGTCAGCAATAAAATTATACTAAATATATACTTATTTTTATATCTGTTTAACATGGCCATTTTTTTGTTGTATTTTTCAGTTATTAATTCTAAATTGGTTAGAGTCAAGGACTGAGCATGAAAATAAGACTAGAAAAGAGGAAGGAAAAGAAGGATGTAATTGTTTATAAAGCAATGTGGAAAAAGAAAAGATGGAGAGAAAGTATAGAAGTGCACATGGAGGACAAGAATAAACATTTCTGGGATAAGGGGAATTTCCTGCTGACTGGGAACATCAAAATCTCATATAGGACTCCTATATGCATAAGCAATTCCTCATTACATTTAGTATTTTTTTTTAAGAGAAAATAATGTTGACACCTTGATTAATTTAAAATGTTCACTGTTTCCTTTTCCTTAATCTGTAGGTCCTTTGTTGTGTATAATCACCCTGTCATATGAAAGACACAAACTCTGAAGTTCAGTACTTTTCTTTAGTAGCAAATGGTGTGAACTAAACTGATACAGAGCAGTTACAGCGCTCAAACTGGGCTTACAGGCTTATTTCAATCCACTGAGAGCCTGAGAGAAGGTTAAGAGGTGTGAGTTAATCTCTTTATCAAAAAAAAATTTTGGACTCACATGTAAAATCTAATTCAGAACTCAATATAAACAACAGCATGGAATAAAATATCTTGTGAAGAGATTTTTTTCTTGTATTCATTTATACTTTAAGATGTTCTGAAAGGGAAGTATACACTCTGCTGTTAGCCATGGTCCTTCTTTTCTGATTGATATAGAGGAAAAAGAACAAAACAACCCCAATAAGTTGTCTGGAAAGAATGCTAGTCATGGATTAAAATGAAAGATATAACACATCTCTTTAGGTTATTTTTTAACCATTTTAGGATTCTTAATCTTTCAGGTTAATGGGAAAGGAATTCAAAATTCTATAGATTTGATTTGCAAAAGATTATTCACACAATGCATTCAGTGATACACAATCATGTCTTGCACCCAAGAAGAAGAGTAAAGTTCCTTGAATAAATTTCCTGCCAATGTAACCTATTACACTTATCTATGACATTAACTGCATGAAAACACTGATAATTTTCTCTGTAAGATATTTATATAGTTGAAGATAGTATTTGGAAACTTAGAATATTTTCCTGAAGGCAGATCTCATCTTAAGATAAATACACAGATAAAGTATGGTTTTATTCCGTCAGTCAATAAATATGTACTTCCATAAGTAAAGGACACTGAAACATTGAGTCTGTGCCCTAGGGGTTGTAGGCAGTTTGGAGCTCCTACACTGCAATCTGGATCCTAGTACTGTACAATTATGGAAAAAAGTTTTGTCAGTCTAGTCAAGTCCTTTGGCTCTGCATGTGAGCAACACATGGAAGTGCTGTTGATCACCTAGGGGTGGTCAGTCACTTCACAGTTATTTCTACTGCCCATTGTAGTTGTCTAACTCATCACCTAAAGTACGAAGATCTTCCCTCTGACTTTCACCACCCCCTCTCTCCCCCCATTGTTCATATCCATATATTTTAACACAAGGAAGGACTGTCGGGATCATGGGGTCTGAAAGTTTTCGTAAACCAAAAGACCTGCAGATGTCAAGCCATGGTTACTTTGAGTCAAAGCAAAATGTTTGGAAACGCTTTCATCCTTGAAAAAAGTTAGATGAAATGGAAAATGTACAGTCTGATCTAACCTTTTACTACAATACTGAATGATAACTCATGTAATCATTTCTAATGTCAGTGTACAGTTTTTGACTGATTGTTTTTCTTACCTGGAAAATGGAAGAGACTATTTTCTTTTTTTTTTTTTTTTTAGGCCCTTTTATATTTTGTATTGTGAACAAGTAATCATTGATAGTCCACTAAAAAAAAAAAAAAAACAAACAAAAAACCCACAAAACAAAAGAAAACAACTGAGAAGACCAGCTTTTTATATTCCTTCACAGTGAGGTAGACCTTCCATAAATAACATTAAACTGATCCATCAACTTATAGCATGGATGAACGTTTTGTGTAAAAAAGAAACCCCAAAGTAATCGTTTAATGTCTACACATTTTGCATATGTACTGCTTACCAAGCAACACTGTAAGAGGAATGTATGTACAGACTGGGGATTGAGAGGTTGGGAGCGGTGCCATGGAAAGAGAGCTGGGGGTCCTGGTCAATGGCAAGTTGAACAGGAGTCAGCAGAGCCCTGGCAGCCAGGAGAGCCAACCCTGTCTTGGGGTGCATCAGGTACATCATCACCGGCCAAGCAAGGGAGGGGATTGTCCTGTTCTGCTCTGCACTGGTGCATCCTCACCTCCAGTGCTGGGGGCAGTGTTGGGCGCCAAAAATGTAAAAACCACATTAAACTGTTAGAGAGCATCCAGAGGAGGGAATGACAATGGTGAAGGGCCTTGAAGGGAAGCCTGGTGAGAAGCCACTGAGGTCACTGGGTCTGTTCAGCCTGGAGGAGACTGAGGGGAGCCCTCATTGCAGCTACAACTTCCTCATGAGGGGAAGAGGAGGGACAGGCACGGATCTCTTCTTGGTGGTGATCAATGAAAGGACTGAAAGCAAAAGACATGAAGCTGAGTCAGAGGTAGGTTTAGGTTGGATATGAGAAACATGTTCTTCACCCAAAGAGTGCTTGGGCACTGGAACAGGCTCCCCAGGGAAGTGGTCACAGCACCAGACTGACAGAGTTCAGGAAGCATTTGAATAATGCTCTCAGACACAGGGTGTGACTCTTGGGGTGTCCAGTGCGGTGCCAGGACTTGGACTCAATGATCCTTGTGGGTCCCTTCCAACTCAGCGTATTCTGTGATTCTCTCACTGTGTCAACAGATAAACCTGTTTAAATGCTGGATTAATTTTAAATACAATTCTTTAACAAGTATAACTGAGAAAAATTTCTGTCAGACATATCACTGGCGGTAGAAGCTGGTATGTTTTCTCTACTTCCATAGCACTAGGGTGATGTACAACACCCTAGGGATCATTCCCACCTGATTTTCATGTTTGCATAGAATTCCTGAAAGTTTAAGACTGTAACATTTAATGATTAACCAAATCAGACACTTACAAATCACATGTGCATCACTGCATCACTAGACTCCATCCTCACACAACAAAAACTGTGTAAACTTCATTTATCATGCAGTGAAAGTACAAGTCTGTGAGAGCTGCTAACAGAATGGTAATGTGTTTGAATGCAGTCATTCTCTAATCAAACAGTGGAGAAACCCTGGGGAAAAAATTAGATTGAACATTTTCCATTTCAAACTGGTTTTATACACTTGTCTCACAGAATACCACATGAGGATGGGAGCCCTTAGAATTTATTATTATTGCAAACACTATTACAGATGTTTTCAAAAAGCCAGAAATGTGATGGCTGCATACAATATGAAAATGACCCTTTCTTTATTTTATGCCTAAATTTCTAATTGACACTTTTCAGTCACAATAAATTAAAATTGCTAAATCCTTTCCTGATTCATGAACCTCATTATTTATCTTTTACCATTTGGATTTATGGGGAAAAAAGAATATGTTTTTCTGTACATATTCACCTAATTTAGCCAACTAGCCAGAAATTAATTCGTTATAGTCATAAAACCTTGACAATGAACCAAGTATAGAATATTCCCATCTCACTTGCTTTAATGGCATAGACATGCAAATTTTAGTACTGTCAAAATACCTGTGGAGAAAAATTAAACCATGGTAAATGCATTCTGTACCTTTTAAGAGAGAATTCCTTCAGGATGGATGCTAAGACTCACTGATATTGTGCATCCTGTCATTAAAATTTTTGATTTAGTGGTTTTCTTGGGAAGGGACTCAACTGACTTTAATTTTTTTTAGGTGATCACCTCCCTGTAAGTGCTGATAGACACTTCCTGAAGACATATACTGTTGGCTTGGCACTGTGATAACAAATTCACAGTTTTAATAATGTTTTCAGGCAGAACTGCTAATACATAGAGTTACAAAATGCACCATTAAATGTCAGTGTATTGCCATGTAGTAAAAGGTCCTCCAAAACACATTAAACATTAGTCTTTCTTTTCAGTTTCTTCTTTTCTTGGTAGTCTTCATGCTCTTTCTTGCACATTAGTGTAAACATTCACCCTTTCAATAGCTACACTTAAATATAGTCTAAATATTTTTTTGGTAATTCAACTAAAACCATATCTTCTAGATTTCTTTTGAGGGAAGGGTTATATCTAGCAGATGGAAGATGAATCCAGGCCTAAAAGGATTTTGAAATCTTTTTTACAATGAGGAGCTACTAGAAATCTAAATGAAACTCATTCATGGAACAATGAGTGAATTGTCAGTCCTATTCTTTTGGAAGAAGTTGGGAAGTTAGAATCAGAGAGTACATTCACTTTTCATATTTGATACAGGAAACATTATGCTTCTATTGTGAACTTTATGGAAGAATAAAAAAAAACCCCACTTTTTGCTCTCAAAAAGCACAATTCTCTTATTCTCCTTACTCAATACCTAGTTATATTTAAGCTGTGAACATCCTGCTTTTCAGTGGATCAGGAGTGAATTATATTTTGGAAGCCCACAATAACTTCCTGTAATTAAGCTATGGGTTTGGAATATATTGGAAATGGAAATTTCATAATAGAAAAGTCCATGAAGCTCAGTTGTCATTGAAGTTTTCCTATGGAGAATGAAAAACACTGGTGGGATATCAGAAACATGTAGGAGTTTAATGTTTTGCCACAGTGAGCTCTGAAAGGTTAAAGAACCAAGAAACAATACTGATATGATGCAGCAGGAATGCTGAGAGATGTCCTCTGCTTGTTCTTATCTCACATCTTTACTTCATTCTATCAATGAAACATACATTTGCCAATGATGACACAGCTTAATCTTTAATGTGTTATTCAACAAAAAAAGTCCCAAATAAACTCATATTCTTAAAAGCTGGGATGTGTTTTACCCACTTTTTGTGTAGCTTAGAAATTAGAAATCTAGGACAGGTTTACAATGTAGTGTATATTCCATTAAAGAGTACAATTGTGATTTAGGATTATTTCTCGTTAATTCCTCAATACATTAGTGCAGTAGTTGTTTCTATCTTTTTTTGTCTCTCAAGTTTTTTTTATCTTAGCCTGAAGGCTCCTCAGCATGGTTTGTATAATACTGATGGCTGAAGATATGTTTTGTTTTGTTTTTCCCTCTGGATGTTTTTATTAATTGTAAAATCTGTAAAGATGTTCTGGAAGTTAGTTACTCAGGCTGATAAAAAGTATATTGTTCAGTTATATTAGTAGTAGTAGTAATAGTAGTAGGATTAAGAATATAATAATTCATACCACATCCTTGTGTACTGGTGTCATTGTCTATAAACTGGCCATATTTCATGATAGGCTTGGGATCAGCCAGAATTTCTAAGAACAAGATCTTGTTGAAATGCAAAAGATGTTTTTAAAATGAGAGATGTTCTGAAGAACACAGAACACATAGAATTATTTAACTGTGTTCCTTCCTAATGTTTTCCAAGAAGATTCATAAGTAAATACAAAGACAAGAAGATCTCTTCTTATATTGCTTTGTTGTACTGTAAATTTCCTTGGAATGTACAATTGGAAGTTATCTCAGGTAACTTCAAAACTAGAGTGTCTATTTAGCAATAGCATCTAGTACAGTATGACACATTTTGTATATGGAAGATATACAAAAATTGTGACATTGAGAAAACTTCTGGATAATAGGAATAATCAAGAATTTCTGGGATGTGAGAGACAAAGTATTGTTTCTTTTTTAAAATTTTCTTTAAGGTTCTATAATAGGACTAAATCTAGATGTGAATATTTATAGCAAAACTTTCAATAGAGGGAAAATCATACAAAAATGTCTCTTTTTTTTCCCCAAAGAAAATTCTGTCATCTGTTTAAAAAAAAAAAAATCTATTTGATAAGTTCCATTTAGGCAGAAATTAAATTAATTAGTAGAGCATAGTTGAAACTATTCAGGTTTCTTTCCTGTCAATTACCTTTTATTATGAATGTTTTTATTAGATTATCTGAGAAGTAAAAACAAAATTAAAATAAAATAAAAACTGTGAGATCCATTCCCTGATTTAATCACAATGAAACAAATAAAGTTAATTCACCAGTCTAGGTCTCAGTAAACTGGGGTATGGATGAATCTTATCTTACCTCAGCTTCTGGTTACAATATTAATCAATGCATAGGAATCTCATTGAAATGCATTGTATGCCAAATATCTTTTATAATTATTTACAGGGCACTTCCAGAGTGTTAGAATGTCTTTAAAATAGGGACAAATACTGCTATTCTGCTATGAGGAATCTGGAAATGGATTTGACAATGTCTGACTGAGGAAAGTGTGGATGAAATGAAATTCAAGGCAATGACTGAGATGATGTTTTAATAATTATTTTAACCTTCCTTTTCTCAAAAGTACCTCTTTCTGGCCTTTTTTCCATTGCTAAATTCTACAGGAAGGAAGAGTGAACTGTTCAATGGGTCCTGTAGAAGTAAATGTGAAAAGAGGTATCTTAAGTTAGAAGAGTTGAGGTAAAGTCATAAATGTAAGTTATTCTGCAGGATGATAT
Organism: Hylia prasina; assembly: GCA_013397195.1. Lineage (NCBI taxonomy): Eukaryota > Metazoa > Chordata > Aves > Passeriformes > Sylviidae > Hylia > Hylia prasina. The sequence goes on from VYXD01010574.1 coordinate 972,186, forward strand.
AGGAAAAAATGAAGTTGGAAAGAATAAAAATAGAATCAACTGATTTAATTGTCTGCAACAACAAAGAAGTATGGGGCAAAACCTATGAGACCCAGTATGTGATATGAGAGAGAGATTATATAAAATACGGTTTGCAAAAACCATAAATGGTCTTAAATCTCTAACAAAGCTTAAATGGAAGCAGTGAACATACTTAACATGCATACCTTCCAAGGGAGCAGAAAGTAGAGGAAGACTACTAAAATGTGTTTTAGATAACTAACCAATATTTCAGTTGCCCAGCAATTGACATTTTGCTATTTGGATAAACTTTTGGGCATTTAGGAAGAACAATCAAATTTGTGTCGTAATCATCCTAAGAAGTTTGTATTTGTGTCTGTTCAAAACATGCAAGATGGATGTGCTTCAAACTCAGACACAGAATGAATATGGATATATACAATACATAATACATAATATTATGTATTATATTGTACATATATTCATATGTCACCTGACATAGCAGCAGTATTTCCTTTGAGTATTTTTGTATATTCTACCTCCAAGACTGATTGCCACTTCCAGATTGTGCTTAAATCTCTCCGATATGTTTACCTTTAATAAGATTTACTTACTACATAACTCTAGCATCAAAAGGTCCTAACACAGGTCAAACTGTCTGACTGAGAATGAAGAGTAAAGGAAAAGTTTGTGCTTCAAAGTTTAAATTTCTTGATTTCCCTCATATTTTGGTAATTTACCTGGGATTTAGCTGCTTATTTCTAGTCTGGCATGTGTTTAAATGCCTTCTTAAATGGGTGTCTTCAAATGTATACCTAATCCAACACCCATGGCCATGTAAAATTTGTTTCTTTCTCTCCTGTTTATTAAAATTATTTTTCTGTTCTTCACAAATATAACCTCTCCTTTATGTTGTTGTTGCAATTCTATTGACTACAGCCACCCTTCCTGCTTTTCATAAGAGAAGTCAGAGAGCACTAGTCTCTTATACTATTACACCCTCCTATTGTGCTTACAATTAATATAACTTAAATTTAACAACACATCCGTAATTCCCCAGTCTAACAGATGGTCCCGAAAGCTAACAGATGTCATCTTATTTATTCACTATCTGATATAATATTTGTGACATAATGATTAGCTTCTGTGCAAATAATTTGATGTCAAAAGAAGAGAATAAAGATTTCTTCCTATTTAACAACGGGAAGAAGAAAAAACCTACACCCACGAATATATTATTTCATCATAGAATCCCAGAATGGACATGAGCTGGCAATATGTGCTTACAGCTAAGAGAGCCAATATTTTCCTGGGCTCTCCTGTGAGGAATGGCTGAGAGATTTAGGTTTGTTCAGCCTACAGAAGAGAAGGCTTCTCTGTGACCGAATCACAGCCTTCCACTACCTGAAGGGAGTCTATGAGAAAGTTGGAGAGAGATGAGAAGAAAGAGAACCTATGAGAAAGAAGGAGAGAGACAAGAGCATGTAGTGACAAGATGGGGAGGAATGGCTTTAAACTGAAAGACAGCAGGTTTATATTGGGTATTAGGAGGAAATATTTTTCTGGCTGTGGCAAAGCACTGGAACAGGTTACCCACAGAAGTTATGGATGCTCCATCCCTGACAGTCTTCCAGGCCAGGTTGGATGGGTCTTTGAGCCACCTGGTCAAGTGAAAGGTGTCCCTGCCCATGGCAGAGAGGTTGGAACTAGATGGTCTTTGAGGTCCCTTCCAAGTCATAGGAAAATAAAATCTGTACTCTTCTGCAGGTATATTAAAGACTAAAAACTGATTCAGGAACTTCTTCTAGTTTAGATAATTCATGCCAACACATCATGAAGTTAAATCCTTTTGAATTAAAAGCTTCAGCTTTACTGAAAGGAGGGCTAAAAATGAAGGAAAAAAAAAAGAAAGAAAGAAAGAAAAAAAAAAAGAATTGAAAATACAAATGAGAAATTCGTTGTCAAGGATGTTTTTCTTTTCTTCTGTTCCACTTGTCTTTGGCATCCATTTTCAGGGCTAATTTTAGCAAGCTACTTTAAGTTACAATTATTTAAAGTGTTCAGTATGTATATGGTACTTCTAAAGTGCAATCATTTGGAAGTGATTTCCTTTGGCACTATAGACAGAAACAGAAATAATATATTTTTAAGGAGACAAATTATATTAAATCTATATAAAATACTAAATATTTATTTAATCTTCAAATTTGCATCTTTTGTCCTGTAAGAAATTTTTATCCTTGCTGAAATTCTCCTGGGTAGTTATGTGATTGAATAGAAAATGCTAAATCCTTATGCAATAACCTGGTAATGACTTTTTTTTTTTTTATCAGTGAAATTGTATATTACTCAAAAAACTTATAGGGACATGTTTGTTTCAGATGTTTTGGACAATTTTGTTTTCTGAAGAAAATAATTATGATGTATTATTTTCCTATTATTTTTATTAATTTATTTATTGCATTTACCAAAAAAATATTTTGTCTAAGAAAATGACCATTCAAGGAATTTAGCTGTACATATGCATACACATGCTAGGACATAATATTATTAATGAAAGTGATGTATGGGGGTTTATTTTCTTGTGTCGCAAAGTCTTAATTTCTTTCTGTTTGCCTGTTGCATGTGCTCTGGTCTGGGCCCTGAGATTGGTATGGTTTTCCATGAAAGAAACTTGCAATTTTGGAGAAAATTTGGATTATCTTACACAATGTACCCAGAGAGACACAAATCATTCTGAGTAGATTTAGGAATAAATTCCTAAGGTAAGGAATAATTCTTTAAGCAGGAATTTGTGATTAGAGGTTACAGACATAGCACCATAGGTACTGATAAAGAAAAATGGAACAACATAAAGATGAAACTTATATAACACAATTTAATGTGGATGGCACAATTTGACTTGGAAAGATCCAGATCCCTTAATGGGTTAATTAACACCTTCTTGGCTTTTTTTTATTCTTTCTATGGTTCCATTAATCTAATATTTTTTAGTATTCTTCCTTTCTCCTTTATGTGTTTCATATACTGTATTCATCTTTTATCCAATATACTATTTTACCCTTCCCTAGTCTCTGTTTTAAACTATAAGTAAGAAATTGCTGGCAAATACGGGGGTAATATCTTTTATTTAGACAAATTCCTTCACAGACCACCTTCAGTTGATCCTCTACCACAGAATGACAATACTAATAATAATAACAATAGCACTTCATATTGCTCTCACTATATCAGGTAAGCTTTATTGCTTGGTGTTGTATGCTGAGTGCTGACAGACATCAGGAACTGGGCTTAGAAAATGTGTGAAATCACTTTGACACATACCTGGATAGACATTTATTCAGAGTGCTTCTTTGCTGTAAAAAAACCTCTTTTTATGGAATATCAACTATTTGAATATTTTTCAATATAATAATTTGTTTCCTGGTATAGCATGATGCAGTCTATATATTCGTTTTCTTATTCACACAAGAGTGAATGCGCTGAGAAGTAATCTGTTAATGCCAGAAATATATGTCATAGCTCAGTGAAATTTACAGAGCTAGCTTAGGGGAACAGGGCAAGTATACAGCAGAAAGATCTGGTCATTCTGCAGACACTTGACACACATGGCCTTTAAATACTGGAATCACACTTTTGTCCTATTGCCACCAGCTTCTGTAATCACTAAAACAGGGCCTATTTTCTGGTTTTCATATGCATGCATTATTTGAATGTCCTATTAGAAAGCTTATCAGTTAGTGTACAGGTAGTCTTGACAACTGCTATTGACAGTTTTTTATTATGTGTTTTCTATCTCTTAGAGATTTTAGAAATGCATACTAATTAGGTTCTTTTTAGTACTCCATTAATATCATTTTCTCTATTGTTCACAAATTTGGATTAAAAAAAATACTATTTTTACTAGGCAAGTTTGCTTTTGATGAAAAATAAAATACCTGTCTTGGTTTTTTTCTATTTTTCTTAATCTGAAAAAAGCTTAATCAGGACTGAAGGTTCAATTCTGTTCTCTGTCCTCAGCAATTTTAAAGCTGTTGCAGTGCCTTAACTTTATATGCCTTACTTAGTGAACTAAAGCCTTCAGTTTTCTGTTTCATGTCTACAGAGTTGAGTGACTCACAATAGCCCTTAGGAAATACTGAGTGTTTCTTATAAGCTAGGTAATAAGAAATTTTGAATAAAAGGTTATGACTGAAGTGCCCAGCTCATAATCTCTAGCATGCACTTATATGTAGGTGCATCATGCTCTTCTCACTATCTAAAAGCTGGCATAGATCTTGGTTGCCATAAAACTATCAAGGTTAGTCTCTCCAGACAAAGGGAAAAAATTTCTTCATTGCCTGAGGAAGGCTTTCTACATACATTTTGTCCATTCTTCTCTGAAAGTAGAGTCTCTGATCTTGATTTAAAAGGGTACCTTGGAACACCACTCAAATCTTCCTGTTGAGTAAGCTGTACTTTTAGTGAAGTAATTAGTTATTTGGCTTCTAGCCTATCCACAGCTCTACATCAAATACACAGGAATATCTAGTTCATGAATGTCTAAGTGCATCCAGGTACACTTAGAATCAGGCAAGTTTTAGTCATGCCCAGAGATAAATATTTGGGGTACCTAAGGGACTTCATTAGCAAGGGAATTAATTTTGTGAGTTTTGAGGACTTCTCCTTTTTTAAAAAATTCGTTGCATCTGCATCTTTACGTTTCAATACTTTTTAGATAATGATCATTAAATAGGATTTTGTTGAGGTGTTTTGAAAATTAATACCAGTTTCCAATCCCATTATTTAGCCAATCTGGGGGCAAAATTCCATAGCATTAAAATATATATCCTAACATATATATCTATTTATGTTACAAGGACCACCCAGGGAAACACATGTGTGTGAATCTCTGAAAATTTCAGAGATCAGTAGAGTCAAACAAAATTTTCTTGTATTCTGAGGTAATAGTGATTCAAATGCGAGAAGAGGTAAAAGAGTAATGTTAAGACCTCTGATATATGAAGAATGAAGGAAAAAGGTAACAAAAAAAGTCCTGAAGTCAACAACAAGAAAATTTTCAGGCTCTCCTAAAATTTACCAAAATTAATTTCTAATGACATTTTTAGAAAATTAAGAGTGGATGAACAGAAGATCTGGTACAAAACACATATGTTATAGTACCAATAAAATGAAAAGTTAGGAAGAATGATAAAATGAAAAAAATAAGTAAGGGCAAAAACACAGAAGATGAGACGCATAACAGAAATAGCAATGGTGGTAGGGAAACGTTGTGCCATCTTGATAGCCAGCAAAGTCTGGTAGTGCAAATATTGTTACCACTGAAAAGTGCTGTCATACAAGTAAATGCTTGAAAAGAATATATGTTTGTGAAACAGAATTTATTACATTCTCATTTTAAACAAGCACTTTACTGGAAACGGTGTTGTTCTAAACTTTCAAATACAAAATATGACTGACTGAGAGGGAACTAATTGATGTCTATAAGTATCTGAAGGGAGGGTGCCAAAAAGGTTGATTCAGGCTCTTCATCGTGGTGCCAAGCAATAGGGCAAGAGACAATGGGCGGAAACTGATGTACAAGTTCCACCTGGACATGAAGAAGAACTTATTTACTGTGTGAGTGGCCATGCATTGGAACAGGTTTCCCAGAGAGGTTGTGGAGTCTCCCTCTCCAGAGAATTCAAGAACCATCTGGACACAATCCTGTGCCACATGCTCTGGAATGTCCCTGCTTGAGCAGAGAGGTTAAATCAGGTGATCCACTGTGGTCCTTTCCAACATGATCCATTCTGTGATAATAAATACAAAATGCAAATAACTGAAGACTGTGAAAGGCGTGAAAACCCACAAGACTAAAACTCTCACGAATAACTGATGCACTTTACAACTAAGCTCAAACACTTGCAAACTTTAACGAACACAAAGTGTTCATGTAGTGTACTTACATGTAGGCAGGTTGTCAAACCTGTGGGTGATAGCCCTAAGAACTACAATTAGAGAAAGTTCCTTGCAAGTTCCATCCAAATGGAGCTTCAGAGAAGGAGAGTGAGGACAGAGTCAGCAATGCTATTTCCCAGTAAGCTGGGATATTAACTTCTAGGGGCCTTTGAAAGGACAGAAAAATTCCTGAATTTTTCACCCAGTGAAAGGACACTGTGTATTACTCTCTAGAAATAGTTACAGCCACTGAGTAGGTAAGAACTTCAGGTTACTTTCCTGAAAATTCCTGGTACAAATGTGGGGACAAAAATATATGATAGAAGACAGAGAAAGACTGAACAAAATTTTAAGGCGTAGTAGCATGATCAGAGGGAGACTTTTATGCTTATCCCAGTGAAACACTAAAGGGAAAAGTACATTCTTTATAGAACTAACTTCACCTAACCTTGGATCATAATAGTGGATATAGCTTCATATAGGTTTGCCATTTTTATTACTTTACAGTAGCAAGAGTAATAGCTTTTTTAAAGGTATGCTTTATTTCATCCTAAAGTACATTTCTAAAATAGATACCCAAACATGCTTGTTTCTTATGTAAGTTGCTTAATAATAATAATATTAATAATAATACATCCTAACAATCTTTTCAACAAGTTGCACTCTGAAAATGTGGTAAAATAACTCTGATACTGCCTGGTAATAAAAATTCATATTTGTTTAAATATAAAATAAAATTTGAAAAATCTTAAAAGTCAATAATGTCACTATGCAGAGCTTATGGATTTCAGGAACACTGACAAAAGCTGTTAATTTTTTAAGACAACATGCTGTCAGAAATTGTTCTTTCAATTAATCAAAAGATTGTTTTATATAGTTTATATTTTCTAAGAAGCAGTTCAAAACACTTTAGAATACAGTCTTGTTCACCATATAGACGCAACTAATTTACAGTAAATCTATTTTTAAAAGATTTAGCACCTTTCTGTTAGTCTGTGCATTTCCTGTCTGTAGAAAGATGTTTTTATTTCCCTGCTGATGTTTATGTACTTGTTCTGTAACTGTATTACAACTTCATTGCTGCAATCCATTGACTTTATTGGAGTTATTCTTTTCATGTAGTCATTCCCAGAGTTATTCTTACACAAGTATATTCTGTAAAGTCTGTATGATTTTTCTTTATGTATAACCTAAAGAAATCTTTGTATTCATTATGCATATTTTTTTTTAAAAAAAGTACCTTTGAACAAAAAAGAGGGAAATTGTACTATACATACCAAATTTGAAGGCGTGAATGGGTAATCAACTTTAACTGAAATGACATAGCTGCAGGAGGCACGAGTTTACATTCATGGATACAGTCGTCTTCTACACTCTTCCAGCATGCCAAAGTAGCTACAAACTTGGCACAGGAAGCACAGGAAGCTGGGTTTCTAACTGCTTTGCATCACTGCGCAGCAGTTGGAGCACTCTGGCACATCTGCCCCTATAATGATGCAAATAGATGCAGGAAGTGAAACTTCATAAAAATGTCTCAGATTTCCATTGGGAAGACCAGACACAGATTTGACATAAATACTTTGCCTGTGTAAATCATGAGTTCAGTGGAGCTGGACTGACTTACATATTACTTACATAAATTTCAGATCTAGACTCAAATCTTGGGTTGTGAAATTATGGATAGACCTAGTGTATTCATGAAAATCAACAGCCATGTCCAGTAGGAAGATAACTCAAATATAGTCTAAATAATGCCAGATAATGACTGTTCTCATGGACTACCAAGACAAGGTTAGATATGCCATGAAAAACAAGCATAACACATGGTAACCATGAAGGATCTACAAAAAAAGTCTCCTTTTTGTTGTATCCTGGTTATGTATTTTGCTATCACTATGCAAAAAAGGATCATTGCAACCCCCCATGTAAATATTCAGCAAAGAAATACTACTCAAAGTTGCTTGGCGTAGTGTTCTGAAACACTATTTTGTAAATGTTAGTTTTGGTTTCATGTATTTTTTATTCAACTTACACTATAGTTCTTAAAATGTTTATATAATGCCTGATCTTTTTTACTGTTCACATTTAACGTCTTCATGATTCACTTGCACATTTTCATTGTTTGGGATTTTTATCCACTTCTGATAAACAATATTTTATTGATTCAGCTGCAGATTTTAATGCCTCAAAATGAACAAATATTGCCTATGTGTTACAGTGTGTACTTTGATGTTCCAATTAGATATTTTATGGATCCAGCTGCATACTCTGGTGATCCAGTTGGATTCTTGATTTTCAATAAAATTGGTAGTCACACTATGCTCTATGTTAATTAAAGTGAATACAGTATTTTGATAATTATAGTGAATACAGCTTGAGGAAACAAACTGAAAAGAAACCAAAAAACCAAACCAACAAACCTAAAATCTATTTTTTTTCTTTATAATATACAATACTACACCAGAATTTTAAATCAAGCAAATTTGTTTAGTTATAATGAAAATACAAAACCAAAGCATCAGGTTGTCATAAAGATGTTGGGACATATGAATTCAGGCAGGCTGTTCAGTGTACTGCACTTTGCTAACTATTTTGTAGGTAATTCAGGCTACCAAAGGACCTTCTGGTCTATCCTTATCACAGAATTCACAAGGCTTATAGATTTATTTATTGTGTCCAAGGTATATCAATGGTGTCTCTTAAATATTCATAAATGAAAAAATCCCTCTTCTGCTTAGGAATTCCATTATATTGGGTTACTTTGCACTGTCAGTCGTCTAAGGTTTCTATTTTAGGAATTACCACACCTTAAAATTGAATACATATTTACAGTTTACTATATGTTATTGCAATTTACCTTCAGTCTATATCAGTGTAAATGTTATATTAGAGACGTAGATAAAGATAGGAAAAGGAACCATAGGCATGGATATTTCTCTGCTTTGGCCACACTTAAGATTCTATATACCCATTTCAGCTCCAGAGAACTGATCCTTAATAAAAAAACCCCAAATCTCTACAGTCCTTTTCTCCTTCTGAAATATATCACAATGTATCACAGTCAGTCTTTTATTTCACTCTGCCTATTATAGTAGCAAAAATATTTCTTAAACTAATCATAACTTTGCTCTAGCCCGAGAAAAACTGGCGGAAGGCAGGTGTGCTTTAGCTCACCTCAGTACTTAGCACATACAATCTGTGGATCACCACCAGCAGTACAACTTCTCTCCTGTGGGTGTTTCTCTATAGACTCCTGTTTTCAAAGAGGAGTTTCTTTAAGATACTTTATGCAGAAATTATGAAATAGATTAATAAGAGTAATTTTATGAGGTGGGATGCATCAGGTGCAGTCACTTATTATATATCTTTTTTTTTACTGTCTCGCTAAATATGTGATGCTCATAAATTTTTGTTTCCTGCCTAATTTCTTCCAAAACTTCTTTCCTCTTTATCCTAGTTTCAAGTTTTTAACCAAATATTTCTGTCACTGTAGCTTATGAAATTCAAACAATTATCACTATAATTTACCACACCCCACAGATCACATTCACTTTTCTTTGAAGGGACATTTCCTACCTTCTTGATATCTTAGATAGTACTGACGTTTCTATTTATGTTACAGCAACTCTTACTATTCGACCTGGGATTATGTCTCCTTTGATAAGAAATATCTGTTTTCCTTCACCTTAAGCATACTTATAATTTACCATTGTTTCTGTTGTGCATCTCCCTGGAGAATCTGAGATTCACATTCACTCTTTATCAGCATAGAATGTTATGTGTGCAGAAGCTTTGCTGATCCACCTGAAAACTGGGTGTTACATGAGTTTGGAAAGGAAAGTTCAGCTCACTGCTGATTTGTTTCAGTTTTCTTTTCCTTTATGTATGAAGGAGGTCAAAATCACTCAGAAAGAAAACAATGAGCATGTGGGAACTTCCTATAATATTTAAAAAGAACATAATGAACCAGTGATTCATGGTTTCTATATTTTTGCCCTGTTTTCTGTTGCTGAAAAGTAGTCTCTCAATGCTTATGCATAAGACAGGGTTTGTATTTATTTCTTCAATCTCTGTGAGTTTCCTAAATTTCTCTCATATTTTTGAGAGAGTGCAACACTACCTAAGAGGTAAAAATAAATCACTAATTTATTGGCCAAGGATTCCTTGCTTTTATTACATGAAAGTATATAATTCATAGATATTTTCCTAAACTCCTTCCCATGTGCCTCAATAGGTTCCATAGTTACTGGTGGTAAAATACTATAATGATACTTGTTAAATACAGTTTTGCCTATGCAGCTTGTATTGTAAAAAGTTCTTGTGGAAATAGGGTGCTGAAAAAAGATAGCCTTTTTCTTACCTGCTTGGACAGTTAAAGGGATAATTTACAGAATTTTGCTGCCTTATGCCAGTGGTACAGACTTCCAGCAGGCATAAAAACTACTTAGATATGAAAGTTATTCTACAGATGTAATAACCTAACTACAAGTTATTCTACAGATGCAATTTATCAAAGATGGTGATTGCAGCTGGTGGAGGCTCTTGGGATGTTGTTCACTGCCTCACCTCCATAGCAGTTCAAGAGCATTTTCCACTTTCATCAGTTTTGACTGCCTATGGGTTTCCATTTTAGCAACTCCCAGACTTTTTTTTT
>VYXD01010574.1:982797-993713 GCA_013397195.1 Hylia prasina
TTTTTTTTTTTTTTTTTTTGCCATCTCTTATTCTGTTTCTTCAGCTTTTATTCCAGTTGTTTCTGTTATTTTATGAGTTTTGCTAACAGCCCTCAGGTATCCAGATTGCTTCTGATTGGGCCAGACTTGGGTTGCCCATCTAAGACTGAGTTTATAACAGCAACCTCTTTTTCCCCCCGGTTATGCTGCTTCAGTTACAGTATAAATTCCTTAAGATTTTCTCCAAATACACTGTATGATCCTCTCTCAAAGCTCTTCATGTTCCCTTTTACTAAACTCTCAAAAAGCTCACCACAGGCTATCTTGCCATATGCTTATGGGCTTGCAGTATCTCCTCCACAATTTAGAGTGTTTCCTACATGACATAATTCTCAGATGGAGCATAGATGTCCAAAACCAAAGTGTATTCTCAAACTGAACAAATTGGAAACTTTACCATGGCTTTTTTCTGTAAATTTCTACCTAATTTTCTGAAAGAGGCACTAGCTTGTATTTCTCTACTTGAAAAGAAAATTCTAACCAGCGTTGGTGATAGGCTATCATTCAAATTGACTGACAAAAGGGAGAAATCTCATCAACAATATCATAACTGACCAAAAGGGTCATTCTTACACTTAGTGGTAGACAGTCTATGGCTCTTCAACCTCAGGCAGCTCCCTAGCATTTATAACTCCCACACAAGAGTCAGTTTATGCTGGTTTGAAAGCAAAACCAGTGAGAGACTCCAAGTCAGAAGTACAATTTAATAACAGCAAAAGAAAAGAAGTAAAATAAAGTAAAATAAAATAAATTCAATAGTATAAAATACCACTGACAGAGTCAGAATACAACCTGACATCCTGTTAGTTAGGGTGGTGGTAGAAGTCCAGATGAAATGGTCTTGTCAAAGCAGTGGTCTTGTAGAAAGGTCTGGTAGCTCTTGTCCTCTGTGAATCCAGTGGGGAGAAGGCTGGCTATGCTGTCCCAAACCCAGGATTATATGCAGGTGGGAATGCTTGGCTCCTCCCCCTGGGTGGAGCATCTCACAATGGGCTGATATCATTCAATGAGTCATGTAATGGGTTCTTGATGACCCATTAAACAGAGACATCTCCCACAGGGAGTTATCTATGAGTCATGGGGCAAGGCATTGATGGGCCATTAGCAGAAGATAAGGGAAACACTGCCCCACCTGGTTCCAACGCCTCATGAAGATGGTGATAAAATACATACTTTGGGTTCATCTTACATTTTTAACCTAGGACACAGTTTTAGGACTTGGTTCAGGATAGCACTGCCTAGGTCAGGAGCCTGACAGATGACACTGAAGATAATGAAATAAGGTTGTCTTGGGCCCAGCTGCATGATCTAGTCTTCAGACAATTAACTAAATCCCCAAAGATTTGTTGCAATTGTAGCCAGAGTTCTTCTGAGGTGCTTAGAACATGACTTGTTGCCCTTACAGAATGGGTAATTATGGTACAAATTCCTCCTCAGACAGGGTCACCTGAAAGCATATTGCACAGCATTGCATCCTGGTGATTGCCTTCAGATGCACCAAGCATTTGGTTCATGATGTTCTCTTTAAATACTCTGAGTAGTTCCCACATGCTCATTGTTTTCTTGATGACCTTCGTCATCAAGAAGTGAGTCCTCACTTCGTAAGTGACAATAACAGGGGAAAAAACAAGAGGGAATTGTTTAATTGGTTTTGAGAATGGAAATTTTTGAACACTTTATTCTTTAGTTATAGGCAGATGAAAAAAGAAGGTAAAAAAGTGTTTTGAGGATGAAATAGTTATTTTGTAAAAATGTCACTCCCTGACTGAGCCAAAAAGAGTGGTTTGGACGTAACCCTTGACAAAAATGTCTTCTTTGGTTTTGTATTTTTGTCCCAGACAGATGGTGACCACAGTAATAGAAGGAGTGCTGTTGTAGTGCTTTCTGCCAAGACCTACTTTTCAGGTGAACTCTGTGTAGTTATTTATGAACAAATAAGTTGTAAGAAATACTTCATGCAGCTTCTTTCATCTCAAGATGTCTAATTATCAGTGTTATGAGAAGAATTTTGGAAGCCAGTGCTCACAGAAGTGAATCAGACATGCATGGAACGGTAAGAACAGCAGGTCTGTTGAATCTGATTTTGCTGATTTCACAACCTTGAAAATTTTGGGCTCCGTGTTTCTGCATCCTTCACTACAGGACTAGATATAGCCTTTGGTAAATATGGATATTGTTTGTTTATTATCTGTGTGGATTATTTTGATTTTCCATCCAGTGAACCTGAGGGAGGAAGAGAAGGAACAGCAACAAACAGCAACGAGACAGTGTGCTGATAGCTTTAAATGAATTTTCTAAGGACTAAGTAAGCTTTGAGATGTCTGCTCCGTTCAGTAAAATCTGCACATTGATAACATCTCTGTAAATGCAGGATAAGTACAGTGTAAAGGTCAACAGATTAAACATGTAGTTTAATCAGCAAATTATGCAAATGAACATAAATGAAATATACCGTTCAACTGTTAAGATCAGTAAAGCATGCAACTCTATTAGTGAAGTGTTTGAGTGCTGGCCATCTTAAATCTATACCAAATTAACTAAACTTTAAGAAAACTCAATTGCTGGAAGAAACAGTTAAAATGGTTTATCAGACAAATGTTAGGTCTAACAAACATTTATTGTAATGTACCTATCTAAAATATGGTGACAAAAAATAGCAAAATCGGTAAAAAATTGACAATAGTAACAACAACACAACTGAAGTTTTTTTCTCTGTCACTGGAGGATGAATATCAATTAGCAAGTGGTGAAATAATATGACTACTTGAAATATGATGATCAATGAGGTGGAATTTATGGCCATTCAGCAACTACTGTACACGGCTCAAGTAGCAAGTTCCCTCCTAGCTCCTCATCTAGGTCAAAAACAGCAAAGCACTTAAGTACATCCATAACTTTAAGTGTAGGAGTAGTACCATAGAAGTCTTTTACTCGCCTGCATCTGCTGATGTTATGGAAGTAGAGATATCAGGGCTCAGTTGTGCTAATTGAATTTCATAGATTTAAAAAGATACAGCCTCTATAAGACTAGGAATCCAGAGAGACAGAGGGTGGGGGAAAAACATAGTTATTGTTCTCTCCTCTCTTCTTTTCTTTTTTTTTTTAATCATAATTACAATAATTAGGTTAGAAATTTTGGATTACATCCCAGATATCATTACATATATGAATGGATTTCAGAAGTTCATAGTTTTAGCAGCAGTGAACAGTGTTAAGACCAAAGAAGAACTGTTTAAATATCTAGAAACGATAATCAGAATTTTCAAATAAATATAATTCTTAGATTAAATGTCACAGAATAGACATTTTTTGTCTCTCTGCCTTTTTTGTGATATTTTAGTCAGTGTAACATTATTTTACATGTTGGTAAGTAAAGAGCTTTTATTTAATGCAAGTAGCTAGAACTATTTTACATTTTACTATTTTAAATAAGCACTAACTTACTACTCACCTTACTATAACTTACTAGTAAACACAGTAAATTATTGTTGAGCTTGCAGTGGAAGCTCAACAATAGTTTGGAACAGAAACATGGTTCTCAATTAATTTGTCAATGGTTCCTGTTCATTTTGATTCAGCTTATATTAGGAAAATTTTTTGAGCACTGTTGGATTTCTTTCGGATGATACTGTTGGAGGATATCCTTCAGGGACACATGAAATGCCTTCCAGCTGCAGATGATGAGCATTCCCAGTCAGGGACAAGACTAAAGACAGTTTTTATGCAACTAAAAGAAACGGAGAGGGAGGGAACCCACCATGTATGAGCATTGTGTAAACATTACCTTCTCAGCAATTCTTTGGCTATAGAGATAATTTTCCATTAGTCTTTCCTTTGTGCTAACAATATGTGTAATTACAGTTTATCAAAGTTTCCCATTCCTGTCCCCATTTTGCTTTCCTTTTCCTTTCTGCTGTGAAATTTTTGAGGTGATAAACGATGCAATGCAATCAAGGATTTATGGTATGCAATGAACCAAATGTCAGCAGATACAGTTAGTATAAATGTTTAAATAATTTGCATTTTATTGACTGACCTTTGCTAGTCAGCAATTTCTGTTTGATGAAACATCTGAAAACAAAAAAATACAGCTTTCCATTGCAGATATATCTAGAAAATATCTAGAAAAAAAAATGCTTTTTACAACTACAGATCTCTTGGCTTGGGTGAAGGGTCACAAGGAAGTTTTTATTGCATCCATAACTTCTATATCTCCCTCTGTCAGAGCAAGGTTTAAGAATGAACCTGCTTCTCTCTTCTACCTTCACTATAGAAGCATCCAATTTCCTATCCACTGAAACAATACTAGTCCTCCCCTTTTGCCTCTGGAATGATTTCTCACTTTTAGGAATGTTTATCTCCACTCTGTACTCTTCTACACCTAGCTCATGGCATCTGTCATGGTGAAGCAGAGTAAAGAGAATTCAGGGAAAATACCTTTTAATTTGAAACAGCAGAAAACATTTTTTGAAAAATAGAAATAAAATACACATACATCAACTGTTATTGAAAAACCCTTTAAAATATGCTTTGTCAGGTTGAAGATTCTCAGTGTGCATTTTAGGATTTTTCCTGTGGAGGAGTAGTTAGACAAATTGACCCATTCAGCCTTGACAAAAGATTCTTCCTTTAAAATATTGTCATCAGGATTCATGATGGTGATTAAAAATAAGTTATTTGAAGGAACAATTGTTTATTGGATGAACTGTTAAAATGGACATTAGTAGCTCATCACCCATCGTACAGCTTGGTTTTGAATAGGAGATATTAGGTAGTTTTTCAAGTGCCTAGGTTTCTTGATACCACATTCCATTGTGCAAAAAAGTACAGAAAAAGGATAAGCACAAAAGAGTGACACTATCATCATCATATCACAAAATAAATGGAATTTCAGTTTTGGAACAGATACAGACAAATAAAAACCAATCCATCAAAATACCCCTGTACTGTTGCATTGCCAGGATTAGTTAGAGATGCTTGTGAGATGATTTGTGCCTTAAGGAAGAAACACTCAAAACAGGAAATATTTTTTTGCATGAAAGAAAGAGAGTAGGATACACCAAGGAGAAAATAGTACTTTATTTCACCTTGTTTAAATGGAAAAAAAAATGTTTGAAGACCTAGACCCGGGTTAGTCTAATCTTTTATGCATGAAGATAGAAGCAAAATTGAATGCTACTGAAGGATTATTTTAAACTCAGACAAAAGTTAAACTGGCAAAATATATACATATATGCATACATACATATGTATATGTAGTTTTGATGAAAAGGTTTTTCAGTAGAGGAATGGTAATTCATCAGATTTTGAGTTGTTAGATTTCAAGAAGTCTGAAAATATAAATGTAGTTCTTGATCAGGCATTTGGTGACCCCTTAGCGCACTGGTAACTATCCTGACTTATACATAAAATTTCCACTGGTCACTCCTCTCAACTTTTTTCTGACTGCTTCTGTCTCCAATTTCATCCAGTACAACTCTATTTAGCACTGAACTTCTGGGGAGTTTTAAAGTCTCTCTAAGGCAAAACATAGCATATTGAAATACTATACTTTCAGGCACCACAGAGAACAAATGTCAGCATTTACCTTTGATTCAAAAGAGATTGGTATTGTCCATCTGTTCCAGCCTACAGAGGGGAAATAGGTGTGCCTTATGGAGTCATATTTCCTACTGAAAAGTCCAATAAACTGGAGAACTTTTGGATGAAATAACCTTTGACTTTGTTTCCTTAACCCACTTGTGACTGTGTGTGCTTCTGGACATACGGCAGAGCGCTTGTGCAGCATCCAGGCTACAAACAAGCCATGTCTCAGTGCAAGCCTAGTGAATGTCCTTCCTGTTTCACACAGATCTGGCCACTCATCACAGTGTGTGCTGTCCCTTTGAGCAGCATGGAACTCCCTTGCACACATCAGCCAAGTAGGCTTTGCAGCAATGTTCACTGTGGGAGGAAGGTCAGTGCGCACTTTTGTCTATGTATGTGTATGTCTTTTCCCTATTCCTGTAGCTTTTGAATCTACTGATTTTAAGCAGATTTGAAAAAGTAGTAGAGGTATCAAAAATAATTAAATGCCAGTTCCAGTTTCTTGCACTTTTCTCTGTCAGCAGCTGGTGTCTCTTTGCTATCTATTCTAATTTTTGTTCTAAACTATGCTAACTGCTTTAATATTCAGAGAAGCTTATGAACACTCACAGTCTGAACAGAAATTCCTGTTGGTTGATTTTACTGATAAGCCCCACTACTATCTCCAAAATGCCACATCCAAGAGGACTACAAAAGCAAACAAACAAACAACAAAAACAAACAAACAACAAAAACAAACAAACAAAAAGGAAACATGCATTGCTCTAGTGTTTGAGGTGACCAGTTTAAAACATGCTGTGGTTTTTGAGAAGTATCAATATTTTGTCTGTCTGTGTTGTATGTGGCAGCTTTCCTCCTGCTAGACAGCATTATATAGAGACAAGAAAGGAGAAGAGACCTTTTATTTTGCGCTGATATGGACTATATTTGATCCTCAATTGACTGTATTTATAAGACTATTATTGTATGTAATGTAGTATTATTGTACAAAAACAATTTCAAAGTCACAATATCTCATTTTGTGTTTCTCCAGAAGAAGAAGCAACCTTACATTAGAGAGAGTGATATGAGAGGGTAATACACAATATAAGTCTAGGGAGTTCTAAGGAAGAAAGAAAAGAAATGGCAGGCTTTAAAGGGAGGCAGATATGTGACCAAGGAAAGAGCAACGCATATTCCTGCACATGGTGGCTGGGATGTCTCTCAATATAATGTCTCCATTCTGCAAAACACTTTAACTTTAGGATTGAAACCAGCATTTGAAATGTCGGGCATTTCTAGACAGAAAGAATTAATGTATAACTATTTATTTATTAAATAAGTAGTTAGGCATATTTCTGGATGATCAGTTTGGACAGTGGGTGGCTGACACCAACATAAATATTGCTGAGTCTTTCAGAAGTATGTAGGGGAACAACAATGTAAACATATCCACAAGTATTTTCATAACACTGGCTAAACTTTTATAAGAAGTTGATAGAGTTTGATAAAGGGATAGATCAAAGATTATTGATAACCATGGAAAAAAGTATAATATAGCACAACATGGCAGAAGTGACAAATGTGACAATTGCAGATTTATTTTTTTTTTAATTATACAAAAAGTGCTTTCTACTTTAAGTAAGGTTATAAAAGTAAGGTATGCTTGATGAAAATATTTCTAGAAAAGAAGCAGTACAAATAATAATAATAAAAAAAAAGTGGAAAAGGACTCCATGAAGAAGATAATGACAGCAAGTCACTTCCTATCATTTCATAAAAGGGCATTTGGATAAATATGGTTGATGTAGCTGTTTATTGGTAATAACTTTCTCAGCAGCATAGATAAGATTTTCTGAAATGAAGATAAGATTCTGGTGTAGTCGGAAGGGAAGTGTGGATTCTGTGGGTCACAAGACAGAAAGTAGGTCTGCCATAACACCCTAGCAGGTAAGTTGAGGAAATGTGGATTAAATGAATGCAATGCCTTGGACTGGCTTCCTAGAACAGACGCTAGACAGAGTTAAAAGAATAAAGTGGATATTTATTAAAGGCCTTTAGCAGATACATCTTGGGCAGGACAGGAGCCTCACAGAGGCTACACCCAAAATGGACAATGGTCATGAGTTTTTCAGGCAGATATAAGTTTGGTCTATTTGCATATCAGAGGTTAATTGTCTAATTACAGCTTCAGGTAATGAAGTCACATTCCTCCAGTTTGTGCTTCCCCAATTTACTTCTGTTTATACTTTTCAGGTCTGAGGCTGAGATGATGACTTTGGTTCTCAGACCTGGAAGGATTATTTTGTCTGACCAAAATATGATGAGACCTTACTAAGACTTTGTATGAGGTTCAGAGTTCTACACTAATACAGTACAGGATCTGAAAAATATAAAAGCTAAATCTTAAGGCATCAAATGGACACTGATAAACAAGCTGAATAAGGCTGGACCCAGTATTTTTCTCTGGTGAATGCCACTGACTACAGGGCTCCAACTGGACTATACTCTGCTGATCACGACCCTCTGAGCTCTGCTATTCAGCCAGTTCCGGATCTAATTCAGTGACCTGGATGAAGGGATAGAATGTGTCCTCAGCAAGTTTGCTGATGGTATGAAACTGGGGGGAGTGGCTGACACACCTGGAGGCTGTGCTGCCATTCAGTGGGACCTTGACAGGATGGAGAACTGGGCAGAGAGAAACCTAATAAGGTTCAGCAAGGGCAAGTGTTGGGTCCTGCACCTGGGGAGGAATAACCAGCACAGGCTGGGGGCTGACCTAGTGGAGAGCAGCTTTGCTGGGAAGGACCTGGCAGTATTGGTGGATGAGAAAGTGACCATGAGCTGGCAGTGCCATTGTGTCCAGGAGGACCTGTGGTGTCCTGAGGTGCATTGAGGGGACTGTGGCCCGCAGGTCGAGAGAGCTGATAGCAGCCTCTGCTTGGCCCTAATGAGGCCACACCTGGAGTGTTGTGTCCAGTTCTGGGCTACTCAGTGCAAGAAGGAGAAGGAGCTTCTGGAAATGGTCCAGCAGAGGCCACAAGGATGATGAGGTGTCTGGAGCATCCCTTATGAAAAGGCATTGTGGGAACTGGGCCTGTTCATTATGTAGAAGAGAGAGGATCTCATTTGTTATCATATGACTTTTGGAAAACAAGATATAGGTTTGTGAATGTGAAAAATGCAGACATAGTTAATTCCACATGCAAAACTATGTCATTAGAAACTGAAGCTATCTTTAAAATCCTAGTCACTAGGCAACTAAGAATTTTAAAGGGAAACAGACTAACATACAAAAGAACAGATATGTATATCACGAAACTGAAATATTTTATAACAATTTTAAACATGCACAGTATTACATGAATCAGCCATACAATGGGAAATTCCAGTATAAATTCCAATAAGAAAAGTGCCTTTAAATAAACATTAACTAAACATTAAAGAATGTCTGAGAGATAATACACTTCAGCAAATATGGTTACACTTTTTATAAGATGAAGTGCTGAACCGCCTCAGGAATGAGCCATCTGAAAGGTTCAAATTTCTCTATCTGACTATCAGTCTCACTTATTACTCTCTTTCTTCACAGTTATAGTATCAAGTCAACATCATTAATGAATTGATTCCAGAAGAAAAAAAATCCCAACAAATATAGAGTTTGTGTCTAGTTAATGAATTTGTTGCTGAAATCCATTTCCTATGGAAAAGGGAAGAGTACGTCCTGCTGGCTGTTTTTTAAAGACTTCCAGCAGATGATGGGAAAGACAGTATGATACAGATAGGGTGTCACATTCCAGTTACAAAACAAAAATTAAAAATCAGTTAAAGCAAATATGGGTAATAGGCCCACAGATTATATTGACAGATTAAGATGTGTGTCAAAAAACCCCTCTTCACTCTATTCTGGAGACTACTAATTTTGTGTAAGGGTTCTTGCACACAATCTGAATTCTCTTTTTCAGGGATGTCATAGAACCACTGATTAGTCCCTCTGAGCTTGATTATTCCACTCTCCTGAGCAGCCTGGCTGTGTGTTCAAAGGATAGTAGTCAATGAGGGCTGCTACAAATTTTCTAGTTGTGTTTATACAAATTTTTAGAAACTTTTCATGTTATTTCTTTATTGAGGGACTGCTGAAGTTAGGCACTATAGAAAATCAGATAATATTTCAGTTACTAGTTTTTGTTCATCCAATGACAAAAAAGGGAACAGACCTGATCCAATTTCTTATGCTTTTTTTTTAATCTCCCATGTAATTTCTTCATCTAGACTACAATATCGCAAAAGACTTTGCTCTGGAGCACATGTTTACAGACAAATAAGGCAGAAATTAACCACAGAGTGCACTTTTATAGAAAATCTATTTAGAAGTTAGAGAAATTAATAAGAAGATAGAGTTTTTCTAACATGCTTTGTAAGCAGTTCAATACAAATTCTACAGGATGTCTTACTAAAACCCATAGAAAAGCTGTAACTTTCTATTTAGTTAGTTCTATTTGTTGGAAAAATCTGGACTCTGAATGTATCCACTGTGGGTTGGGGTTTTTTTTTTTTTCAAATGAATCATAATTATCTGTGGTGTGCATGTTCCATAGTCTTTTTTGCTTAGAATGTACATTCTTGAGTCAGTGATGCATCTAGTGTTAGAATTCTTACTTTTCTAACCTTAGCAGTGTATATTACAGATCCATCAGAAGGGCAGACTGTGAAGAAATATTGCTATGATCATTTACTAATGACTGCAAGTTATTATACATTAGATTGCATTTATTCTTTCAGTCTGAAGGGAGCATTAAACTGATAACAGTGCAATTTAAAACTTGGTGGTTTCTTGCCTACAATTCTCTTTTTAAACATATCAAGGATATTCTTTATTTTCTGGACTCTCTTATCTTTTCTGTATCTTTTTACAAAAAGCTGCAGTGCGTGTCACAGCAAAGCTTCCTCCTCTCTTGTAATAATGTCCTGATTTATCAGTGAGATGCTGTTTATGAGAATAGAAATATATATATTCATTTTATGCATGTGTATATTTATTTTTGAAGTAAAAATACAGTTTATAGCTTCAACATTTGGTGTCAGGTCTTTTTTCTCTTGGTTACCTCATTGTGACACAAAGAGAACCAGAGAGAACTTGAACAAGAGATCTTGTATTTGAAGATCAAAACTGTAAAAGAAAGAAATTATTTAAGCTGTTGAAAAAAACCTCTTCCTTTATGCTCTTTTGGGGAAATAACATGCAAATAATACACTTTTTCTGAGATGTCTTCCTGCATAATATGATACAATTTTTTTTTTTTAATTTTTTT
>VYXD01010574.1:993757-1005168 GCA_013397195.1 Hylia prasina
ACTGTTGTAGTATTGTACTCTCCAGATCAATTGATCAATTAAGAGATCCACCCTGGTCTCCATTGTTTGGTCTCTTCTGAAATTGAAGATTAAATCCACACTATGGATATGGTTTTCCAGGCTACAAGTTTGATTTCCCCAACTCTACTGGCATGTTATCAATTGTAAAATATGCAGGTATTAGTCTGCATATTTTGAGCTGCATATTTCCTTTTAACTACAGGGACAGAAGATCTATACATCAGAAAATATTTTTTAATTTTTTTTTTGAAATTTCAAAGGTTAGAAAGAGAACGAACAAGTAGAAATGTTAAAAAAACCCCAAAAACCAAAAAACACTGTATTTTTATTTTCATATAAACATTTTTGTTCATATAAACAGTCTTTCTCCAGTAGCAGGGTTGTTTTTACAAAGCTCTTTCTCTTGACTCGGATAAGACAAAAAGTGTTGTTATGATAAAATCACTATAAACCTGACCATGGGCCAGAAAGACACTCTCTTGAGAAAATGATCAGCTCCTAAATATGTTCTAAACTTAATTCTAAATTAAAAGCACATATTACTTCTAGCTGATGGAAATTGTTTCTTGAGCATTGATACTAAATCCAAAAACAAAGGTAATAGAATATGAAACATAGATATTAATATCTAGCACTGGTACTAGGAACAGAAAATCATTGACATTCAGTGACTTCTTATATAAATATTTGGTTAACCCAATTTGAATGATTTCTTAATGATCCAGTGATGTTGTAAGTCTGCTTGCAGTTGACAAGGCTACAGAAGAGACGTGTATGTTTGGGAACATGACATTGACCCCCATGTAACTATTTTATTTGTCTTATTTCATCACTGAAACGTGCCAGGTCAATATAATTGTCACTTAGTTTTATATACATTGTCAGAAAGAACTTGTAAACAAATATAAACCTATATTATTTGGTTTTGACTGCGATTCCTTTCCTTTCCTGGCAACGCAGTGAAATCAATATATATTCATGACCTAATCCAATAGAGCATGTGATTAATTTCATGCAGTCACACCAAAGGCAGCATTCACATGCTTCAAGTTAAATAGTGTTTCTCTTGACTTCTGAATTAACAAGAATAAAAATTTAAGTACTCATTAAAAAAAAGATAAGTATCTTCAGATTTTTATTATCCACCCCATCAAGCTTATCTATGAAAAAAAGAAATTTTGTAATCCCTTTTGTTTTGCAAATATTGTCAACTTGAGGAAAAAAAATCTCATCAGCAAATAATGTGTGAAGAAATTTTTAATTGATTATGAGACAATATTAATGTATTGAAATACTTAAATTGCTCTTTCCTTGCCAATGTAATTAGTCGTCTTTTGTGTGTTTAGTCTACAGTTTTTCTTTATGCCTACCTACAGGGCTGGAAAGAGTAAGTTTATGGGTATCATTCTTTTATGGGCATTCCTCATGCATCACATTAGAAAACAGCAGTATGTAGCCACATGTAACCACAAGTCTTCATGAAAAGTAATAAAACTTGAAGCCATTCTTCCTGGCATACATGCCTAGTAACAAATTAATGCTAGTTACATTTCAAATAAACTACTATCAAATCTCTAATATTCAAATTATATTTTTCCAAAGAAAGAAATCTCCCAAAGAATCCCCATCTGTAATTCCAGGAACAGTAAGTACCTCGATGGATCAGCTTAAATTCAGAACAGAACATCTTTATATTGTTTTTTTCCATCTCTGCTTTACAATAAACTCTGAGTAAGTGCCATTTCTGAAAACTGTTCCTTCAGTTTTGCTTCTGGTGTGCATCACAACAGGCAGGAATGCCACAACCTTTTGTACTACATGCACCATAAACACTTGCTTTCCTGTGGCTTATTTTGTCAAGTTTAAATTTATTTGTATTTTCTAGGTACTGACATACAATAAAGGGTCTGTAAAACCTCAGTAATTTGGGCTGGATTCTCATTAAAAAGTTTTTGTTTACATCAGTGTTTAACTTCATCAGCTTTAATAGTGTTGTTTTTGATCTACAACAGCTTGTGAAAAGAACAAGAAACCTTTCAATCATACATTGAATAATGTTCAAAGCAATTATTTCTTCCTTTCTGATAGAATACTGAACATCAGAAGATCTGTGACCCGACTATTTCAGAAATCCTCCAGCTAATATTAATTTCAAATACATGTGGTTTTAATGTTCTTTATCTTGAAGCTTCTGTTTGGTGATCTTAGTGATATTAAGACTATCTGAGTTCTACTGTTCCCAGAATGTAATGTACTGTTCTATCTCACTTTCACAGACTTGTTCCATTTGTACCTCCACTGCCTTGCAGCAACCCTTTCTTCAGGAATCATCAGCTTATATGCTTAAAGAAACATTTTCAAGACTTATTGCAGCTTCCAACTGTTCAGGTAGAGACAGGCTTAATAGTTGTATCTTTGCCATGTTTACATAGCAACACTTCTCATGCTAACTGCTTGTAGAGGATTGCTGTACATCATATTGACCTCTGGGACTCTCCCTCACAGCTGGGATTTACCCATTTAGCAGCTGGTGCTGTGACACTTTCCAAAACTTTTGGAATAAAAGTACCACAGTGGTTCCCTTGAGAAAGAAAGTGATCAGCTTAATCTCTTGCCTACATCTTAGAAACATAAAGGTAGTAACAACAGTACTCATATAAATGCCCATTTCAAATAACATTATACCTAGCTTTTGAGTACCTTGTGAATTTTTCAGAAACTTTTTTTTTTTTTTAACGGCCTAGTAACCAGGATGTATATATTGAACTGCTGAGTCACAAAAATATGATTTTCGTGAACAAAAGGTCTTTTATTAAATTCTTTTAAAGGACTTGCAAGAGGAGGTTTGGGAGACTCATTCTATTGCCAGGCACTTCCTGAAGCTGTCTGCAGCTTGCCTGTATAGCTGATACATAGAAAAAATTAATTTTGCCAGGCTCATGGCTGTTCTTACAGTCTTCAAGAACTCCCAGATAACACTGAAGTGCTCTTTAAGTCAAAGAGATTTCACATCTGTCATAAGCTAAACATATTAATTTGAAAGGTGTTAAAAATGCCTTAGCAAAATACTTTTGTAGATGTTTCCTGAGTGCTCTGTTTCACAATAGTAGTGGCAGTTATAAAACTATCTGCAATGACTTTCTCATTTCTAGTCTGTTCTGCTCATATTTGATTTGATACGTATGAAAAGGCAATCCAGACATATCAATGCATATTTTCAGAGGACCTTTCTCAATAAACAAGTTTTTCCTAAATACATAAATTACAGATAACTAGACAAAGATAACTCAGCACTAAGTATTTAATGGTGTTAAAAATATGTACAATTGATTCATCTTGCATTTGATTTTGAGGCTGAATCAAAGTTTATTTTTCAATCTTGGGCTTGATGGGTATATTTTTAATATGAAGTGTTTTTAGTTAAAAATAATAGTAATAATAATAATAATTGTATTTGAAAGTTGTTTAAACTTCTTTTATTCAATTCTGGGTACCACACTACCAAAAACGTATTGACAAATTGTTAAGAATTTACATGTAAGTAAATATAAGTAAATGTAAGTAACAATAACCAGACTGATTTGTGAGTCAAGATTAAAAGAACTAAATCTGTACAGTTTGACTAAATATTGACTAAGGTCACTAATGCTCTATTTGGTGTTAATCTCTTTTGGCACAGACATGCTCCTGAGACCACAGCAGACCTATGGTACACCAGAAGGAATTTCAGACGGGCTTTTAACTTTAAGGACATTCAGTTTCTTCTGATTGTACAGAACAGTGTGAACTGAAGGATATCGACCTGCACAATTTCACGTCTTCACTTCTCCCATCAGTTCTTTAAGAATTGGCACAAAGGATTGGGGATAAGCAGTCTTCATCCACTTTCCACATTTTTGGTGAAATATAACTGAACAGGATGTTTAATCTGGAAGATATAAGCAAATGTTGGGGTTTTTTTAAGCTAATCTGGACATTATTGATAGTGAAATGCTGATCTAGCTCAATTATCATTTTTATTTTTTATTTTCTATGATTATAGGAAGATCAGTTTACAATAATTTTAGCACAAAATTTAGATATTCATATGTAAAGGATATTCACAGATTCAGAGATCAATGGGAAAAAATAATCCAAATCATTAAAGCATATAAAAATATGAATTTAACGTAAATATTTAAATTTAATCCAAGAATGAAATGAATGATAATGAAATGTGAAAGCTAAAACAAAATTATTCCATTTCAACTAAGTTTGAAGGTTAACTACATTCCTGACAATGCTGGCAATAATTCTCAGTTTATAGAAATTCCTGCAACAGAAATAGTTGGAAAATGCAGAAACTTGGTTTTGAAACTCTATTTAATTATTGGGTTTCTCATTTTATGAGTTTCTTAAATATTGATGGGGGGAATGAGGAGAAGAATGGAACAAGAAGGAGAGTCAGAGAATGTCAAGAAATAGCTTGACATTGGAAAAATGTCAAAGAAGCTGTGGGTTTTTTAAAAATTAAATCATAGAAAAAAAATCTTAGAACCATTGCATAATAGGTAGTACTTGCAATGACAGTCCCAAATAGCAAAAAAACCCCCATCCTAAACCACAGTAATTTACCCTCTACCATTTGTTTCCTCTCTAAGAGGAAATTAGTTTATCTAAATATATTTGCAAAACATAAGAAAACAGGAGGTAGAAAACAACAAAACAAACCAAAAAACTCCACAAGAAAAAAAAAAAAACCACAAAAAATTAGAAAAAATGACTAATCTAAAATATTCCTGAGTAACATTAATAGAATCAAGCATCAAGTTGCTGCTTGCTACTACGTAAGATTTAAAAATATATTTTGAATGATTGGAATTTAAATTTTGCCTAGAGTTTCTTAGTATTTCTATTTTTTATTATGAAAGAAACTGAGGAGAAAATATCTTCAAATCTCAAGAAACAGTGAGCATTTTGATAAAGAGTTCAAAGGTAAAAAAGAAATGATCATAGACCACTGTATCATACTTCTTATTGTGGTTGCTGATCTAGCTTCAGAGAAGCCACATCCTGCATATTTTCTTTATCTAACATTACCTTTTTATTTTCTGTCACTAGGCAACACTCCTCCATCTTTTTGAATTTAATTTTTGTAAATGAAGAGGGAAAAATATTTTGTTGATAATAGTTGTTATCTTTCTGGCTAATCATAACTCCCATAAAATTCCCATTTTTGTTATAAGCAGCCTATTGAAGTTCATGCTAAAAACCCCAAACCACTAAATCTTGGGTCAGAGTTGTTGATATTAGCTGCACATACCATTAGCTTCTGCACCACTGCACCACTGACAAACTGGAACATGCAGGTCTTTATAAAAAAACTTCACATGTCTGGTTGAGGCTTGCACACCTTAGGAATGTTTATTATCTCTAAATACAGGAAATAAAGGTTTTTGTGGGTTTTTTTCCTTGCATAGGAATTTATTTTACAACACATGTGCTATCATAATAGGGATAAATTATATGTGCCGGGGTAAATACTGTCACAATAAAAACTTTTTCCTTCAAGAAATTTTGCTGGTTGTGACTCTCCACCATTTTATTTTCCTTTTCTGTGCTCATACCTTCCAAAACAATTTCAGCAGGATCTTTCAAAACTTTTAGTTCTTCATCCAGGGACCTAGTGACCTCACAGAATCATGGAATGGGTGAGGTTGGAAGGAACCACAGTGGATCATGTGGTCCAACCTCCCTGCTCCAGCAGGGTCATCCTAGAGCACTTGGCACAGGATTGTGTACAGAGGATTCTTTAATATCTCCAGTAAAGGGGACTCCTACCTCTGGGCAATCTGTTCTTGTGTTCAATCACTGCACAGTAAATTTCTTCCTTGTATTCAGGCGAAACTTCCTGTGCATGAGTTTCTGACCACTCTTTCTTGTCCTGTTGCTTGGCTCTATTGAAAACAGCCTGGCTCCCTCATCCTGACACCCTGTCGTTCAGATACTTGTAGACTTTGATAAGGCTCTCTCTCAATCATCTCTTTTCAAGGTTGAACAGGCTCAATTCCCTCAGCCATTCTTCATAAGAGGGATGCTCCTGTCCTGTAGTCATCTTCATTGCCCTCAGCTGGATCCACTCCAGGAGCTCCAAGCCTCTCTTGTATTGGGGAGCCGAGAACTGGACACAGCTCTCCAGATGTGGCCTCACCAGGACAGAGAAAAAGCAGAGAATCACTTCCCTTGTCCTCCTGGGAGTGCTCTTCCTAACACAGCCCAGAATATCTTTGGTTTTCCAGGCCACAAGGACACACTGTTGACTTTGTTTTCTTGTCACGGAAATTCATGGGGAGACTAACTTGTACCACCAGTTCAACACCAGTGTACTGATTAAGAGAACTTTCCACTACAAGTATTTCAGAGCTCTTTTCCATATAGTCGAAAATAGTAGTCGATTTAAAGTAGTCTTGAAATGTAAGTAGAAACATACAATGTATTATTGAAAAAAACACTTTTCTCCCTGTCATTATTATGCTGTCAAAACTATCTTAAGCAAATGAACCTAGGTAAGTCTTGTAGGTAAACCAGAAAATAACTATAATATTTTTCACATAATTCCATTACACCAAGCAGAGCGTCAAATTTCATAAATAATACCTTGAGGTGTTTTGATCCAAAACAGGTAACATTTACAAACTAGGCTGATGCTGAGTTTCTCTGATTTTTCAAATCTCTAACCTTCATGGTATTCCCTGTGATTTCTTGGATTTCTGCATAAGATTTAGTGCGGATATATTCCTCCTCCTCCTCTGTCCTTGCACTACCAATGGGAAATACTGGGAAAGCAAGTGCTTCAGCCTGCATTCAGTTGAGTACATACTTCATTCAACCTGTTCCCCCAGAGGATTTTCAACTTGGTTATAAAAAAAAAAAGAGCTTTTTGGAAGAAATGTACTTAAGTATAAGAATGAGTTGCTTAAAACTTTTGTATTTTTCTCCTCTGACTATACTTGATAAATAACAGTTGCTGAAGCTGTGTAGACCCTGACTCCTCCAACAACTACTCTCGATCATTATTTTAAGTGAAGCTTGCATGGACAGTAGAAAATTAAGAGAGAATGGGTGGGTGAGTTTGGAAGGAAGACTCAAAAATTGTTTTTTTCCCTCATAAGGATCTGTGGGTAAAAAATTGCAGGACCATTTTAGTCTGCCACAAATAAGAAAAAAATCACCCCCAGAGAACCACATTGTATTGAGGCAATGTGTTCAGAGAACAGAAGACAATAATAAATAATTCTTTCCTCTCAGAATGTTTGGGTTTTTTTATAATTTCAGTGAAAAATGAGATCACCATAGTGTTTCAACCAGCTTGCAATATTACTTCAGGAATTTGTCTCAAAAGCTCAGACTTTATTTATTAATTCATCACTGTTATGAATGGATTTTTAACTTAGCTAAATTGAAACTTTTACAGTGGTTTTGGTTGATTGATTTGGTTATTGCAATTAATTTTAGGATCTCTGTCACTATTTGTGTATAGCAATTTATTAAACTGTATCTTATCATAGAATCATAGAATAGTCTGTGTTGGAAGGGATCTTTAAAAGCTATCTAGTCCAACCCCTGGAAATGAGTAGGGACATCTTTAACTATATCAGGTGGTCATCTTAGAGCCCTTGAATATTTTCAGCCGTAGGAAATTCACTACCTCTCTGGGCAACTGGTTCTAGTGTTTTACCACTCTCATTGTAAAGAATTTCTTTGTTATATATAGTCTAAATAGACCTTCATTAAGTAAAAACCCATTATCCCTTGTCCTGTCTCAACACGCCCTGCTAAAATGTTTGTCCTCATCTTTCCTATAGGACCCTTTTAACTGCTGAAACATCACAGTCATGGTCTCCCTGGAGCCTTCTCTTCTCCAGAATGAACAATCCGAATTTTCTCAACCTCCCCTCCCTTCTTGCTTTTTAGTTTGACCAGCAGGTCTTGCTTGACTCAACCATACTGATCTCGTGGTTTCCTTGACTTATTTCTTACACCTGGGGATCAGGAGTTCTTACACTCTATGGAAAACATCCTTAGAATCTGTCAGCTTTTTCCTACTCCCTTGCCCCTGAGGGCAGTTTAACAGAGAGTACTACTAACTCCTTGAAGAGCTGGAAGTTTCCTTTCCCAAAATTCAGTCTTGACTGTACTCTTTGACAGGCCCATATCCCTCAGGGCTGCAAAATCCACCACTGCATCACAAGCCCAGGCTGCCTCCAAACTTGACACCATTGATTAGCTCACTTAGGTTGGTAACCAACAGGTCCAGTACTGCATCTCCTCTGGTAGGGCTGTCTATTACCTTGCCTAAGAAGCTATCCTTCATGCATTCCAGGAGTCTTCAGGGCTGCCTACAGCTTGTAGTGCTTTCTCAGCTGATGTTGATGTGGTTGAAGCTCTCCGTCGGGACAAGAGCCTGTGAGAATGAAGCCTTCTGTAGCCAGAGCAAGAAGGTTTTGTCAATAGTCCTGGATCAGATGGTCTGTACCAGACACGAACCACAAAGTTCTCTTCTTACCTTGATCTCCAATTTTTACCCAGTTTCAGACCTGCTAGTGGCTATTCTTTGGAGACAACCCTTCACAAACTATTTAATTTTGTTGAGGACAATACATCCACCGTCTTCCCCTTAAATTGATTAACTAATTTTCTTAGTGTGCATGGGATAATCTGAAACAAAATTTCAGTGGAAAAGGGATGAATGTAAGAACCTTTAGGTCACCTCAGGATCTATCTGCAAGTATCCATAGAAAACCAATAAAATTATAAAAGCCAAAAAAATAGAGCGCCATCATGTTTCCCTAATAGAGGAATGTCATCTCTCCCTCTATATTTTAAAGGAGGGCCTAGGAAAAAATATCCATTGACTCAAAAAAATATATAATGCTTGAAGGAGCGATATAACTGAGAGTTTAATTTATTTGTGTAAAAAGAAGAATGCCAGTTATGGATCACAATAGATTATCCAAGAAGAAGATTTTGACCTTAAGATATGCTTTCAGAAGTTCATGTTTCCAGCCTATGAATAAATTTATATGAACTAATTTTGACAGTCCTATTAAAACCTAAAATAATGACAAATGTGTAAAGTTTTTGTATGGAGGAAATACTGTTCCCTTCAAAGAACTATGGAGAAATAACAGTAATTTACCTCTTTAAAAGCAGATACCAACCTAAATGAAATTTCTCTTGCTGACTTTAAAGATTAGTTACTGCCTGATACAGCTAAACCCATTTCAAAATTTTAAATGTGAACTCTGAACACGTTTACATTCATCTATATGATACTTTAATTTAAAAAAAATGTTCTTGCAATTATATTTGACAAGTGCAAAACTGTGATTTTATAAGAAAACACGAATGAAAGAGGACTATTTTTAATGGAGTGATGCAGAAGACTTTAAAACATGAGTGCTTGAAAGCTAGACACATGATATCTATATATAGGCATACCATTCTATATATTCTGTATATACAAAAGGCCATAATAAAAAACCCAAATCCCACAGCCCCCTGCAAAAAAACCCCAAAACCAACAACAAACAAACAAACAAACAAACAAAAAAACCCCCAACAAACTCCAAACATTAGCCAAATAAAAAATCCCAAAATAATCCAGCCAACCATATCCAAAGGGAGTTGTAGTAACTAACTTGCCTTCTATTTACATATTTGAAAGCCTAACTTTAGAGACTCAAGAAGACACATTTGATAATAAAATTGGTGAATGTGTTTATTTTTTCAGCCTAAGATGATAGTATTGCATGAGACAATCCCAAACACTGAAGAAAGGAGTCTCTTGTTCCAATGTCTGTGGTAAATAGTCCCTTCTAAAAGGGATCATAACTTTGGGTTATGTCTCCTCAAGGATCTGTTATTTAAAGAGGAGTATATAGGGTTCATAAAGGTTAGCATCAATGACTAAGCCTGTCAGTCTAGGGTCTTCAGTTGACTTACTCATTTCCTTCTGCTGTTCTCTGAATAAAAAAGAACTGGGAGGAATATTCAGGAATGAAGTACTCTCTTGGGAAGCTGAGGAGAAATTTATTGCAGTAATAAGACTCAAAGTAACCTGTCACTAGTGTCTCCTGATGTACCTTCTGGCAAAGTGTCTTCTTCCTATGGAAAGTCTTTTCCAACCTGAAACCTTTTATTAGTTTATGTAGTAAAGGGAAAGCCGCTTACTCTAATGCAGTGACTCTAATGACAAACAAACAATGGTCTTGGAAAAAATGGTAAATGTATGGAAAGTATGCAGAAGCAGAAGCTTCCCAAGATCTAGAAAACTGTCATTTCCACTTGTCCCAAATTCTCAGACAGAAGTCACCAAAGACATATGCTCCTGTCAGCCCTTGAATTCACCCAACTACACTGTGTGCTAAGGAAGGTGATCAAGGTGACTGCAATGAAGTGGGTTACTTTCATTTAAAAATAATAAGAAAAAAAATTTGTTCCAGAAAATAATCTCATTAGTGACAGGCGTTGAGGCTTTGATTGATTCATCAGTTGTATATTCAAGGATTCTTTCTGTATTGTATTACACCTCAAGACATTGGTAAGCCCTTGGTGTCACATCAGTGAAAAAAAATGAGAAGGGCAAGGATCTGTTCCTTTTTCCTGTTATGGGAGAAAGACTGTTTCTCATTTTTAAACTTTTATTTGCTGGATTTCTCACTTTGTAGTTAAAATACCTGAACCTTTCGAATATAGGCATTTCATTACATAGTAAATAAATGTAATTTTTAATTTAGTTATATAGCACGGTAACTATGCGTATTGTTATAACAGTTCTAAAATGCTGAGCATTAAATAACAAATCTCAAAGTCTTAAAAATGTAAAGAAATAGCTTAAAATAAAGGAACTCTGAAATTGAAACTTATACAGTTTTTTTTCACATGTGTTACTTTACTATGTGCTCTAAATATTGCTCAGTGCATATATCCAGAAGTAACACTTTGTGAACCACTTAATTTTCACTTCATGAACTGATTTTCTTGAAAAGCAAAGTACTTCACACATCTTTGTGAATAAAACATCTGAAATAAATATTTCATCTGTCTCTCATGCAGATTATGATTTATTTTAATGTTAATAAAGATTTTCATAGAACTTGTAGATGTGTGTATCTATATTTCCAATACTATTTTGATATCATTATGTAATTAAATGTTATTTTTATGATAACTTGTATGCATATTGTATATATTCTGTACCAATCTGATATCATCATCTGCTTTACTACAAAAATTAGGTTATGATAAGGCAGTTAATTTTTACTAAGGAATATATAATTTCATATATAACTTTTCTGGTTCCTTATAAGGTAACACTACACAGGACATATATTATAGAGACAAAAAAA
>VYXD01010574.1:1005175-1015199 GCA_013397195.1 Hylia prasina
AAGAAAAGAAAAAAAAAAAAAAAAAAGAAAAACATAAAATGAATTGCATCTAAATACAAGACCTCTGCTCCAACAGACAAGCTAGATAAATTGATTAGTTCTCATTTTGGGCCAATGTGGATCAATAGCTGAATAAAGTTTTTAAGGCTGAATTGAGATTGAAACAGTGTAAAAAAGAAAAGATGAGGTTGTCTGGAGCTGGTAGATAGTAAAATCATAACATTCATGTCATATATATTATATATTATATTATATGTTATAATAGTAATAATTACTAGTAATAGATACATAATAATTATATAATATATTATACAATTATATACAGATGCACCTTCAGTGTTTTTCAGAAGTTATTTGGATCTTTTCATCATTGTACTTCATCATTTATTAACACAATTTAGGACATTTTGTCTATCAAAGTAGAATCAGTTCCTTCAACTTCTTATAAATCTTTGGTTCCTGTCACTTGCAAGCATAGCCACTGTACTTCTTGCTTTATAATTTCAGCATTACATACACTACTCAATGTGACTAGTAAATACTTCAGTATACAAATATGCCACCTTTCTGGATTTATATACTATTTCTTTAACAACACAGTCCATCATCTTCACCTTGTTCACTGTAACCTTGGTATTGTACACAGGTACTCATAGATATTTTTCCAGCAATAAAACTCAAGTCTTGTCTATATCAATATGACAGAGATTTGCTTACTCTAACACTTACCGATTTGTTATGTTTAATAGAATCATGGAATGATTTAGGTTGGATGACACCTTAAAGACCATCTGTTTCTGGCCCCTTTACCATGGGCAGGGATGCCACTCACTAGGTCAGGTTACTCCGGGTTTCATCCATCATGTCCTTGAACATTTCCAGAGATAGGAAAGCCACAGCCTCTCTACGCAACCCAGTCCAGGACTTCCACCCTCACCCAAACATGTAATCTAAGCCTGCCCTCTTTCAATTTCAAGGCATTGCCCCTTGTCCTGTCACTTTCTGTCCATAAAATATATATATATATATAAAAAATTCCCTTTTAGGCAGTGAAAGGCCCTAATAGGGTTTTTCCATAGGAGAGGTGCTCCAGGCTTCAGATCATCTTTGAGGTGCTCTTCTGGACTGACTCTAAAGAGTACACATCTTTCTTGCACTGAAGAACCCAGACCTGGAACCAGACTAGAGAGAGAGAATTGCCTCCCTGAGCAGCTGTCTTTTCATGAAGCCCAGGATGTGGCTGGCCTTCTGGGCTGTGAATGTGCAGTGTTGACTTGTTGGTTTATGTTCAGCTTTTCATCCACAATTCCCAAGTTCTTCTCCACAGGACTGCTCTTAATATCTTCTCCCAGTCTGTATTCACATCTGGGATTGCCTCAACCCAGGTGCAGCACATGCTCTTGGGCTTGTTGGACATCTTGAGGTTCTTGTGGGCTCACATCTCAAGTTTGTCCAGGTCCATCTAGGTGTTATCCAATCCTTCTGTTGTGTCAACTGCATCACTCATCTTGGAGTCATCTGCAAACCTTCTGAGGGTGTATTTGATCTTCTGTCTGTATTATTGGTTTAGATATTGAAGATCATCGACCCCAGGACAGAGAGTTGAGGGATACCACCCATCACCAGCCTCCACCTGGACACAGAATCATTGACCACAACTCTGTCTGCATCCATCCAATCAATTCCTCATCCACTGAATGACTTTGACTTCTGATATCATTAACTTCTCAAATTGTACTTAACACTACATATCTAATGGCCAGAGTTTTTATTGTCACTCCTATTAGTGCTAGATTTTCAAACTGGCCAAAGAGAAATTACAACAGAGTTAATAAAATATGAGTGCAGGAAAACACATGAGCAAATTTGACTGCATTTCAAAAGGAAAATATAGGAAGGAAAAAAAAAAGTAATATAATAGGAAACAGAAAAAATTGCCATCAACATTTATTGATATAGCCTGTGCAACAGAAATCTTGTCAATTGACCATACTCTGTTTCTCACCTTAGCAGAAGGAATTGAAATATGGTATCTTGTTCGTTGGAAATTTATTGAGCTATCTGTGTAAATGTACTCAATATGCTTTGTCTTAGAGTTTAGAGTTTTAAAAAATTTCATTTTTTGGCAAGTAAGGATATGTAATCTTTACATTAAATGTTATTTAAATATTTTTATGAAAAGTTTCAGTGCATTTTCAGTTTCTCTGTGGATTTTCTATCAAAATGATGTCTGTACTGTTATAGTGGAGACTTAGATTATTTGATTCAGTCAACTGGTTTGGACCAATATTGAAAATAATTGAACTAATTGAAACTATTGAAATTAATTTCTGTACAGAAATAAAGTATGTTTTGCATATTTCTCAAACTTTTAATGTCTAAATGTATTAGATATCTTTTGCTCTGAATTTGTATTATACTTTCATTAATAATCCCCTTTTTTCTTGGTTTGCACTCCCAAAACAAATTGAAAATGCAGGAGTTCATATTATAGTAAGTGAATTTAATTGTGTCAGAAAGAATTAATGATATTTTGATATTGGCATACTTATTCTGTTTCTGGATAAGGGCACTCACCATCTTCCTTGTATCTTCCATTGACATACTAGGTGAAAGCCAGACTATGACATTCTAACTAATTGATTTATCTTTTCAAATAAAACTTTTCCCAAAGTTGAAATCATATCAGCTAGGAAAGACCAATCTGGAAACGTACCCAAACATTTTGTAATTTCATAGCCCAGATTCCAAAGAGCATTGAATAATAGACTGTCTTGAGGAGCAAAACTGAGGTAAAGCTCAAATAGAATAAGGCAGTTGGCTATCCAATTATCTAAACATAGAAATAACCAAAAAAAAAGTATTTT
Source organism: Hylia prasina (assembly GCA_013397195.1). NCBI lineage: Eukaryota > Metazoa > Chordata > Aves > Passeriformes > Sylviidae > Hylia > Hylia prasina. Next base: position 1,008,043 of record VYXD01010574.1, read on the forward strand.
TGTCTCAAAAATTACACTAAAATATTAAAAAAAATCAGATTTCAGAACACTAGGCTGTTATAATCAAAATTAATACAACATGTTTCTTCCAGATGTATCTTTTCATACACTGACGATTTCATACTATGATGTCTGTATTTTATTTTCATACTTTGTGGTAATATTTAAATGTTGAGCCTTTTCTTCCACAGTGAAAGTCAAATATTAATATTATTCCTATCCTCATGCAAAATGAAAAAAAAAATCATGCAGTGATATGGATGTATTGTCATTCTATTCTTACAAAAAAAGAGGAAAGGAACACTGAATTTCACATGTGCACTTTTGATTTTGTTAGACTAAATGAAAAGCTATTGGATTATGCTGCTTTCTTTTCTTTTGACATGCAGTTGTCATCTCTTAACAGAACCAGTTTTTTCCTTCCTAATTTGTATGCCTTGTTATTCTTATAAAAATGCTCTGTGATACTTGATCCTTGTTATTCATTTATGTATAGTTAATGCTTAAATTTCTCAGGAATCATTATAAGCTGCTGTGTTGAGTTAGTTAACCCAATACAGCTACCAATCTTTTGCCTCCTTCTCTTCTCATTGCTTTCTTTTGATTTCTTGATTTCTTGATTGTTCGTGAGAACGCTCTTTACCCACGCTCTAAAAATGGAGATCTATTCTTTGTGACACTAGGAAAAGGTCAATAAATTGCAACAGAATAATTTTTATTTTTCCACAGAACTGAGTCATGAAAAATAATTTATACTACTTTACTTGATTGGGGACATTTTGCTACATAAAAGGTTTTGAGTATCTTGATTGCATACTCCATTAAGCACTCTAAATGTGTTATAGTCTGCTTAATAGCATTTACAAACAGGTGAGAGAGCTTTACACATTTCAGGGTCTGTGACCTTTCCCAATTTATTCCTGCTTCCTTGGGTTAGTGAGGCTCTCTTTGGATAACAAGATGGGAAAAGGTGATGGAAGGAAAAAAAAAGCTGGGGAGGAATAGTCATGTGAAGTTTTTCTCTTATGCATCTAGTTCACCTTCTAGATGAGTTTTTTTGGGTGGTCTTTTTGTTTGTTTAGTTGGTTGGTTTTAGTTTTTTTGGAAATATTTTTCCATTCTTTCCTGACTGGATGGATTTAGAAACCGCAAGTAGATATTTTCATTCAAAATCCCTTCAATCAATAATTTTTTTCCCTTAGTCTATTTTATTGCATAGGTGAAAATTTTCATGACAGAAATTTATCATTTAGTACCATAAGTAATCTGAATTTTTTATCCCAGGAGAAATGTAGTGAATGGCAGGTATGAATCATCTGAATGGTATGGAGACACTGAATTCAGAATTAGTAATCATCACTACTTGTCAATGAAAGTAAAGCAGACACTGATAAGTTTTGCAAGCAACAATGTTTAGACAAACAAGCAAAAACGTTTGAAGAGAGTCTGATTTAATGACAGAGATATTTGTGCAAATGATAAATTTAAAATAGGACTTTTTCAAGGACTTCTGTAAAATTATGTACAGTATGTTCATACGTATGTTCATTGGTGGCTAAATATGATGATTTTGAAGAACTCATTAACATAGAAATCTTTGTGCTGCTTACGCCAGTACTTTATGTTTTTGTTGAACCTTCCTTTTTAATTCCCTGTGTATCTGTTCTTGTCTGCTTCTGGGGAGCAGAAGATGGTTGGAGAGATGAAACATCTCATCCACCATGCTAAGTCTTCCAATAATTGTGCATAATTTATGTAAGGAAAACTTATAGAGAGCTTCACACTAAGAGAAAAGGGACATTATATTGTTAATAATGACTGATTACTAAATTTCCATTTATTTGTTTACTTGCTTACTCTAGAACCAAATTGCCTCTTGTTGTTAGTACCTTGGAAACAACATCTGATCAAAAGCATTGAAAATAACTACCAATTTATTTTCATAAAGAGATGATCAGAAAAAAATTGTAGATCTGTATACAGGTAAAGCTCCACAGCTGTCAGAAAATGGTAGACTGTTTTCTTCAAAGCCCAGCTAAAGAGATATGCATTTTCCAACATATATTTTTTTCATATAAGAACTTATTTTGCAATGGATTTTACCTTAGGTAACAAAATTGAAGCCTAAGAGTGAATATTCTAGTTGAGTTAATAATAACTTATGTTTTTGCTAGCAAAAAAAAAAGATAAAGAATTATTTTGAATATTTCACTGGCAGCAAAACTGCGTAGATTTCTGTTTTTTGGGGGTTTTTTTTTTTTTTGGGGTTTTTTTTTTTTTTTTTTTTTTGTTTTTTTTTTTTTTTTTAGCTGAAATATAATCTATACTGGCTAGAGTGCTCAAACTATGAATCTCTGGACTTCATACTCTCATTACTCCCTATAATCTTCCTGAATTATGAGAGAAAACAATATACAAGAAACACACAAAAACATTTCTATATATAAAAAACACAGTACTTTTCCTAACTACTAAGAAAAGCTGATAACTGCATCATAGTTTAAAATTTATCTTGTACAATTAGATGTCTATATCTGAAAGACTTTTTTATTTTCTGTGAAAGGAATGAAAACCTTTAAATTATTTCAGCGGTCTTATTCTAAATGTAGCCTTTGCAAGAGAAAAAAACAATATAGTAGAGGAACTCCTCTATGACTATTGATCTCAGAAACAGCAGTACCTTGCTCAGATATACATGAATGAAAATAGAATGTCCTGTTCTAGATTCTACATCTCTATGTCTTTCTGTAATTGATCCCTCTGGGGAAAAAGAAAAAGCAAAAGTTTAAAAACAGCTTTTTAAAGAAGTTTGAAAAGCCCACATGAAGGTGCAAACAGTCCATTCTGTGGAATAAGTCACTGTAAATATTTGTATAACATCATCAAGTTATATTGTCTCGTGTTTAACTGATCAATAACATCATTATGTAATAAATAGGTCAATTAGACACACTAATAATCAGAAAAAAAATGAAAGAAACAAACCCATCAAACATGGAAGGTTGATATAAAATCACATGCAAATCAACATCTCTCAGAAACTAAAACTTGTCCTTACATATCTTTAAGCGCGGACATTAATAATAATACTTCTTGTAATTCTAGTAAAAGAAGCCAACATTTATTTCTCCATAGCAAATTGCTTACATTTTCTAATTGAACGTATTTATCTTCCTAATTGCAGAAAAGAAATAATCATGGCAATTTTTAAAGACTTAGAGAACACATCATTGCCTAAATATAAAATGTAAAATATAAATCCTCTTTTTTTCATACAATTTTACACTTCTCACATATGGAGTATTAGTGTAAGAATTTTTATTGCTTATGTAAGACAATTCATGCTTTTCTGTATTGGAGTCTTTAAGAATGGAGACCATATTTCCCATTCTACAGACAAAAATAAAAGTTCACATAGAAATGAAGAGATCATACATGTATCCTGAGACAATGAGTTTCGCTTTTAAGTCAAGTACAAAAACTAATTTCCAACAGTTTATTATTGAAATTTCCATTTCTCTTAAGGTGAAAATATTGAAAGACAAAAGGGATTTCTTTGTATCATTATTCAATCAGAGAGAAGAGGATTAATAGAAGAAATAGCTATAGCCTCCTGACCATGCAGATTTACTACAAGTAAATATTTTACTTAGGTTTTTGTTTGGTTTAAGAAATCTACTGAGGATCAAATTCCTCTCTCACAGTTCTGCTCAGCTAGCACTCCATTGCCAGCCTCAAGATGGGTTTGCTACTACAGGAGGAATTTATCTCGAATATGTCATTCTTGAACTGGAATATTATGGGGTTTATGGTCTTTGGATTCACGATGGGTATGTTGCTATCATGCTCAGCACCTGACATGTGACTTTTTTGTCAGTTTTGTCTCAGTCAGAAAAGCAAATTGTAGACTTTAAATTGTTGCTACGTAATAGCCTCAAAACTGATGTTGGAAGTTAAAAAATATTTCTCAGTTGAGTGAATAATGGGGAAAAAAATTAAAAAGAGGGAAAGATTTAAGCAGACCAAACATCAGGAATATTAGCAACAAATAGTATGCAAGCAATAGAAAGACAACCTTTTATATGTTTGTATAAGGGGAAAAATTCATCACTAATAGGAACAGTCTCTCAAAAATCTCTTTGTATCTTTTCTGAAGCTTTATTTTAAACTACAAAATTTGGTCAACATGAAAGAAGGCAGACTCCAAAAACCTTCTTTTAAAGCTGGTTGATCCAGAATACAGATAGGATGCAGACATTAAAATAGAACCCAATCTTCTGAAAAAAATGCAGAGAAGAAAATTTTTACACATAATTTTTTTAGCCATTGCTAATGCAAAAAATCCTAGGTTTATTTTCCTTCTTTTCTCCAGGCCAATTTTGCAAATATCTATGAAAACGTGTCTGCAGACAAATGTGCTGTTAAGCTGTTGAGCACAAGTAACTATTAAATGTCTTTTTGGAGCAATGAGTCAGAATTTTCTGTTTAATTTCAAGCAATTCCCTATGTTTCCATGTGGAGATGAGCTAAGACTTTTATACAATAATATTACCAATATTATTTTAACAGTATTGTTGCAGATTTGAGGGAATGAAAGTGGCTTTTGCATCACAAATCCTGTTATTTACCTTCTAGTTGTCTTAGCTGAAAATAATTCTCTCTTACATTGCATAGTAATGTAATATATCTGTAATTACTCATGTAGATGCCATAGACTACTCCTCCCACCTATCACTGCCAGTTCAGGCATTTTAAAGGTTCTAGGTATCTCTGTCCTTTAGCCCTCTTGGGTTCCCCTGGGGTACTCAGATGTCTCTGGAAATTACTTCCTTAGCCTGCTACAAGTTTTGACCTAGGAGAAAGTTGCCCAGGGTATGACATCTAAGAGCTGCAGGGGGTCAGGCAGGATGGCTGAATTGCAAGAATATCTGCCATTCTTCTTATTTCAGACTCTCCTACTCTGGGTGATGTCATTACTTAACAACTTCGTTTTTCTGGCTACTGTCTCTGACACTAGGAATTATGATTTGTCTGGGGATCCTAAGTATGTAAGTCTGGGTGACAGATTCCATTAAATGATAGAAAATCTAAAAGATCTTTGTTGTGTTCTAAAAGATTTGCTGATGCTAACTCAGTTGAGATAGGGATGATAGATCTGTTCCCTGAAAGGACAAACTGTTAGACTTTAAGAAATATGATGCTCTGCACCTCTGCACTTCAGCATGGCAATACTTACTGGAATGTTTTAAATTACATGCGAATATACATGTGATTTCTAGAGTAATTAATCTTTTATGTCAAAAGCTAAGATCTTATCTTAAACAAGGTGAAGGAAATAAGAGACCTATGCCATCTGTGAAGATTTTTGTTGTTGTTCAAAATGTAAATATAAAGAAAGGAATTTTTTTTCCCTTACAAGACTCTCTTTACAAGTGGACTGGATCAAAACACAAAAAAATAAAATATGTAACCTCAAGATTCATAAATTCCAGATGAAAATTGTCTAATTCACACAATAAAGGGTTATAAAGTACAAAGATATATATTTTTACATCCTAAGATAGAAAATAGGAATGTGGGCTTAGCTTCAATACAAGCATTTCTGCACTCATTTTCATGTTGAAGATTTTTAATGTCTGCTTCCTACCCCTATTTCTCTTTCAGCTTCCTGAAAGATGAGACATTTTAAGAGCCTTACAGTATACCTCTGTTTTGGAAATGACTGGTGTGGTGAAATCAGTAAATTTTAAGTGCAATTTAAATACATATGCAAAGAACCATCTTTATCTGTTTTTAAGTAAGGTTCTTTTAAGATAAAATCAAATTGTGTCAGAAAAATTTAAGTTTTCATCCTGTAGACCTAATGCACTTGGACGGGAGTCCAAAAGTGAAAACAAAAACCAGTTTTGTTAAAGAAGCCCCACCTTTATCTTTGGAAGAAATTAAATGAGGTTTTAAGTGTAGTTTTCTTCTTAACACTAGGTTTTTAAACTATCTTCTTGACTTGTGGAAAAGATATAATTTTCATTGACTTTTTTTGTCTAAATTTTTTTCTGAGAATAATTTTGGTTATAATTTTTATTAGCTTTGAGAAGCAGTGAAAAAAATTTGTCCAATATTTTTTCTTTTGTAGACATATTTTGGAGTAGAACCTTTTTTTTTTAAATATTAAAACTTTGATATTGTGGAATTTCCCATGTGTAGTACTGAGAAAATGAAGGCAAAATGTTGGTGAATAATGACTGACTTCTCTGTCCATGTTTAATGTTTCGGACCAAACTATTGCTAACGCAATGCAAATCTACTCTCTCTACAGCCTAATGCTTGGTTGAGTGCTGCTATCACTATCAAATGCATTGACACAAAATTCAGACCTGTGACAACAAAACCGTATACGAGTTCCTTTTCCTCTCAAGAATTGTTCTGAAGTGGGGAAAAGGAAATGAGCAGCAGGAGGAACTTCTCTGGTCTGTGACTGAGCAAAATACAGGCACACTTTACCAAATAACTTCAGGAAAATTAAAGCTAAAGGTGGTAGTTTTGAGTGAAAACATAGAGGAAGGACTGCAAGAGAAGTGCCTTTATAAATGGTCATGAAATGATATTCTTCTCAAGGCAAATTAAGTAGCATTAATACTGCATTGATGCAGAGAATTGTGTTGGTGCCTTTACACAATGCTGAATTATGTAAACATAGTTACAGCACCCTATCAAAAGTATCAGCACTCTACATAATTTTTGTGATGAAAACACATGATAATGAATGATGTCTCTATGTAGCACTAATTTTAGATAAACTTCAAGCAGGTTTCATCAATGGAGTTTTAGCTTGATTTCTAGTTTGGGTTGTGATCTGAAGTTTTTTATGTGGTCACATNTCGGCTGCTATAGTCACAGTCATGTTGTATTTTACCTGGGCATTATGAAACTTATTTTCTGGCCTTGCTTCTTCTTTCTTTTTTTTTCTGNTGTAGTGGTGTGTTAAAGCGATAAGTTGTAAGCTGTATAAGTTTTGTAAGTTAAGAAGTCTCTTTGTTAAAGTTAAAATTTTAATGTACCTCAGTTGGTTTCGCCCATTCCCTACCTGCTGTAAATCCCGGTTGGTGTGTCCCATCCTTTCCCGCCCTGTCATTCTTTGTTAACCCTTCCCCTGGCCC
>VYXD01010574.1:1015425-1034765 GCA_013397195.1 Hylia prasina
TTATTTTCTGCCCTTGCTTCTTCTTTCTTTTTTTTTCTGTTTCAGTTCAAAGGAATTTATTTCCCCGTGATCTACAGGATCTTCTTTCACTGTTTTTTTAAAATTGCTATTGATTTACAGGTTGTGCTCCATCTTTGATATTCTGGCTGGACCTAATACTATACCTTATTTAATTTACTATGAAAGTATTTTTTTAAAAAAACACTGATATGGAAATATGCTGAAAATGATCAAATACTCCCTCTAACCTGGAAAAGCTGAGAGATTGAGAAGCTGAAGGTAGCCAAAGATAGTGTTAAGCTAAAATATTGCTGGGATATATATTTCACTTAGGCTTGCTTGCTGTATGCTGGCCAACCTTGATTAAGTGTCAAGAATATTGAGTAATCTGGATCCTGGAGAGAATGTTTTAACAGGGTGAAACAGCCATCTGAAAGCTGATTTGCCCTTGATGTAAAATTTATTGCATCTATATGCTAATGACCTTATTTCTGCATCTTCAGCCATAACACAACTCCATAGTCTCATTGAATTCCACACTAAAATCATGTTATTTCAAACTAAAAGTACCCAAGTAAGGGAGAATTTGGGTATGAAAATAGTGACCTTGGTAACTTAGAGGATGACAATTTTCCTTTTCCACAATGTACTACTAAAGTGACAAGAATAATGATGCAGCTTGACAATAGATGAAGTTAGATACCACATATGTCTTTTTGCATATATGATATTTTAACAGTAAAGAAAGTAAACTTAAATGTAAGGAAAGAATTTTGATTTGTAACTTGGAAATAAACTTTTTTTAAAGTGAGGATAAACTCAATGACAAGGGGTTTTTTGCTTGGCACAGAAAGCATTTAGGCCTTTTGCTAATGAGTTAGTGGGATGAAAATGTATTTTCTAGGACTGAGATGCGTTTTGACTAAGTAGAGGAAAAGGTTGTTTTAATAGTTAGAACATATAAGTTATTTATAAGGATAGTTCTTTAAACATTAGAATTTTTTAAAGTGTGCTTGTTGAATGCTGGTGTAATTTAATGCCACTTTAATATAAATACTAATAAAAAAACCTCTTAAGATAACATAATATGGTATCATAAGTTAATTGCAGGGGATGTGCACCATCTTTACCTAATTAAATAATATGCAAATAAGACATTTTAAAGATACAAAGCCTATTAAAGAATTACTTGTTTAACTTCTTTCTCAAGGTGTTATCAGAAGAACTGACATTCACCTGGTTTCTGTCTTGCAGAATGGAAAGTGTGAAAATGCTTGCCTAATTTCAGAGTTAGTTATAGTTTTACTAATAAAGATAGCACATATATTGGTTTTTGTTGGATTTTTCATCTGTGGATTTGTTACCTACTTTAAATTTGCATTTGGACATCCAGGGAACAACCCTAAAAAATCTACATCTTAGCAAATATTTGCAATCATATATTTCAAGTACACTTAGACTAATTTTTTTTCTGATAAGTTTGTAGTCAAATGATAGGTATAGATAAAGAGAAAAATCTACTAGCCACTCAGCTGAGATGTAATTTTTACCAAACTAGCATATTTTCTTTTATAATAAACTTCTTTATTACTTGCAACATTTCCAAGTAGTCTCTAGCTCTATTTAATAGGTTATGAATAATTACTTTTGAAGCTGTGTACTTGTTTGATAACTTCTTCCAATGTTATCACAATTAATTTCTACTTCAATAATTACAAAATATTTTTACTCTATACATAGAGTTCTATACATTCTATACTCTCTCTATACTCTAGATTAGAGTAGACTAGAACAATATGGAATAGAATATCTCATTTTTGAAGGGACCCATAATGATCATTAAGTTTAAAACAAAAAGATATTTCTACCAGCCTTCATTTTAACTTCTATATTTCCTAAGGAACTATTAGCCATATTCAACACTTTTTAAAGCTCTGACATCTGAGGTTTTAGATAACGTTTTCATTGCTATATTTTGTGATGACATTTTAAAGGCAAGATTAACAATGTTGGGTTTTTGTGTGTTTTGATGTTGCTAAAGGTAGAAATTGCCACAATGGAAGATCACATTTCAGTGGTTTTAAAAGGAATGGGCTGTGAAGAGAAAACTATATGTTAATATTTTGGGGTTTTTTTTGAAACTTATCCACAGCATCCAAAATAAACGCATTGAATTATTGGCTGTAGCTAAATCATGACTCTGGATACATGTGTGCATGTATGGGTGTGTGAGTGTGTACCTACAGAGGAAATCCTGAAAGGACAGGAAAAAAATTTGAGTGAAAATTTTAAAAAGTTCTTTTCCTGAAATAAATTTTAACAGCTTTAACTCAAATTCTAAGTGAACTCTAATTTTCAGGCCTTACATGTCATGAAGCACAAATTACTTCTGTATTTTAAGATGATTTCTAAATTATATACTTTAAGAAAAATTAATACCATTATAGATCTTCTTTTCTAATCTATAATTATATTAAATTAATAAATTCACATTCTATATTTTAAATGTTATCAGGTAATGCCTCTAAAAGATTGATAATTTAGGTTTTTAATTTCAGTTTGAGTCTTCAAATAGTTCAATTTTTCTTTTTTTTTTAATAATAAATTGTTTCAGCAATAATAAACATGCACATTGGCAAATCAGAATCTAAGAATGACATAGATATTCTGGAGCTGTATTTGCTTTCTATATTGTTCAAATGTTTATATATTAACATACCTTATGATTGATACTTGTGTGCTCAACAGGTATTTATTCTAATCTTGGATTTATTTCTTCATATTATTTTTATTTTTCAATTATAAAAGAAGTAACTAAAATTTTATAACTATATTTTCTTACCGCCAGATGCACCCATGAAAGGAGTAAGAAGACTTAGTAGAATCAATTTTCAGTCAGGCAAATGTAGCTAGCTGCTTTGACAATTGAATCCACTATTTACATTAGCTTTCTTCTAAATGAATGTAAAAATCCTGCAGAAAGAAAAAAAAAAATTCTTTCTTGTTTGGCTTCCAAAATTTCCAAACCAAAAAAGAAAAAATTAGACAAAATTTTATGAAGTGTCAGGAAGGAAAAGAAGAAGCAAAAAAAAACAGGCAAAAAAGCAAAGCAAAAGAGATACCCACTCACCTGAAAATGGCTTATTCCTAAAAAAATGCAAAAAGATAACGTAATTTCATTGAAAATAAAAACTTTATGTTTTAATATTTTTATGTATTTTTAAATTGTTTTAATGGTCAATATCCTAAGAGTTATAAAATAGAGAAAATAATCAACTTTGATCCATCTTTTACTACATGTTCTGGTTTTGACTAGACTAGATTTAGTATCCTTCACAGCAGCTATTATGGGACCATGTTTTGGATTTGGGCTGAAAATAGTGTTGACATTTCTGGGATGTTTTAGGTGTTGCTGAGTAGTGCTGACACAGAGTCAAGGCTGTTTTTTCTTCTACTGCCCTGACAGTGAGAAGGCTGGGGGTGCACAAGAAGCTGGGAGGGGACATAGCTGGGACAGCTGACCGCAATTGAGCAAAGATATATCCTAGACCACACCCTCAGCACTGAAATCTGGGCGAAGAAGAAGGAAGCAGGGGATATTTGGAGTGATGATGTTTGTCTTCTCAAGACACTATTACATGTAACTGAGCCCTGCTGTCTGAGACTGCTGAACAATTGCCTACCCGTGGGAAGTAGTGAATTAATTCCTTGTTTTGCTTTGTGTGTGTACCTTTTTGCTATACTGTTAAACTGTCTTCAGAGCTTTCTCACTTTCACAAATCTCTCCTCTATCCCTTTAGTGGGAGAGGGAGGTAGATCATTTACCAGCTAGGGTTAAACCACGACACTATGCCACAAATAGTGGTGGTTATGAAATTTTCATCTCTCTTTCGATTCCTTATATATTTATTGAGTTTTCAGTCTTTTATGTTTCTCACATTACCAGTTAAATAGAAAAGAATAATGAATCCATAGATTTTTTTTCTAGAAAAAAGAAATAAGTCACAAACTATTAATTCATATCACTTTGAGACAAAGCAATGATGGGGCTTCATAAACACTGTTGTAAGAAGGTAAGAAAGATAAAAATGAGAAGTAAAAGTTGAGGTCTACCTCCTATCAAATGTTTTATGACTCAGTGACTGATGTGGAGGATTGAATAGTCAGAAAACTATTGAGCATATCATTGCAAGTCAGGAAGGATCTAACTGATTCTTTCTTGAAAGGGAATAAGAAGCTTTCTTTGTCACATGCAGGAAAAGGTATGTCGCTCTCAATTGCAAAGTTCAAAACAGTCATTCAGAGCTTCCAAAGTTTATCATCATTAGTGAAAACATATTCTTAAATTTGATGCTGAGTAAGAACAGTCCCATTTGAAGGCAGCATATAAAAATATATGAATAAATAAATTTAAAAAAAGTAAAGAATGAAAAATAAAGAGCTTTTTCCTTTATCTCCCTTCCTACCCTCTGTCTGCAACAATTGAGAGCTAATTGCAGTACTACTGACCAAGGATTTTCAGAGAGGTAGCCAAGGAAAAAAAAAGATTGGTTGCATTTATTCTGCACATTGTATCTGGTACCTCAACACTTTGTTTGATTTAAGCAGCACAGTTTTTGTAACCTATTAGCATCCTGGAAATTTTGGTTAGTTCTACAATCTTTGTAACAGTTCATTCCATGCATTATTAAAGAATTTTGGTCAAGGATTCCCTAATATATTGCACAGTTCATATCTGTACTAACACTGAGACCATAAGCAACATTACATCTAATAAATGAGCCACACTAATTTGTAATGGTAATCCAGTGTCCCACTCTCCTAAGATTTGACTCTCTAGAAGCATCACTCTATGCAAATTATTTATGTCATTCAGATTAATGTTAGTGGATGAAAACTACAAAATATACATCTTAGAATAGGAGAGAAAAAATTATTATTTATGCATTACTTTAGATCATTACTTCAGCACAGTGCCAATATGTTTGGAGTGTTGCTATCAATAATCTGTCTCACTATGTGAATAAAATATTTGACACTGAGTAAAACAAAATTCTTTTCAAGGAAGTTGAAACTGTAAGGCTAAAACCATTTAAAATATGGGTTCACCGAAAGACATTCATTCTTTAATATGGTGAGAGAACAAAATATATGTGTGCATTCTATGTTTATGGCTGAGATTTCAAAAATTCACAGATGGTTGTTTTTGGAAGGATACTGCTGGAAGTCGTCTCTAACCTTCCAGCTCAAACAGGGTCACCTAGGACTGGGCGCCCAGGATCATTTACAAAGAAATTTTTAGTATCCACATGTATTTCATAGATTCCAGAGATTCCACGCTTCTTTGGACAACGTATGTCAGTAATCAGTCACCTTCACAATGTTTCCTGACTTTCAGAGGGATTGTCCTCTGTGTCAGTTTGTGCTCATTGCCTCTGGTCATGTCACCAGACAGCACTGAGAAGAGCCTGGATCCACCTTTGTTTCACACACTTTGCAAGTATTTATGTACACTGATAAGGTCTCCTCATAAACATTCTCTTCTCCACGCTGAACAGGCCCAACCACCTCTTTTCTCATATGTGAGATGCTTCTGTCCCTTTATCATTTTTTGTGGACTATCTTTAGTATGTCCGTGTCTCTGTTTTCCTGGGGAAGCCTAGGATTGAGCACAATATGACAGGTGTGCCCTCATCAGTGCTGAATAGAGAGGCAGGATCACTCCTCTTGACCTGCAGGCAACACTCCAGCTGCAGTCTGGAACAAGAGACTCTCTACTGCAAGAGCACACTCCTGGCTCCTGTTCAACTTAGTGTCCAACAGGACACCCAGGTGCTGCTTTCCAGCTGTGGGAAAGCAGTACCACAGGGGTAGGCCCTACCCCTGGGTAGGCCTCAGCCTTTTCATGAGCATTTTTCATGTTCTCTGTAACCAGGTTCCCCATCTTGTGGAGCAATAGGTCTGTATTTTCCCTAATCCTCCTTCTGTCACCTAGGCACTTACAGAAACGTCTCTCGTTTTTTTGACACTGCCATCCAGTGAATTCCACGTGGGCTTTAGCTTTCCTAATTCATCTCTGGAATCTCAAACAGTATTTCTGTATTTCTCCCAAGTTACAGTTCCTTGCTTCTACACCCTGTGTAGAAGGAATTCCTTGTTCATTGACACAGATATTCTGGCAGTTTTTTGCCTGACTTCCTATGTGTTGGGATGGACCACTCTTCAGTATGGACTGGGTGATTCTTAAACATTAATCAGCTTTCTTGGGCCCTTCTTCCCTGTAGAACTTTATCTCATGGGAGTCTTACAAGCAGACCTTTGAGGAGGAGGAGGCAGTTACCATCTACGCAATCCATGAATCTCCTGGGTTGCCTATGCACTGTACTGTCACTCCCACAGATCTTGGGAGTGGTTGGCATCCACCATGAGGACCATGGCCTGTGAATGTAAACCAGAGGGCTTGATCCACTTGTTCCGGGTCAGCAGGCCTACAGCAGGCATCCATTACAACATCAACTTTGTCTGTACTCACCCAAGATATACAAGTTGCTTTATATTAATATTCCATGATACATAAATTTTCAAACGAGTTTACAGATGTGCTTTAATATGTCTGTTGAATATTTCACCCTAAGGGTTTACAAGAAGACCAGAAAAACCCCATCAAACTGAATGGCAGATTATAGACAATAAGTCACATTATTGCAGGAAAATGAAGAGTAAAGACTAAGTTCCTCAGTGTACAATACAGTATCAGTCTTCTGCCATGGTAGTGCAACAAACCCCCTACATTTTTTGGACCACACTCTTCGATGTTTATGTAATTCATTATTAAAATTGATTATTCATTTAGGGACACAACAGTCCAATATCCTACAGACTAGCTGACAAAGCATTTAGAGAGTCAGTGTAAAATTTCAAATCTAGTTAAATGTGGAGGTAGGACCTTCATGCTGACATTGAGAGGAGATGCAAAAACCGATTCTTTAAACACTGAATTGGAAGTTGACAAAAGTCATACCATTCTTTTATCTTGACAAATATTTGTCATAGAAAAAAAGTCATTAAAAAGAGAGAAGTGTCCTTCTTTCCCATATAAAGTGTATAACAAGATAAGCACCTGGGATAGTTTTTCCTAGGGTTTTGTTAAGCAGCAGTAGTTTTAAAATATACTTGCCCATTATAAATTTGGTAACTAAATGAATAATGCAGGACTATTGATATTTGATAAAACCTCCGATTATAGTTTTTGTTATTCATCCTAGTAAGGGAGTTAAAATCTCCTCTGTGTCTTTATCTAGTGTCTCTGTGATCAGCAGTTTTGGTTTTGAAGTCCTTGGTTATGTATATACTGTTAAAGACTAAGGTCTAAAGCTTGACACATTGATCAAATATTTCCTAAAAGGGATTGGTCTTATCTTTTTGTCCTAGGTGTTCTGAGTCTAATGGGATCCCCCTATCTCCTGGCTGTTTACACTATTTCATTGGCTCTGCATGTCGGCAATAAAAATAAATAAATAAATAAATAAATAAATAAAAGGTTACGCTGTTTCCCTCAACAGTGACAGGATGAAACTGGAAGTGTATGTGCCACATGTCCTTGGATGCACATGCAAGAACACTTGGAGGAATGAGGCTGCAGAGATTGTTTTCTGAAGGACCATCAGATCAGTGCAGATGTTGCAGCTCACCAAATGGTGGCATAGTGTCCACCTCACTGCACTTAGAAAGGTTTAGGAAGCAAAATATTCCATGAAAATGTAGAAATAATATCTTAATGAATGTAAGTAGATGCAGATGCAAACAGATTTATGCAGTGAGCTGACATCAAGGAGTGCGGACTTCAGGGGTCAAACTTATTTTGTAACTCTTTTATTCAACAGCACATATATACAGATATATGCTGAAGCCCAGGCAATATGATCCCAGGAACAGGCCTCAGCAAGGGTAGAAGATATATCTAACTTTATACTCTCTATCCAACTTGCTTCTGAACCAGAGTTACTGGGTCAAATGTTGATTCTCATATAAAAAACTCCTTCTAGGCAGAGGGGAACAGCATTGCTCTCATCTTCTAAATTAAGTATTTACTATGTTTGTTTTGGAAGACAATGATTTTGAACTTATTAGTTGTTGCTCAGCCAGTCATTCTACCTTACTTGTCAAAGCACATAATATCTACCTCTTCCTGTAGTAATTTGAAAAAGACAATAAATAAGTATTTATGAGGATGCTAACAGGCTGAATATTTTTTATCTGAAGGTTTCACAAAATCTTATAAGCCAAAATGTTGATTAAACACCTGGATGTAAGTACATGAAGTTACTATTAATGAGTAATTTATGTGCTTAACAGATATAGGCATATATCAATAATGATGGACAGAAATTTGGGAGATATTAGAGCATATAGTGTAAAAGATCTCTATTATTAAGTATACATCCAATAACACAGAATTTATATCTTTGTTTGTTTGATGGGTTTATTTTAGTTGTTGGGTTTTATTTGCAGAGGGAATTTTGTGTGTGTGGTTGCACGGACTGTTATTCTTTATGGGTTCAAAAAAGTAATATCATATTTGACAGATTTTAATGTTGTTTCACCATTATCAAATATTATTCACCAAATTCATGAGGGACTGTTCAGAATTTAGCTCTTCTGAAAATAAGTGCTACTCAGTAAATTTTCTGGATATAAAAATCTAAGTTTAGACTTTACAGACTGAAATTCAGCCCATCTGAAAATCACCTCAGATAGAGCTTCCTTCTAATTAGACACCTTTAAAGACGTAAGATGACAGAAAAAAATCATTGCTCAAGGGTTATATAAAAATCTTGTCTGTATTTTTTTTTAACAGTATAACACTGCAGGGAAGAAAATATGATAATTTTTAAGTGTTTTTACAAATATTGCAAATTCTTCCATCTAGAGCTAAGCACAGAACAAAGAATGAGGTAATTAAAGAATCCATATGTACTGTAGCAAGGGACCAGATTTTATGCCATGGCAATGGTTATTTACTCTGCTACATGTTGGTGAGAAAATGAAAAGAAGTCACTAATGTTGATTTTTATCTCTTCAGCCACATGTGGAAAAAGGTTAAAGGCCATTATGGACCGAGTCTGCTTCACATAACTTTATGCAAGTGCAGGCATCAATATTATGAGACTATTTTCCTAACTCTATATTCCCCATGTAGAAACTTGGATAATTCCAAATTCAATTCACACATGAGATGGGTTTTTCTAGCCACTAGCAAATATTTGGAAAAAAGTTTCTCACAACTCTTACTGTCCATGTGAAAAAATTCTGTCACAAAGTATATTTAAATATTTATTTAAACAAAAATAATAAGTGGCTGTGGCTGCAGTTTCAACTGCTTAGAGAACTACCTTGAGACCTGAAAATTTTGAGTGCTGTTTTGTTTTCTTCTGGTAGGTTTGTTTTACTATGATCAATTCTACTTTACATCCCTGTTGAATTCTGACTTCTTGTAGAGGTCATTGTTTCTTATTCCTTAATAATTCTACTAGAGATGTACAAACTTAATATATTTCCACCATTTACTGAGTTTGCTGAATCACAAGGAACAAGCACATGTTTTATGAACTCTCAGGTGGGTTACAATGTAAAGAAATGAAAACAATAGATGTGATATTTGTAGAGTCAGCTAACAGCAAAAAAGAAGGGGGGGAGCATTAAAAAAGCCTTGTTTGGTTTTTATGGTGACTCTTCTAGGAATAAATTGACTATGATATGGGGGTTTTTTTCAGCTTGTAAAGTTATAGTCCTGACTGATGTTAAAGGTATTTTTTCCCAAAGGTATGGATTAAAAATATTACAATCAAAGAGAAAAATATTTCCATACTGAATAGCAAGACTTACTAAAATATGTTATTGATTGACAGATGTAGACAAAATGAAGTCGTTGCTAGTTTCCAAATATTAGCTTATTTAAAAACATATAACTATTTCAGAACAGAGCAATATTGCTTAAATTGCCTCCTCTTTTCAGAAGAATGTTAGATGTTAATTTATCTGAAAATTAGTCAAGAACAAGAGTATGGAGCTAAGTTATTGATTTTTAAGTATGGGGTTGAAATAATTATTATTTCCACTAAATATGACCTTTCAAAAGTACCACAACACCAATCTTTGTTTAATGATAAATTTTAATATTTTTTTTTATATTAAACACTGAAAACTTTGAATAGATCCAGTTGTTTCTTCCAATTTCATCAACTCTGAGCTTTAAGACATGCTTTTAAATCAAAATACAAAATAAGAACCCAGAACTTGGACATGACTGAAGGCCACAGCTTCTCTAGATGCTTTCTTTGAAGGCCCTAGAAGTACATTAGGGCACCAGTATGGAATTAGCTGGGTAGCTTACCATGAGGCACCCAAACACAGACTGCCTGCAGCTTCTGTGTGGAAAAGATCTGAGTGGATTATGGGAAATGCTAGGTTTATGACTTCTTGGCTCTTTGGTTCCTTAAATACCAAGAAAACTGACATAAGAAAGCTAAGGACCCATAAGGACATGCCTGTTCAGTAAAAATTATGACCTCCACAGTACTTCTGATAGGTCAGAAATAAAAACTAGTTTGTTTCTAGGTTTATGTTCAGGGTGGTAAAGTATTAGAGGCAGAGTTACTGTGAGCATCCAGAGTTTCACTGGATGCGTGTATATTATCAAATAAAATAGACTCTCCAGCATTAAGGACTAGCGGCTCATCACAGCTCCAGAATATATATACAAGATATAGTAGATACAGAATATATGGCTTTTTCTGTCCTGCCTCTTGGGTACTATCAATGGTCTAAACATTACCTGGAAGAACATTAATTCACAGAAATCAAAACAGTGCCAGAGGCTAGAGCTCTCTATTAAAGAGTGAATAAAATGTCCAGGGTTTATATCTGTGTCCCATTTCTATTTGTTTTACTGATAATAAAAGTCAGTAGGTTCAAACTTGAAGTTTGTGGATTTTGGTAAATTAGAGTTGACGTGAACTGATAGTTCTGATTTATTAAAACAATAGCAAAAATTGTACCTAAAGACAGTTCTGGAAAATAGATCAAAAAAGTGAGAGACAGGATATATTTTATGAACTCTTAATACTTTCAGTCTATCTTCTTTTGTCTTATTTCCTTGATAACAGGATCTGAATTTCTTTTACATTTTTTCTTGGGTTTTATTTATTTATTTATTTATTTCTCTTTTTTATAATTAATGAAATATTTTTTTCCCCTAAATCAGGGCTGGTCTGTATTAAATTAATCTTTACAAGTGAAACAGTCATCCTTTGATGAAAATGAGACATATTTTCTTTGCAGTACTTTGTTAGTATTAATTTTGCCAGTAGGTAGGGTCAGAGACTGACACAGACACCAATGGCAATTTACTACAATGTACAACTGCAATGAATCGCAAAAGGACAAGCAATGCACATAATCATTACTATGAAAGCATGCCTATAGTGATTAAGAAAGATACATCACCAGTTACCCCAGTAAAGATCCAGCTCAAACATCAAGTGTGGAACAGTCACAGCGAAGGACTGGAAAACCATGACTGGTAACTGGGAACTGTACATCACTAGATTGGAACTGTACATCACCAGTTTCCCCAGTACTTTACCATTGTCCAAGTCCAAGAAACATCAGCCATAGGGGGAAGATGTCACAAAAAAGTGGGGAAGCCTCATGACCTGCAAAGGTGGATGTACCCCAGGATTTCCTAAGTACTGTGCATGGTTCTCCAGCTCTTTGCTGGAGTGGCCCAGCTTTTATACTGTTAAACAAACAAACTGACATAATTTCTAATTTCATTATATATATATATAAAATATTTAATTGAAAGGTTCATCTCTAGGCCAAATTGTATCAGTAATATCAGATGAAGTGTATAAGGAAACTGAAATTTAAGCATAAATGTTGAGTACTGTATCCATCTCTGGGGTCCCCAGCACAGGAAGGGCACCAACCTGTTGGATCGAGTATAAAGTAGGGCCACCAAGTGGATCAGAGGGATGGAGAACCTCTCCTATGAGGAAAGGTTCAGAGAATAGGGTTTGTTCAGCCTGGAAAAGAGAAGGCTTCTGGTTGACCTAGTTGTGGCCTTCCAGTACCTGAAGAGAGCTCACAAGAAAGATAGAGAGAGAATATTTACAAGGGCATGTAGTGAAAGGATAAGGGGGAACATCTTCAAACGGAAAATTGGTATATTTGGATTAATTATTAGGAAGAAATTCTTTACTGTAAGGGTGCTGAGGCACTGGAACAGGTTCCCCAGAAAAGTTGTGGATGCCCCACTCCAGGAAGTGTTTCAGGCCAGACTGGATGGGACTCTGAGCATCCAGCATAGTGGAAAGTGTCCCTGCCCACAGCAGAGGGTTGGCACTAAATGATCTTTAGGGTGCCTTCCAACCCAAATCATTCTATGATTCTGTAGTAAACATTAGATACAGATTTTTTTGACATGTATTCCCTTTTCTAAAGTTTTGATTCTAGAGAATATCTAACAAAGACGGACACATCTGCATGGGAATATGGCTCTGATGAAATCAAATCTTTTTTATAACATACTGCCTTCTTTCTATAATCTATGATAATACAAAAAAAAAAAATCCCACAGGCTTTTCTACTTTTTATTTCTTCCTTGCCTTGCTCCTTCCACTAAAGAAGTGTTTTAATACATTAGAGATAGAAAACAACAACAAAAAAATAATCCCACTGCAATTCAAATTCTCATGAGAGGGACATGGATGACAGAACTGTCCAAACCCATATTATCTGAGATTTTGGAAGTCTCTATTTTTAGGACTCTATAAAATTTAGCTAAAAATGTAGAGCTTTTTTTCACATCTGTCTTACACTATTTTCGGCTGTTTGGGTTTGCGTTTTGACAGACAGGCAAGGATAAATTTCAGAATGAGTATAGAGGAAAAAACCTCATTGCTTTCTTTGAGTTAATCATACAGTGATTTGGCAGAAAGCCATTGCTTGTCCATACCTCTGAGAGATAATTTTAAATTTGGCAGCATGCTTGCCCTGCTATCTGGATTACCCCTTTTGCCATCTCTCAGAAAGCTCTGTGGAATTCAGCTAAGCCACAAAACTCAGAAAACTATGGATTGCATGTGTTCAGGAGGGGCTCATTCAGTATTACTAAACTTGTACATATTTTAATAAGCAAAATAAAATCTGGGCTTTTCCAGGGAATAGAAGAAACTTTTTTAAAATGACGAAGCTGTAGAGGTAAGCAACAAACAGACCTACAGCTGTTAGACAGGCAAGGCATTCAGCTTCTCACACTGTTGGCTGAAGTCAATGAGCAGTTCAGCCTTTGCCTGCTCTGGTTGTTAGCTGACTCCTGCTATAGTCAGAGAGATGCCTGTAAGTCTGAGTTAGTGCCTATAGTGTAAAACTGACTGATTTTTTGTTTCCTTGATCTAATGCACGTGGATGATTGCTCTTGATTTTACTCAGTCAGCAAGGGGAGTGATCTACCGTGGACTCTTTATATTTCAAATCTCACCCTGTGCAGCTTCCAGAATGAAGTAGGCTTTTTGTGTTTGTGTGTGCTAATTCAAAATCAGTGGTGTATTTAAAGCTTCACAAGAATAATGTATCTCAAGATTCTTTCAAAAATCATAAAGAAATTATGCTGGTTCTAATGTTAGATGGAAAAATGATAATTTTATTTATAAAGTTTTGTATAAAGGAAGGAAATTATATTAGTCCACTTAATATTTTAGTTATCTAAAGCTAGAAGTATTCTAAAGACTTCAGGGTGGTGAATCATTGTTTCAAAACTTAAAGGTTTGGCAAAATTGCGATTCATGGGGAAAAAAAATCCTAATTAGTGATTCAAATGATAAAGGATGTTTGTTCTCATACATGTGCTATAGCACATGGCTTCTCATAAAATGGAACTTTTCAACTTCTTCAATATAGAATATGACAGTAAGAATTTATGATTCAGGGACAAACAGTCATTATCATAGAAGATTATAAGACTTGGCACTTTGTGTCATCTTTTGCATATAGATTGTTAACTTATATGTGGCACTTGCACTGTATGATGCATATAGGTTGATGTGCTCTTTAACACCAACTTAAAAAGAAGGAACAGAAAACATTATTTTCAGGGTCCAAAAAATAGTAAAAATTAATATTGATGTGAAACATATCAGAAGTACTTTAATTCCTGAATCTCTGAAATTGGAGAGAAAACCACAGGAGAACAAATTTTTAGATATTTCTTTCAATACCAGTAGTATTTTTAAGCCAAAATCGCTGAAGAACAACTTGTATCAAAATATTTTGGCACTTCTAATTTGAGCTTCTGAAAAATGAAAGAAAATTAATCTACATGTTTAGGCACCACAGAACGATTTAAACAGAATGTAACACTAAAAGTAGACAAAAGTTAGAGAAGTCTCATTTGTGACTCGACTGGTTCACTGATACAAGAAGAAAGACATTTCAGAGAATTATTTTGTGGCATTCAGAAATAACCTGGGACATGAATTGCACCTATATTTCACAAAAAATATCCCAAAAACCAACAAAATAACTAACTACTGTTTTTCTTTACACTCATTCTGAAAATATATCATCTTCAGTAGTCATATGAACTCTATTCAGGTCCTTAACAGAGTGAAAGTGGATTGACCAGGAATGACCTGCTCATTGACTTTTAATGAAATCCATTTATTGCTTTAAGAAGTATATATTAATAAAAGTTTGTCACAACAGAACACGGAATGAAGGCACGGCACACAAAATGAGCTCCAGAGGCAGGAAAGAGCGAGTTTATTTACAACTAGGGTTTTTTATAGTTTTCCGGGGATTGTCTCTGGATTAGAGGGGAAAGCTGCCACCTCTCCATCCACACTGGCAGAGACAAAAGTCCATCAAAGGTCTCTCCTTGGGAGAGGAATGTAAACAAAGATCGTTTTTCCTACAAAGTCCTTAAAAGACTCCACTTTCACAACTAAACATTCAAAGACTAATAGAAAAGTTAAAAAACTCCAAAGATTCTCAAAAAGCTTTTAAAAAATTATCAGAAGGCTTTAGAAATTCAGGGTAACAAAAGTTCCCACTTTGTTAAAGTGCCCTCACAGCAAAATATCAATTTTCCCTTGAGTGATTACAGGAAAATAAATGATGGCCAGCAATAATAATAACAATAAAGTTCCATTCTTTAAAAAATATTTTAAAATATTTTTAAAATGTTTTCAAAGGAAAAACAAAAGGATCAACACCACTGCCACCCCCCCCCCTTCATTAACTTTTTTTACAGGAACTGAGAGTTTGCAATGGAGGGTAAGAGGTATCTGAATTTTAGTTGCTGATAATAATGAAAAATGTATTCCTTGTCCAGTTGGGTCTGTTCAAGCATTTTAAATACAAGTTTTGAATTCACTTGGATTTTTACTAAGCATTGGGAACATTTTAGCAGGTCTAAATCAAGTCTGATTGAGAAATGCTGGGGAGTAACATCTCTCAACAGTAGAAGTGCGTCCATGTTAATTGTCTGCAGGACTGAACCATTTAAATAATATCCCTTTGTGAACCCATATCATTTAAACAGAGAGATTAGAAGAATATTAATACACATCAGGTTTCTGTAGGAAGGTGTGAGCTGGAATCTGGGAGGGATGTAGCAAACCTATGAGCTATGCAGTTGTTTCTGGAAAGAACGTGTTTCTTTATCTAAAAATTATAGTGTTGTCTTCGTTGGACGTTATACTTCAATAATAGCTCTACTGAGGAGCAGGACAGTGCACCAACACAAAAAGTCATGGCCATGATCAGAGTAGAAATATTGCTATAAAGGGTCTGAATTCAAGAGGCCTCAGTCTCATGAGGACTAGGTAGATTTCTCAAGACAACGAAGCAAGGTGTGTGCTAACAAAACAATTAAGATGTTACTCTTTTCAGCACACCCTCACACCCATAGTACAGAAGATGGCGTTTGAAATCAATGTAGAAATTAGATGATGAAAGCACTACATAAAGTAAAACCAAGGTCATCTGAATATTTCACTTATATAGTGAATAATTATAACCGTAAGTATTTAGTTATTTCCCCAGAAATGTATAATATTTTATTCAAAATAAATTTTATATTGTCTTAGTACCATTTCACAGAATTTCTCTACAGAGATTTATGTTCTGTTTAAACAAAAAATATTAGATATTCCCAGAGCTGACATGATTGCGATGACTTCTGTTTTTACAACATTCTCTCAATACTATTCTGACTGCTCAATCCCCTTGCTGTAGCTGTTCTTAAAGGTATGCTTCAGCTTTTTTTTTTCTTTGATTGTTATATTATGTAGCTGATACAAATGTGATTTTAACATGGAATTTGTTAACTGTGTTACTTTGTAGACTAAGAAATTTTCAGCATAGATGTGTGGATTGTAACGGACTGTACTGAAGCTGGTTTAAAATGGTCACAGTCTATCAAACTGCTGAAGGAAGGCAGCAAAAATTATTTCATGCCTCTTTACAAACATCAAAACACTCAATCTAGCCATCTTTTCCCTGAACCTCTATATTTTATTCCTCTGTTCCCATATTTCTTTCCAGAAACATAAGCACCAATAAACTTTGTAGTGCAGCAGAGATTCCAGCGCTTGAGGATTTTATCACTTGTGGACGGGGTCTGTGCTTAGAGCGCTGATATGTTATGCTGTTTAGAGTTCTGCTGAATTCTTGGTTCCATTTTATATTTTTCCAGAAATTAATTTAGCCTGTGTTATCTGTTCAAAATTTGCTGCACCTCTGCAAAATATCAACACACATAAAGGCAGCAGGAGCAGCAAACAGCTTGCCATGGCTTGGACACTTCACAGAAATGCCTTCAAGGAAGTGCAAGGGTGTTCCAAAGTGTTGGATTTTCCTAATTTCTACACTTCTGAGTACCAATTAGCTTGCTTTAAACTGAGTTTAGGACATTAGGACAAGCATTTTGCATATGGGTAAAGCTGGCATGAAATTATCTGGTAGCCCATCCCTGAAGAGGTGAATGTAACAGCAACTTGCAAAAGAAGAAGGATGATTTATCCTGAAGAATTTTTTGCAGGCAGTGTGATGAGTTTGTAGACTTGACCAGGGACATACAGGAATGTTCCAGCCCTCAGGAACCCCACAGTGCAGACCTCTGTGGGTAATGTTTTAAATTGTGCAAAGGGTCTGTCCCTGCACCACCCCTCCTCCCCTTTCTAATCAGGGCCACAAAAAACAGCAAATACCACGGCAGAAAGTGCCTAAAAGTGCCTCAGCCCATTGTTGAAACCATTGCTCAGAAGATTATGCAAACATATATTCCAGGACGATTTTTGCACATCTTAACTGTTAAAATGCTCTTTCTCTTGATAGTCCCTCTATGTGAGTGTTCAAGAGACAGGATAATATGCTGAGGAGGGGAAAGAGCATAACCTAGAGGTAACTCAGCAAGAAAAGAGACAGATGGCTGCTCTGAAAGCATCAGAGTTTTGCTCCCAAAGTACCTCCCAAAATAGAGTTGGTTGTAAATTAGAGTTGCCCTTTATAAACAAGGTGTGTTGCTCTAAAATCTGGCCATCTGATTATGGGTGCAGATGGTCTGTTACTGTGGGGATTTAGAGGTGTAAAGGGATACATGACAGGTAAGGGCCCCAGGCTCGTGTCTCAGTGGCCTAAGGTTATACAGGCTAGATTTAGTTTGTAATTCTTTTTGAACAAATATTTTTTTAATAAGACTACTAGCAAGGGTGACAATGTTGTTTCTTTGAGTGTGCCAGTTATGGACACTGCTTCAGTACATAAAGACAAATATCATCAACTATTTTAATATGAACCACAGAGCAATCTAAGATATTCTGAAAGATCCTGTTTGCTGTAGATCTAGAATATTAAAATATTTGCAGTGTATTATGTATGTATATGTAAAAGCATTTAGTTGTTTATATACTTCTGTTCACATATACAAATGTATACAGAAGTTTACAAATACATAGTGAAACACACAGATTCATAAATAGATATATTCTCCCATGTAATCACCATAGGCATACATATGTGCATGGGCAAATGAGGACTTACTTCTTCAGGCAGAAGTGCTGTGTGCTGTTGTTAAAGCACTACAAAGTAAACTGACCAAACAACTTATCATCAAAACAAAATGGATAATGATCTATACTTACAAAAGTGATGCTTGTTAAGGTATATTATTAATATATGTTTAGTTATGACGCCAAAAAACCCTCCATAAATACATGAAATACATTTATGTTAGCTGTTTATTTAGGAAGTAGTTGTCTTTGTATTAAAGGCTTGGCTTGTGATACAATAATCACGGTTTTAGCACATTATCCAAAAATTTACAGGTCCATCTAAGCTGTGGACATCTGGGTTCACAGAAACTCTGGCACCTGGTTCAACATGTGGGGAACAAAAAGAAAACCTGTTCCACTAAAATACTTAAGATGCCTAAACCAGTCTTTAAATAGCTCTCCATTAATTTATGAAACACATACAAATATATAGCACATTTCAAAGCATTCCTTATTATATCCTAATCCCAAATTCAGGGTGAATAAGCTTAAAAAAATCACATATGACATGATTTGCCCATATTTACATGCTTTTTATGTGCATATGATACACAGAGTTTTTGTTGTATAGCAAGACAGCAACTATTTAGAGGCCCAGCCCTGGACGAAGAGTCAATACAGGTAAATTTCAATACAATATGTAGTATACTGTCACATTGTTGTGGCCTTACAGACTCAGGTGAGTCACTTCATCGTATCACTTGATCCCCTTCTAAGCTCTAGTTTCTCATGTCTATCTAAAATTAAATAAAATAAAAAAGAATAATAGCAAATTGAAGGTCAAGGACAATCTCCTATGACTTTCTGTATTTTATATTAAAAATACAGTATAGCAAAAAATACTACCATGGAGGATATCAAATGAGGTACAATTTTATTTCTGAAAAATATTTCTTCACATCTTTTAAAGAGTCTGTTTTTTATCTCATTTACTGATAATACCAATATTGCTAAGCTTGGGTATTAAAAGCCTGAGATGTGAGGGACATTAAAAGTCTGAGAAATGTTATTGTTTACTTTTCCATATTTATTTTGTAATTGCTCATTCTTCTAATATGTATTTATTTGAGGTACTAGGAATTATTTTCAGAAAAGAACATTAACCACCTCTGGACATTATTAACATATAACATTCCAAAAATATTTCCTAAAATATTTCTTTGATAGCAGATTAATCCTTTAAATTCTTTTCTTCCTTAGCTCAGTTACCTAAAAAAAAAAAAA